>CM054060.1:118634199-118695766 GCA_028641055.1 Alopecurus myosuroides | reverse complement strand
CACAAGAAAGCCGCCATGCTAAACGCTACTGCACCACGAGTACAAAGATCCCCTCACCATCACGAAAACACATCCCCAAGAAGAAGGGACGAAGGATCTCCTCACCGACACCAAAGCAGGGACCCGTCGCGCCGTGATGAAAAGTCGTGACACCACGACGATCACCCCCGATACTGCAACGATGCAACGAGGAACCACGACAGCGCAGCGAGGAGCCGCGACACCGCAGTCGGGATCCACGACACCGCAACAAAGAGCCGTGATACAACGACAGTCGCGATCGGAGAGTGTATGACGCCAGAAGTGATATCGCTCAACACAAGGTCGACAAAGCTCAAGCACGCTGGAACCAGGCATACTCGACATTTGAATCTGATGACAAGGAAGCCTGCAGCGCGCTCTGTTTCAGTCGCGATATTCGCGAAGCACAGATGCCCAAGAAGTTCAAGCACACCTCGGAGGTGCCCAAATACGACGGTTCCCAGGAACCCAAGACTTGTCTATCAGACTACCTGACCGCCATTAAGTGCCAGAGGGGGAACAAAGTGACAACCATGCAGTATCTAAACCTGCACCTCAGTGGTTACACACTAAGATGGCTCTAGAATAGACCTCGTGGGTGCTACATATATTGGAACAATCTCACCCGTTACTTTGAGAAGAATTTTTAAGCAACATGAAAAAGGCCCACATCCGTCGAGGAGCTGCAAGCCTGCAAGAAAAAAACAGACGGGACGACTCGCGAGTACATCCAGAAATGCACAACACTTAGAAACGCAGCAGGAGACATATCGGAGGAGGCTGGAGTCGAAGCATTTTCAAGAGGCGTACGGAGAACTGCCTTCAGGGAGGAGCTGGGACGTTGCACGCCCAAAACTATTGGTGACTTAATGACGATAGCCAACATCGGGAAAAAGGAGAAGATTCTTTACACACAAAAAGAGTTATCTCACCAACGCACTACGATGACCGCAAAAGCGATCGCTGCAGGAAAAGGAGGAACTGACCTTATGATCAGGAGGATCGGGCGGAATATGTTGCGGCAGAGTTCACGAGGAACCGCGATGGAGGATCCCGCGGAAATCACGAGTGGAGGATAAAGACAGAAAATATGCCACCCGAAGAAGATTTGGATTAATATTGCTCCTTGATGAGGGGATAGTAACCCGGTATGCCAACCCCAGGTGTAATCCGGCCCAAACGGCATATGGACCAAATCCGGCTAAGGACGCAGAAGCTTCTGGAAGGCCCAGGGCTTGTAAGGATCGTAACCCGGATTGTGGGTTACGATAAGGAAAGCTAGGATACGTATGTAGAATTCGAGTAGGACTCAAGGAGCGCTTTGTATGGCAAGCCAAAGGGGGTATGAGTACTATATAAACCAACCCCTAGGCTTCGCCTGAGAGAGATTCAGGTCATAACTATAACATCTATTATCGAGTATCCAGTATAATCACATCGAGATCCGGCGAGTTGTTTTCCGGCTCTTTGATTGCTTTTCGCCATGTCTTCCTTCGAGCTAAACCCTCTCCCAAATACCTGTGTCGACTTGCCCCTAGATCAGTTACCCCCGGTAACATCTGCCGTGATTATCCCACGACAGTTGGCGCCCACCGTGGGGCCTGCGTCCAAAGGTGTTTACATCACGGGAGAAGCTCGGAAGAGCATGAAGAACCTCATCGTCGGAGAAATCTACGTCAACAGCAAAGGAGAGAAGATGGTAGACGATTCTGGCTGGGGGCCAGAGTCGGATCACCTCGAAACCGGATCCATCGTGACAGTCGGCAGCATCAACGTCTTCATCGGTATGGTATGTACTTCCAGCTCGAATTGTGATAATATCGGATCTGATTCTGTGTCAGGGGAAGACGCGTATGTCCGATCGGAAAAAGAAGAATCGATTGGAACAACGGGTCAGATAGAGAGGGAGGATGATACCGAGTCTATCCGGGATTTGTCGGAGGATCGATATGAAAGGGAAACCAGCGAGGAAGAACAGTACGAATCTACACCGGGCATCATGCGCCGGGTTGCGGTTTATGCGGCTCCTGCGACCAATCTCAATCAAGAAAACGCGGCCGCGGCACCAGCTGGGGGGGTTCAGGCAGCGGCTCAGCAGCAAGGACCAGTTGACCCGGTCTTGGCCCAAGTCGATGGAGAGTCGGCGTCTGTCACCAGTCGCCCAGCGGACGAGGAGCGACACGCAAATATGTTCGGGTTCCAAGCAAACCGGACACCGGGGGCGGGCCCCTCAAACCCGCGTCACCCGGCTCTGTTTGATAATAACTTGATTTTAGACCCCACAGTTTTGGCCACAGTTATTACCCCGGAAAACGCAGCAGAACGTGTAAGAGACCTGGACGTAGCTCGTCGTGCATTGGAGCAGCAGAGAAGGCAAGTGGAAGCAGAAAGGCAGGAGATGGCCGCGCGGCAGCGCGAATTGGATGACCGAGAGACCCGGCTCCGGGAGGAAACGACGAGGATTCACCAAAGGCATCGAACTATGTTACCGGCAATGGGCGGGGTTATCAACCCAACTGCCCTGGTGTTCACGCCTCAAGATCAGCCAATCCCACCGGCGAACCAAGGGACCATACCGCAACCAGCAACGGGAGTACAGCCAGTAAACGCGCCAGCCGGATTACCCTTGCCTCGGACGGGGGCGACAGCCGGCAACACCATGCCGCCTCCACCATCGCGATTCCGCACCCCAGCAGGTCACTACAACAACCCCATGGACAACGTGTATGCAGCAACACTCGCGTTAAACCAGATTCCTGTGGGAAACTCGCCTCATGCGGAAGGAACCCGACGAGCAATCGATCTGCTACACACTGCGGTAGCACAGCAAGCCAATTATCCGGATCATAGAAGCGGGATGCATGGGACGCCGTACGTCAGTCAGCAACAGGGCAATGTCCAAACAAGTGCGGCACGACGAAGGGAAGAGCAGCAGCAGATGCCGCCCCCACCGCGCGTCCAGACGGTACCGGCCGTATCAGCAGCACAGGCAGTGGTGGACAGCTCCAGGGCCAGAAGAGCCGGGGCCGGGTCTGCAGCGCACGAGTTACCGGTGGTGCCGCACCCCGTGGCACCCCCAGCCGGGTCACGTGTTTCCCGGGTAAGACCAGCCACAACCACCCTTGCGGGACCCAAGTGCCTCTCGGACGATATCAGAGCGGAACCTTACCCGGAAAAGTTCAAAGAACCGGGGAAAGTAGTGAACTACGAGCCAACAATGGATCCGGAAACGTGGCTGAGCAGCTACGAGATGGCAATGTCAATTCGCAATGCGTCCGAGAATCTTCAAGCCAAGTTCATGTACTTAATGATGTCAGAGGGAGCAGCAAAGTTATGGTTCACCAATCTACCGGAAAAATCGATCAAATCGTGGGAGGAGCTAAAGACCGCATTTATCAAGCACTTTCATGGGACATGCCGGAAGTTATTTACTATTGATGATTTAGAAAGATGTGTTCAGAAGAAAGGAGAGTCCGCACGCAGCTGGGTACGCCGGGTTATGGAGATACTCCACTCGTCCACGGATATCCAGCCTAAGGACGCGCTGCAAGCTATGGCAAAAACATGTAAGTACGTTCCTTTAGTGCAAAAGCTAACTCGTATGAAGTCTAGTAGGAATGCAGCGGAGATTACAATGGGAGAGTTAATGGATGCGTGCAACAAACACGCTGCAACGGATACCACAGAGGAGGAAGTTGATGACAAGAAAGCAAAAGCAAACGCAAGTAGCAGTGGGAAAACCGGCAATGGGTCGGCGCCAAACAATAATGGAAGTAGCCAAAACAAGCGGCCGTTTGAAGGGAGTTCCGAGCTTGTAGCCAACACGGAGGCCGGGTCTTCAAGACCCAGATCCGAAGGAAATTTTAATACTGGAAATCACAATGGGGGACACTACCAAGGACCTCCAAGACCAGGCAACAGTTGGGACATATTTAGGATGGCATGCCCGAAGCATAGCAGGAACGGCAAGCCGGCCAATCATTCATTGGAACAATGTGCCGACTTACAAAGGTGGAAGAACGAGGAAGTGAACAGAGCTATGCGAGGCGCAGGCCGAGGAGGAGGTCCGGGTCTAGGTGGAAACTTGGGTAACGGACCGCTCCAGGCCGGCAATCCGCCAGCTGGAAATCAAGGTAACAATCAAAATGGAGCAGGAGGTTTTCAAGCTAACCCCAAACAGCTGGGTCAGTATCATGTGCACACTACTGGAGGTTCTAGCAAGGACAAGAAGATATTGAAACAAGCAGTTAATTCAGTCTCCTCCGCTGTTCCAAGATATTTGAGGTGGTCAGAGCAAGAGGTAACATGGAGCAGAAGAGATCACCCGGATAGGATTGATCACCCGGGGGTCTTGGCTTTGGTAGTGGCGCCACAGGTCAATGGTTACGAGCCGAAGAAAGTCTTGATGGATGGAGGGAGTAGTATCAATATCCTATACTGGGAAACTTTTCTGCGCATGGGCTTAAAGGAATCACAGTTGCAAAAAAGCACAACAGTTTTTCACGGGATAGTGCCGGGTCATTCGGCATGCCCCGAAGGAAAAGTGGCATTGGAGGTAGCTTTCGGGGAGTCAAAGGACAATTATCGAATCGAGTGGCTTACCTTTGAGGTAGTAAAGTTGCGCAGTCCTTATCATGCATTGTTTGGAAGGCCGGCTTATGCCAAGTTCATGGCAAGGCCGTGTTATGTGTACCTACAGCTGAAGATCCCGGGTCCCAAGAAGACCATCACCATATATGGAAATCGAGATATAGCAGCTGAATGTGACGAGGGAGATGCGGCAATGGCCGAGCAAGCTTGCAGGAAGGAAGAGCTCAAACATTACCGTTCCAAGGTGGACCTAGAAGAGAGGACGACGACAAAAAAGCCAACTCCTGAAGGGGACAAGGCAAACATTAGGGCAGAAAAGGACCTTAAGATGGTAGGTTTCATCAGGGGCGAGCTTTCCAAATCCCCTAACAGAGAAGAAGAAGTACTGCTACACGCAGCCGATCACGTTTCAAGGACGGTATACCCGGATTGGCTACCAAATCCCATATTCATTATGAAAAGGTCTGGCGAATGGAGAATATGTATCGGTCACACCAGTGTGAGGCCGATTCCCGAGAATAACTAAAGCAGTGTAATCGACGGCAGGTTTCAGACGCGCTCTTTTCCTTACCAGGGTACCTAAGGGGACTGGAAGGTTTTTAATGAGGCGGCCTGCTGATTCAAAAAAGAAATGCTTATCAATAAAAGAAGATGCTTTCGGGTCTTATCATGGTCTTTTGCTTCAGTTACAAGTAAGTAACGTTGTTATTATCAGTACATCAATATCATCGAAATACGTTGCGTGAATTTAGGTCTCTGGGGGTTGATCTACTTCAGTAAGTAATCACAAACCCGGAGACCCGGCCATGATGCCTATGAGTTATGGGGGCTGATCACCCGTAGAAACGGGTGCGGCTACAATCCTATAACTGGACGAAGGAGCCAAATTTCTTGATTATTCTTACTTAAGCTCGATGTGACTCGCACCAAAGTGGCATGATCTGTTCACTTACGATTACAATCAAACTATGCAGCCCAATGGAGCGTGCTTGATTTTGTTTTTCGTATAGATGCAACGACATGGTATCCACGCGAAAGCCGGCTTACAGTACAAGGTAATCAAAAGGGTCATCTAAACCACAAGTCCATGCAGAGTATAAGGCTAACATAGCCGGAAACTCAACAAATATTAAGCATGACTTCAGTATTTATGAGAACAGCTATTGGTCTTCAGCTTGGTAAACAGCAGTATGTCATCTGAGAAAGCCCACGCCCCCATAGCTCGTACTTTGGGTCATGGGGACTGGGGACTTCGAAACAGAAACAAACTGTTTAACTACCAAGGTCTGTAAACCTTAGTTGCCGAGTATTGGGGACTTAAAGAAAAGTCCATCTATCAAAACCTACGATACTCGGTTAACCGAGTCTCAAAAGGAAATTGAAAGCAAGAGTTCAAAGTATCGAGAATAAGCTTATACGTAACACAAGTATCGAGATTATCAAAAGCCAGGGAAGGCAAAGAGTTATCATGAATTAACAAGCGTACAGGCGTAGTATCAGCATCAGTGGCGCACAGGCGCACCACAAAAATCATATCAGTCTTAAGAAAACGAAAAGCACTAGTAGCATCCTACTCGGCATCCTGAGAGCGATCTTCCGGGTCTAGATCTTGGACTTGCTCCTTGGCCTTGTCAGCAGTCTTGCTCGGGCTCTTCACATCTGGACGGACAGGCGGAGGCACGGCCGGTGTAGAGGTGGACGGCTTTGCGCCTAGCTCTGCTTCTCTCTTTGCGGCCTCTTCTTTCCTCCTGGCCAGGTCAGTCGACCATCTTTCCACCATATCAAAAGGAGGAGGTGCATCCACCAAAATAACTTTGCCCTCAGCGTCATAAGAACTCATGATTTTGTCCAGTTCCATTTTGTCGGCCAAGGTAGTGGCTGAGGAGCGTACAGCACGTTGAATATCTTTGAAGTCCTTGGGCTCAAACTTGGACCCGTCAGCTTTGAATTCTGGAAACCCGGATGTTACCTTGGCCGGGTCAAGCTTAGGAAAATAAGCCTTCGCCAGTGTAAGGGCCCGGGTCATTCCAATCCGGCAAGCTGAGCGCTTCATTATCTCAATCCACCCAGGCACCGTTGAGAAGGCCTGCATAAGATTATCTTCTCCCGGGTATACCTCAGAAGGCCACTTGATAGCATCAAGTAAAAGTTTAGTGCCGGCAAAAAATGTCCGAAGCACAGTCTTCAAAGTCTTAGCCTGAGTAATGGCATTCTCCTCCGGAGTAGCAAGGTTGGCACCTAAAATCGAACAACACAAAGGCATATCAGTAATCTTGATTATTACAACGGCATGGTAGAAATACGCAAGTTAAACGGCAAATAAAAACTTACTCAGTAAGATGCGGTAAGTGTCCGTGATCTGAGCCGACAAGTTATTCAGCGAAGATTGGGCAGCGTTGTACTTCTTCTTGTAAGTGGAGACATCTTTTTTCAGAGTTTTTACCTCCGCTTCAAGGGTCTCCCTACGCTCTACTTCAGCCTGTAAGAGCTGCTCAGCCTTAAGTAACGCTTCATCTGACTGAGTAATCTCTGCCTGCAAAGACCGGGCAAAGCGGTAAGCCGGATATCACGAGAGCATTTCCTCCGAGAAAATGATTACCGAAAAAATATTATGCGAAGTACCGAGAATAATTGCAAAAATTATACTCGGAACTTGGGGACTAGTTGTATAATAAGGAGTATCAAGTGAAAGTTACCTGATGTGCTGCAGCTATACGTTCTAAAACAGTCCCTTCTGAAGCTTTCATAGAGAGAAGAGCACTCATCAGCTGGTTAAAGTCAGCGTTATCCGAGTTAGATGGCTCGGGTACCTGAAAAGTGGAAAAAGGAGCATTTCTTGTAACAGGAGGTGGCACCCGGGTTATCCGAATATCGGAGTTTGGTCCCCCTCCTGCGCTCGAAGCTGCTCCCGTTCCTTCCTCGCCTGCGTGCGAAGCAATGGGATACCCGGCATCATGCTTAGCCAGCTCCGGCGGCGACGCTTGCTCGTCACCAGCGTCGCTAGCCGGCCTATTCTCGACTCGGACCTCAGTTTCCGTGCCCTCATCGTCGCTAATGACAACTGTGGCTCTGCAGAAGGTGCAAGGATGCAGTTAGTCTTTGGTTGTGAAAAAAGTGGTAAAAGTTTGGCATAATGACAAGGAAAGAAGTTTACCCGGTGTTCACCGGGAAGTCCGAGGGGGAGCCGCCGCTAGACCCGGAAGAGACTGAAAAAAGGCAGGAAAGGTTTGGGGTTACGTTGCAAAGGTTAACCCGGAAAGAAATTGTGTTTACGATGAGTACCAGGGTGTTGAACCGGGGGCGGCGAAGCGACCGGGTTAAGGGTCTCGCTACCCGGATGGTTCCGGGTTATGCGGCGCCTAGTCGTGGGTGGCTCCTTCAGTTATGATCAAAGGGGGAGAAAACGGGGTTAGCCCCGGAGTAAGGTTATGGGAACAAAAAAAACAAGGAGTAGGGAGATGAAATAAAAACCTGGAGGGCTATCCTTCGAGATTTCCTCTTTGTTCCGGCTTTGGGGGTCGGTTCCGGCTCTTCCTCCTCGCTGGCGGACTTGTCCCTGCTGTCTTCTTCTTCTTCGTTTTGGCCTTCTCGTTCTGAAAAGTATCCGAGTTATGGCATAAGGAAGAAGAAAAGGTGGGATTTAATACGTGTAAGGGATTGAATATGCACCTTCATCCGAGTTGGCGGCATCATCTTCCTCCTCCATATCTTCGGAACTAGGAGAGGTGTCGACCTTCCAAAAGTCATCATCGGCCTGAGGAGAAGACGCCAGGATAGTGATTAATATCGAGCCAAGAGAAGCAAATAAGAGTAAGCTGCCGGAAGTCAAAATCGAAAGATAGAAAGACTCACTGCGGGGGCTGGATTCTCGAGGGTGAAAGGTTCTAATCCGGCTATGCCCCGGATCACCTCGAGCTTCTCCGTTAAAAAACCTTTGATCATCTTGTTCATATCGCTAGGAGCAAGGGTGTTAGGGGAGTATCGGATGGGGTCCGTGGTTTGACCCGAGTATTCACACATCAGCTTCTCACGAATGGAGTTCGGCTGAATGCGGAAGCTAACCCAGGCCTTCACCAGGTTTAGCCCGACGAGGCCTCGGGCGGACAAGATGGAGATCCTAGCTAACGAAGGCAAAATCGCCTCCCTGTCCGAGTCACAGGCGAAGGCGTTGAAAGACTCGGAGATGTCAAGTTGACCCTCCGAGTAACCCGGCAACTTCTTTTCGCCGGGTGGAGAGGTATCTTGGCAGTAGAAGTAAGAAAGCTGCCAGTGCTTTACGTGAGAATTGAGAGAAATGGGGGGCATGAGGGAGTTCTTGCGGCGCTGGATAGAAACCCCGCCGCAAGTAAGAAGTGCGCCGTCGCCGCTTTCGCGACACGGCTTGCACTGGAAAAGTTCAACAAAAAGAGCCAGGCTTGGCGGAGTGCACAAGTAAGACTCGGAAAGAACGATAAAATGGGAGATGTTTAAAATGGAGTTCGGGCCTATATCAAAGATACGGAGTTTGTAGTGGTCTAAGACGTCACGGAAGAAGGGGTGACCCGGAGGCCTGAAGCCCCGGGTCACGTGTTCAACGAAGCATATTACCTCATCCGTGGCTGGAGAAGGCCGGGTTTCGTTGCCAGGTGCTCTCCAGCGGATGGATTCCTGTGGAGGTAGGATTCCAAGCTCTACCAATTCCTCCAGTTTGGTCTTGGTGACGGAGGACTTCCCCCAGTTGGCTGAAATGGCGTTTGTGGATTTAGCCTTAGCCGGCTGTTTCCCCTGCCTCTTGGGTGCCATGGGATTGACCTGGTAAAACATTGAAGAAAAGGACGTAAGAAACAAAAACTTGGAAGTTAGCAGGTAAGCAGCTATCGGCAATTTAAACATAATCCGGTTATTGCCTCGCCGGGTCAAGTATGGTTTGTCCGGGTGTCAAGTGACTCTACAAAACCCAAAGAGCTTTCCGCAAAAGCAAATGTTTGGAGAAGCTAGGGGGATACTTATACGCATACTATCTGCGAATGAGCCGGAGAAGTAAGATTTTCTGAGGAGGGAGAACAAAGGCGGAAACTCTAGATGGCCCGAGCCTAAACTGGGGATCTTATTTCTAAATTTGTGACCAAATTAGTGATTACCGGAGTTAGGGGAGCAATACAAGCTATAAATCCTATCTATGGGAGTGGTTATAGTGGAAACCGGTGAGTTAATCTGGCGCAGCCCGAGAAATCGCGGACCGCTCGATTCAGATCCAATCTGAGGAAGAACTAAGAAACTGCGGGAATAAGCTGGAGGATGTAAGGAACTTACCGAAGAGGATTGGAGTAAGGCCTTGCGGAGACAGATAGCGCAAGATTCGTGCCCTTTCGCGACCGTTGGCCGGCGAATCGGAGGCTTGACGGCGGATTCGGGAGCTGGAGCGGTTCGTGCGGTGGCGGAGCGCAAACGAAGTCGGATGGGCTCCGGCGAGATGCGTGGGGTTCCCGTGGTGGCACTCTGCGAGCTCGAGCTTGGGAAGAAGTGGAATGGGGGAAATGAGCCGTTAAGAGTTGGATTTGCTCATTGGTCTTTATTTATAACCGTCCGGGTGGAAAGGCTTGGCCTAACGGTCGAGACCCGGGGAATACGGAGTATTTGGTGATTTCGAAATTTGAAAGGCACATTTTATGCGCAGGCCAATATGATCCAGAGAAAAAGGAAGGGGAAATTGCCTTCCCTGTATCAGCGGTAGTTATCAAGAAGGATGTGGAATCATGGAGTTTCCTATTGAGATTTAAGTTTGAGAGATTAAGGAAGAACCTAAAAAGAAGAGCCGGGTTTTCGCCTGGCTTCCTTGGCGCCAGTCGCGGCTATTCATAGACGCGCTGCGTCTTAATCCTCATGTGTTTGCATCTAATATTTCTGTAGGGAATAGCCAGCGCTTCGAAGAGTAAATCTTGGAAGCCCAAGCTATTCTGGGGACTACTGATGAGGGGATAGTAACCCGGTATGCCAACCCCAGGTGTAATCCGGCCCAAACGGCATATGGACCAAATCCGGCTAAGGACGCAGAAGCTTCTGGAAGGCCCAGGGCTTGTAAGGATCGTAACCCGGATTGTGGGTTACGATAAGGAAAGCTAGGATACGTATGTAGAATTCGAGTAGGACTCAAGGAGCGCTTTGTATGGCAAGCCAAAGGGGGTATGAGTACTATATAAACCAACCCCTAGGCTTCGCCTGAGAGAGATTCAGGTCATAACTATAACATCTATTATCGAGTATCCAGTATAATCACATCGAGATCCGGCGAGTTGTTTTCCGGCTCTTTGATTGCTTTTCGCCATGTCTTCCTTCGAGCTAAACCCTCTCCCAAATACCTGTGTCGACTTGCCCCTAGATCAGTTACCCCCGGTAACATCTGCCGTGATTATCCCACGACACTCCTTGCACCTCTTCAGGGACAAGGAAACGGGTAAACTCAAAGCTACCCATCTCCTCAAGAATTGCAGGAAATTCCTGAATCTCCACGAAGCATACTCGAATAAACATCGAAGTGCCACAAGCCAAGGATACCCGCTCGTGCCAGGAGGCGGCACGGTCGCATACAATGCGCCACCAACACCACCGCCACTGACGATGCAACCCACCTTAGCGATGGTGACACAGTCGCATCCAACAGCGAATCCATCAATCGCGAAACCGCCAGTTGACACATACCCGCCTGCCCGCGGAACCTTGGGCATGATACAGAAAGTATGTCCTTCCAGACGCGTCCAAAAGACAAACACTCACCATGTTAACATGTCAGTGCAAGCGCCACCGGCTAGAACAGAATATCTCAAAGGCTCTGAATAACCCATTACTTTCTCCAAAGAGGATCATCCTCCTCGGATGTATAGGCCGGGGCACGCAGCGCTCGTCATCCACGCACGGATAGGAAACTACAACCTGAACAGAGTATTCATGGATGAAGGCAGTGGAATCAACATCATATATACGAATAAACTCCGTAGAATGATCAAGAACCTGGACGGACTCGCCGAATCAGAAACTTCATTTCTTGGGCTCGATTAATCTGGAAGTTATACTCGGAGATCCTGGAAACTATAGACAGGAATTTCTCGACTTCGAGATAGTCAACTAGCCATCACAGTACCATGCCATTCTTGGCCGAACTGCGTTCACAAGATTCCTGGCGGTATCGCATTACGCGTACCTCAAGTTGAAGCTCCTAGGACCCTACGAGACAATCACGGTGAACAAAGACTCCCAAAAGTCAGACAAGTGCAACGCGGACATCCACGAGATCGTGAAATCTCTCGAGATGCAAGAAGAACTGGAAGAACTCGCGAGAACCACATATAACTATGTCCTTCCGCTCACGAAGAGATCGCCCCAGATCTGGAGTTCAACTCCAGTAACGGCACTCGAAAGCATTAGGTCCACCCGACAGATCTCATGAAGACGACGATGGTCTCGACTAGTCTTTCCCCTGCATAGGAAAGCACGCTCGTCGAATTCCTCCCTGAGTACTGATTTTTTTTTGCGTGGCAGCCATCAAATATGCCATGGATCCCTAGGGAATTCGACGGGCACTCTTTAGAAGTATACAAAGATGCAAAACCTGTGAAGCAGACCACCCGCCGCTTTTCCGAGCCAAAGCGCCCAACACTCGGAGAAGAGATCAACCGGCTAATCCCAGCAAACTTCATACGGGA
Organism: Alopecurus myosuroides; assembly: GCA_028641055.1. NCBI lineage: Eukaryota > Viridiplantae > Streptophyta > Magnoliopsida > Poales > Poaceae > Alopecurus > Alopecurus myosuroides. The sequence goes on along the minus strand of CM054060.1, from coordinate 118,683,476 downwards.
AAATCAAAATCTCTACCTGGTTAGCAAACCCGATACTCGTCCCGAAGAAAAACACTGGCATCCTTCGCACATGTATTGACTACACGTCACTCAAGAAGCATTTCCCCAAGGATAACTTTCCACTGCCCCGGATAGACCAGATAATCGACTCGGCATGAGGCTGCCAACGCCTCTCGTTCCTCGACGCCTACTCGGGATATACCCAGATAATAATGAAAAAGGAGGACGAGGAAAAGACAACACTCATCACACTATACGGTGTCTACTGCTATACGACAAGGCCTTCAGACTCAAAAACGCAGGTGCCACATATCAGTGTTGTATGCAAAAATGCCTCGCTAAGTTGATCGGCAATAATGTCCAAGTCTACGTTGACGACACAGTCATGAAAACACGAGTCGAAGCCACGCTCCTTGAAGATCTCAAGGAAACATTCGAATCCCTCAATGTCTACCAGATCAAGCTCAACCCGACAAAGTGCGTCTTCGGCGTACCTACAGGATAACTGCTCGGCTACCTGGTATCAGCTCGAGGAATAAAAGCCAACCTGGAAAAAATTCAAGCCATCCTAACAATGAAAGAGACAACAAAAATCCGAGGATTTCAACTGCTAGCGGCGCGGTTGGCTGCACTTAGCAGATTCATTGCAAGGCTAGGCGAGAAGGCCCTCCTCTTCTACAAGTTGTTGAAGAAAAATGACAAATTTGAGTGGACACCAGAGGCAAAGAAGGCATTCGAGGACATGAAAAGAGAATTGTCGAGCAGGAAAGTACTAGCTACGCCCAAAGAGAAGTAGCCTATGTACCGGAACCTAGCCGCGACTAATCAGGTGGTCAGCATAGTACTTGTAGTAGAAAGGACTGAAGACGACAAAATGCATGGAGTGCAGAGACCAATTTACTACCTTATACGTCATAAACGTATCCTTAATTTCTAATGTTCCATGTTGTTTTCTTATTGTTTCCCACATATTTGCTATACACTTTATGTCATTTTTATCGATTTTTCGGACTAACCTATTGACAAGATGCCACAGAGCCAGTTCCCTGTTTTCTGATGTTTTTAGTTTTAGAAAAGTTGTTATGAAAATATTCTCGTAATTGGAAAATTCGAAGCCCGGAAGTCTTAGAAATTCCGAAGGTTCCACGGAGTCCCGAAGAGACCCGGAGGGGGGCCTCAGGGGGCCCATACCATAGGGTGGCGCGCCCCCCCTTGGCCGCGCCGGGGGGAGGTGTGGGGCCCCCAGGCCTCCACCGCCTCTGCCCTTTCGCCTATATAATCCCTCCGAGACGCAAACCCTAAATATATCCCACTTTTACCCTAGAAACAGCCGAGGCCGCCGTCACCGTCATCTCGAGATCGGGAGGGTTCTAGAGCTCTCCCCGACACCCTGCCGGAGGGGGAAATCATCACCGGAGGGGTCTACACCACCATGCCCTCCTCCGAAGTGATGCGTGAGTAGTTCATCCCTTCACTACGGGTCCATAGCAGTAGCTAGATGGTTTTTCTCTCCCTTTGTACCTCATGTTTAGATCTTGTGAGCTTCCTATCATGATCAAGATCATCTTTATGTAATGCTACATGTTGAGTTTGCTAGGATCTGATGAATGTTGAATGCTATGTCTTCTGATTATCAATCTATCATGTTATCTTCATGCATATGTTATTTATGATCTTGCATGCTCTCCGTTGTTAGTAGATGCTCTGTCCAAGTAGATGCCACTAACTCCAAGAGGGAGTATTTATGCTCGATAGTGGGTTCGTGCCTCCTTTTCATCTGTGCTCGAGTGAAAGAAACGTGACGGATGGAGGATGTGATGTTGCCATTAGGGAGAAAACAACAATGCTTTGTCTAAGGATGATTTTATTGTTTACATTACACACTTTGCTTACTGCGATTATCTGTTGCTTGAAACTTAATACCCAACATTTTTTGGATGATATTCGGAGGGTGGATTTTTAGTCATAGATGCAGTTGGACAACGTTCTATGTATCTTGTTGTAATGCCCGCATGAATCACATATTAATCTTTATGTCTTGCATATGCACTACAGTGTAGCCTTCATTTCTGTCAATTGCCCAGCTGTAATTTGTTCACCACACATGTTATTTATCTTTCACAGAGAGACACCACTTGTGAACTGTGGACCCCGGTCCTTTTTCCTCATACTAATAAAACACCTGCTACTTTCACACTGCTCTCATACTGTTCCTAATGTTTTCCACACCATACGTTTAACCTCTTTGTTTTCAGCAAAACCGGTGAGATTTACAACCTCACTGCTTCATTGGGGGCAAACTGAATTGATTGTGTTGTGTAGGTTCCACGTTGCTGCTGCACCGGTAGTGCGCCCTGCCATATCAGGTGTATCAACCTTCAGAAATGCTTATTTCTCCTACTGGTCGATTCAACCTTGGTTTCTTTTCTAAGGGAAAACTTGTTGCTGCACTCTTCACACCTTGCGCTTGGGGTCTCCCAACAAGCGTGTGTCTACACTCCATCAAGCTGTTCTAGCGCCGTTGCCGGGAAGGAAGAGAATTTCTGCAAGGGGAGTCTCTCACTTCCAATCTCTTTACTTTGTTTTTGTTTTGCTTAGTTTATTTTATTTTGTCTTGTTTGCTTATCTTTATCAAAAACAAGAAAAAATTAGTTCTTATTCTAGTTGTTATTCTTGTCACTTCGTTGTTATTTTTCATCATGTTGTTCCCTAAGTTTACCCTGAAAGATTTGCCGGTAGGAAGTGGTTCTATACTTGGAAAGGACACTATTAAAGAATTCTTTGATCATGTTAGTAAACATGATAATATTGAGGAAAAATCCATAGTAGAACTTGCTCCCAGTTATGAGACTGCTACAACTTCTTTAATTCACAAGTAAGAAGATAGGTTTGTTAATCTCCATCCCATATTACAACATATGTTCCTCAATTTGAATAACATTGAAGATGTTGAGAAAAGAAACTTTATCTTAAAAGCTATGCTTAAAGAATTTGGAGATGTTGCTATAAAAGCTAGAAAAGTCTTTGATCGTTTCAATATGCTTGGCTCATGTGTAGACATTGTTGGTGATCTTGAAAAAACTGAATCTAATAATGAAAAGGAGGATAAATTACCAATCCCCTTTAAATTGATAGCACTGCATGAAGCCCAAGAAAAGAATTTTGATTGGATTGTTCCTGAGAATTTATTTGATGAAGATAGTAAGCCTAAAAGTACTAAGAGAGGAGCCTCTGGAACTCACTTAGATAAAATACAATGCATTATTAAGGAATTTCCCAATCTTGATTTGAATGCCCCTCCTTTTGAAAATACTTGATTCCACTTTTCTGGGCCGAGCTAAAAGGCGTTAAAGAAAAGCACTTCTTGGGAGATAACCCATGGTTTTATTTTTGCTTTGTTTTTCTCTGTTTTCTTTGAGTCAAGGGGTTGTATACTTCTGTAGAAACTCTTTTTTATCTTTATTTTCATGTTTTAGTTGTGCCAAGTAAGGTTTCTGACGAGAGTTGGAGTTGGTTTTCGGATTTCTGCGAAGGAAACAGATTTCTGCTGTCCACAGTAAAAAAATCGTATAAAATCCTGGAACCTCAGAATGATCTGAAATTATTTTTTCTTATTCCACAACTAATTCCGCAACTTTTTCGTTCTTTAATTTTTTAGATCTAAGCAACGTAAGTGCCTCGATTTTTTTTTGTCTTTACAGACAGTTCTGGTTTTGACAGATTCTGCTATTTTTCTTGCATTTGCTCTTTTGCGATGTCAAGTGGATTTGTTTGCTTCACGGAACATGAGTGGCTATAGCTAATGTTTAAAAGTATCAATATCACTTGTGCCATAAGGAACCAATGGATTTTTATTTGTTGCACTAACCCTCTAATGCAAATTATTGTTCGGGTATGGTGTGAAGGAAGTTTCCAAGGGTCAAGAGAAGAGGTGATATATGTGATCAAGAAGAGTGCAAGGTCAAACCTTGGGGATGCCCCGGTGGTTCATCCAAGCATATTTTTAGAAAACTCAAGCATCTAAGCTTGGGGATGCCCAAGGCATCCCCTTCTTCATCAACTATCTATCAGGTCACTTCTCGTGAAACTATATTTTTTATTCGGTCACATCATATGAAGTTTACTTGGAGCGTCTGTTTGTTTTTCTTTTGTTTTCTTTTGTTTTACATTGTTTTATTTTTTTTCCTTGCTGCAATAATATATTTGGATCCTAGCATTCGTTGTTTGGGAGAGAGACATGCTCCGCTTTTTCATTTGAATACTTGCTATGCTAGTATTCTAAGTTTTTCTTCTAGCCGCTGCAAAAATTCTTGTTTAGTTCTTATTTTCATTGCATCTCTTATTCAGAGTTGTTAGTTTTATTAGTGTTATGTGATTACACTCATCTTTTCTTTCTGTAGCATGTAGAGAGTTTTTGTTAAAGCATGATTTTTATGGTGCTTGTTGGGAAAAGAAACTGTTGCTTGAGGTAGAATTTTTAACGGTGCAAGTAGAAGCTTGTATAGAGTGTGGCTAGACCTTTTTCATATCATGCTAGATGTTATTTTAGTTTTAAAGCCTTGTGGTTATTGAGTATAATGATTAGCCCCAAATAGCTGAGATTGTTTAATGTGCCATTGAAAGAATCATGAGTTGTTCTTGTCATATTGAAGCATAAATTTGTGGTGTTCTCCTTTGAATGTTTTATTTGGTTGACTTGGCGCATGCTCACACCATTTTTATGACTATGAACCAGTCACTTATAGCCTCCATGATCATTTAGTTTTTGAACTTGTGGTACAACTTATGCTTTGATTAATGATGTTTATGTCGCTATGCATGATTATGGCTCTTATGCTCTCTTGATTTGTCGCTCCTAGTCTTTTGCTAGCCTCCACCTGTACTGAGTATGATCTCTACTCGTGCATCCAACTCCCTAAAACCAAAGTTTTCCCATTGTGTCCACCATACCTACCTACATGTGGTATTTAACCGCCACTCCAAAGTAAATTGCTCATGTGTTACCTTTAAAATTTCAAAATTACTCCTCTTGTGTGCTCCTGTTTTAGCTCATGAGGACGTAAATAGAGAATCTTTATCTCACTTGTTGACTGGACTTTCTCACCCTGGACTAGTGGCTTCATCCACTTATCCAATGATAGAAGAGATAGAAGCGGGGTGACCAGCCCCAAATTAATAACACAAATTCTCTTCACTATTTTTGCCCCTGATTTATCAGTCCAAGCATAATTGTGTACACCAAAGAGAAAGGGGGATGGCCTTCTACCCAGATGTGTCCTTCTATGGGAGCCGCTCTTGTGAAGTCTAGTTGGCTTGTGACGTACTGTATTTTTGGTTTACCATTCGTTGGCATAAGCATACACCTCTCTTAAAATATATACACCCCTCCATGGTATGTGATTGTTGGCAGGCACCCGAGATTCAGTTAGCCATGGTTTGTGACATAAGCATACACCATAGGGTGGCGCCCCCTGGCCACGCCAGGGGGTGGTGTGGGGCTCCCAGGCCTCCACCGCCTTTGCCCTTTCGCCTATATAATCCCCCCTGAGACGTAAACCCTAAATATATCCCACTTTTACCCGAGAAACACCCGAGGCCGCCGTCATCGTCATCCCGAGATCAGGAGGGTTATGGAGCTCTCCCCGGCACCCTGCCGGAGGGGTCTACACCACCATTCCCTCCTCCGAAGTGATGCATGAGTAGTGCATCCTTGGACTACGGGTCCATAGCAATAGCTAGATGGTTGTTCTCTCCACTTTGTACCTCATGTTTAGATCTTGTGAGCTGCCTATCATGATGAATATCATCTTTATGTAATGCTACATGTTGTGTTTGCTGGGATCTGATGAATGCTGAATGCTATGTCTTCCGATTATCAATCTATCATGTTATCTTCATGCATATGTTATTTATGATCTTGAATGCTCGCTGTTCTCTGGCCAAGTAGATGCTAGTAACTCCAAGAGGGAGTATCTATGCTCGATAGTGAGTTCATGCCTCCTTTTCATCTGTGCTCGAGTGACAAAAACGTGACGGATGGAGGATGTGCTGTTGCCATTAGGGAGAAAACAATAATGCTTTGTCTAAGGATGATGTTATTATTTACATTACACCCTTTGCTTACTGCGATTATCTATTGCTTGCAACTTAATACCCAACGTTTGTTCGGATGATATTCGGAGGGTGGATTTTTAGTCATAGATGAAGTTGGACAACGGTCTATGTATCTTATTGTAATGCCCGCATGAATCACATAGTAATCTTTATGTCTTGCATATGCACTACGGTGCAGCCTTCATTTCTGTCAATTGCCGAGCTGTGATTTGTTCACCACACATGTTATTTATCTTTCACGGAGAGACGCCACTAGTGAACTATGGACGCCGGTCCTTTTTCCTCATACTGATAAAACACCTGCTGCTTTCACACTTCTCTCATATTGTTCCTACTGTTTTCCACACCATACGTTTAACCTCTTTTTTTTCAACAAAACCGGTGAGATTGACAACCTCACTGCTTTGTTGGGGCAAAGTGAATTGATTGTGTTGTGTCGGTTCCACGTTGCTGCTGCACCGGTAGTGCCCCCTGCCATCTCAGCTGCATCAACCTTCAGAAGTGCTTCTTTCTCCTAGTGGTCGATTCAACCTTGGTTTATTTTCTGAGGGAAAACTTGCTGCTGCACTCTTCACACCTTGCACTTGGGGTCTCCCGACGAGCGTGTGTCTACCGTCCATCACTACCTCAGCGAGGTACTATCACCCTGCAAAAAGTGATATCCGCACTACCAGAATTAGCATATGGAGTTGTCTTCACAGCTCGAAAGCTCAAACACTACTTTCAGAAGCATATCGTAACGGTGATAAATGACGCATCACTCGGGATAATTATCAACAACCCCATGGATTCAGGAAGAATCACCAAGTGGAGCATAGAGCTAGGATCCTGGGACATAATATGCAAGGGACGCGACGCTCTCAAGTCACAAATAGTCGCAGACTTCCTTTCGGAGTGGATAGAACTCCAAATCCCAGGACCTCTTGAGTATTCCGGTTCATGGATCATGTACTTTGACCGGTCCAAGAGAAATGAAGACGCGGGCGGAGGAGTCATGCTAATATCACCGATAGGAGATAAATTGCGGTATGTTCTGCAGCTAGACTTCCCAGCAGATGGCAGAGCATCCAACAATGACGTCGAGTATGAGTCACTCCTACACGGAATGAAGATGGCACTGGCCTGCAGAGCCACTCGATTGATGACATATGGCGACTCAAACCTCATCGTGCAGCATACGGTGAAGGAGTGTGATGCAATCGCACATAACATGATAGCATACCGTGATATGTACAACCTACTCGAAGGAAGTTTCAAAGGGTGCAAGCTACGACACATCGCAAGATCAAGCAATGAAGACACCGATAGGTTAGCAAATATTGGATCAACTAACGCTCCAATACACCAAGGAGTTTATATCGAGAAGATTAACAAATGTTCAGTCAAACTCAAGAGGCCAGTCGGGCCACCCGCAGCAACACCCCCAAAAGATGGCGAGTCTGACACTCTCATTGCAGCAATACATCACATTCCGCGCCAAGTTTTTCTGCTAGATCCAGTATGGACCTAAAAGTATCTGGACTACCTGCTTCGACTGCAGCTCCTAGAGAATATATCAGAAGCAAGACAAATAGTACGGCGCAGTAAATCTTTCAGGGTTATAAATGGCGAGTTATACAAGAAAAGCATCTCGGGAACCCTTCAGAGCTGCATCGCACTAGAAGACGGGAAGGAGATGCTACGAGATATACACCTAGGGGATTGCAGGCATCATGCCAGCTGGAGAGCCATTGTAGGAAAATCTCATCGAGCAGGATTTTACTGGCTTACAACGGCCAGAGATGCAGAGGACCTAGTCGAAAGATGTGAAGCTTGCCAGAAGTTCGCACCAAAACCATACATGCCAACAATAGAAGTACACATGATCCCTTTGTCATGGCCCTTTGCTCAATGGGGGCTCGACATGGTTGGACCGCTCCGCAAATCAACACCATGGGGATACACTCATTTGTAGTAGCATTCGACGAGTTCACCAAGTGGATTGAAGCTGTCCCTGTCACATCTCAAGCCGCCAAGTGCGCCGTAAAGTTCATTGACTCCATCATCCGTCGATTCGGTGTTCCTCACAACATCATCACATACAATGGGTCCAACTAAACGGTGAAAGAAACTCAAGCTTACTTCAAGGAAAGACAAATACCACTCAGCTACGCATTCGTGCCACATCCATAGACCAACGTCCAAGTCAAAAGATCCTATGTTCAAAAAAAAAAGTCGAAAGATCCAACGGATTAGTTTTGGTTGGCCTCAAGAAACGCCTATTGACACGCCTGGATAGCTGATATGTCATAAATGTATCCTTAATTTCTGATGTTCCATGTTGTTTTCATGCCATATGCTACATGTTTTCCTTACACTTTATGCCATTTTTATCGATTTCCTTGGACTAACCTATTGACAAGATGCCACAGAGCCAGTTCCTGTTATCTGATGTTTTTAGTTTCAGAAAAGTTGTTGTGGAAATATTCTCGGAATTGGAAAATTCGAAGCCTGGAAGTCTTAGAATTCCCGAAGGTTCCACGGAGTCCCGAAGGGGCCCGGAGGGGGGGCCACATGGGGGGCCACACCATAGGGCAGCGCGCCCCTGGCCGCGCCATGGGGGTGGTGTGGGCCCCTCGGGCGCCGACCGCCATCGCCTATTTATTCCCCCCGATGCGTGAACCCTAAAAATATACCAATTTTCCACGAAAAACAGACGAGGCCGCCATCATCGTCAACCCGAGATCGGGAGGGTTCTGGAGTTCTCCCGAGCACCCCGCCGGGAGGGGAAATCATCACCGGAGGGCTCTACACCACCATGCCCACCTCCGGAGTGATGCTTGAGTAGTTCATCCTTGGACTACGGATCCATAGAAGTATCTAGATGGTTGTTCTCTCGTCTTTATGCCTCATGTTTAGATCTCGTAAGATGCCCTACATGATCGATATCATCTTATTGTAATGCTACATGTTGTGTTTGCTAGGATCCGATGATTATTGAATGTTATGTCTCTTGATTATCAATCTATCATGTTGTCTCCATGTGTATGTTATTTATGATCTTGCATGCTCTCCATTGTTAGTAGATGCTCTGGCCAAGTAGATACTAGTGACTCCAAGAGGGATTATTTATGCTCGATAGTGGGTTCATGCCTACTTTGCATCTGTGCTCGAGTGACAGAAACGTGACAGATGGAGGATGTGTTGTTGCCATTAGGGAGAAAACAACGATGTTTACATTGTTTACATTACACGCTTTGCTTACTGCGATTATCTGTTGCTTGCAACTTAATACCCAAGGTTTGTTCGGATGATATTCTGAGGGTGGATTATTAGTCATAGATACAGTTGGATAACAGTCTATGAGTCTTGTTGTAATGCCCGCATGAATCACATAGTAATCATCATGTCATGCATGTTTCATTGTCTATCAATTGCCCAGCTGTAATTTGTTCACCACACATGTTATCTATCTTTTATGGAGAGACACCACTAGTGAACTGTGGACCACGGTCCTTTTTCTCATACCGATAATACAACCACTACAATTACTGTTTTCACACTGCTCCCACTGTTTTCACACTGCTCCCACTGTTTTCACATTGTTCTCCTACTATTTTCCACACCATACATTTAACCTCTTTGTTATCAGCAAAACCGGTGAGATTGACAACCTCACTGCTTCGTCGGGGCAAAGTGAATTGATTGTGTTGTGTAGGTCCCACGTTGCTGCTGAACCGGTAGTGTGTCCTACCACATCAACTGCATCAACCTTCAGAAGTTTCTTGTCCTCCTACTTGTCGATTCAACCTTGGTTTCTTTTCTGAGGGAAAACTTGCCGCTGCACTCTTCACAACCTTTCTCTTGGGGTTTACTAACGGCAGCCATCAATAGCGCAGCCGAACATTCGGCACAGGAATTACCGTCAGTACTGTGGATCCTGAGAACAACTCCAAACCGATCGACAGAATACACACCATTCTTCATGGTTTACGGTGCAGAAGCAGTACTTCCCAAGGATATTCAATTCAGCGCACCAAGGGTCGTTTCCTACAACGAAGAAGCTTCTAACGCAGCAGTAGCCCAATACAAGGATGCACTCGACGAAGCACGAGACGTTGCACACGCCAGATCTGCCGTCTATCAGCAGGCGCTATGCAACTACCATAGTCGCCGAGTTTGTAGCAGATCCTTCGAGCAAGGAGACATGGTGTTGCGACTCAAGCAAGAAAGCCACCACAGGCTCTCCCCCCTTGGGAGGGGCCTTATAAAATACGCGAAGTCGTCATAGGAGGCGCATATCGCTTGAAGGACCCAGAGACCGACATCATTTACTCAAACCCGTGGAATATTGCGCACCTGCGCAAATTCTACCCTTAGGAGATTCTATTTTCCGTTTTCAAATAAGTCTTCTTCAACCATAAGTGTAACTCGAAGCAAGTACACTTTTCAGCCATCAATATAAAGAACCATTGATTCCTCGCTACATTATTTTTCATCGATTATCCTGCAACATGCTAAAAAAGGTCTCACCCCAACACATAGGGGATACACCAAACTAGCATAAACAAACCAACACTGCACACACAAAACACACTTATCGATTTACAGGGTCTACTCGCCTTACAAGTACAAGGTATACACACCTTAAAATTTACAAATTCACAAAGCAAACTAATGGCGACTCGCACTCTCTCGGAGTAATCGCTCTCTCTGCCATTGTCAATCAAATAATGCGCTCGAAAGCAGCTCGCAACGCTTCGTAATGAGGACCAAACTCTACCAAGTCCCTATGTGAAGCAGGCAATCGAGCAATAGCATTAAAATTCAAGGAAGGGTGCCAAACCCACACGAAAGCTAGAGCAAACTGAGCCCCGCGGACCAATTGTTGGCGCACACATTCTCGAAAATCTTCGACACGACGAAACTTTCAGAGCAACGCGCTCAAGGTGCAGCGTCCAGCGGATACATAGTATTGTACACCAAAGAGAGCGCCTGCTGGCATGAATCGACAAAAGACCGCACCCGCCACACTCGATACTGGAGAGTCGCCATAATAAAACCCTTGCTTCTGTCCGACCAGAAGTTACAGGCGTGAGTATTAGAATTCACGGACTGAGAAATGATTCGACTGTTCACCCACTTCCCCTCTGGACCCGTATCAGGTTCAATACCTGTGATGCAAAAGAATACGTAAGGAAAGGAACAAAAAAAAATCACTCGGGGGTTTGGAAGTACTTACAAAGCAAATCCCTTGCGACACTCGCCAATTCTTTCAGGAGGTACTATTCGCATTCAGCTGCAAGCGTCTACTTTGATCTTGCCACATCTACAACGCCCCGCAAAGCCTTCAACTTTTGTTCACCATCAACAATACGGCTACGAAGTATAGCGCTTACACTTGCATCGGCTAGGGGATCCACATCGGAAACTCTAGGAACACTCGAAGGCCTAGGGCCACCTACAACCACCTAGTAAAAAAGGACAAACGTGCAAACTACCGAGCCGCACGGCTGAAAGCACTCGGCATTTGTGTCGCGAAAACTTTCGAGTGCCGGGGGCTACTCCCATTGGGAGCATTCAAGACAAATGAAACAAACAGAATCAACCAACAAAACAAACATTCGCATTTCGAAGGACACAAAGTACTTAGCCAAATACAGGTTCATTAAGGGCACAACAACAGAAGAAAAGTTCCCTCTACCCTAAGGGGCTAGTGATTTTCCAGAAACAGCCTCGCTCGCAGCGGGTTACATGCTGCGGCCACGGGCCGTTTACTCCAACAACATGCTAGCTAACTTCTCAGCGCGAGCAGCAAAAGGTTGAATAGCTACCTTTTTGCCCGCGCTGTCCATGGGGGCTTCCGAGTAGATCTTCTCCAGGTCTCCTTCGATGTCATTGGCCAAGGCTATCTGAATCGCGGTCTTCACACCACACTCAGTCCGAGCGAGCGAATATTCGAGAAAGGGATTGTCCTCACCAAGAAAAGCCTGCAGTAGACCATCCACATTTGAAGGAACTTCTCTCCCCGCAAAAAGCTTCTTGTGCACTGAGGTCAGAACCTGGGAGGCCTCCTCAAGGGCAGATTTTGCCTTCATCCCATGCTCCTTGAATTGTTTGTAGACGTCCATCAGAGCATCAAGCCTAACCTGGCCAGGAATCACTAGAGCAACCCCAAGTGGACCTGCAAGATCCAAGAATTCATAGAAACGTGAGAAGATTTCCACACCCAAAAGTAAAAAAGATCAACACTAGAAACTCGCGAGTGCTTTACCTGACAAAGCTTCGGCTACATGGCGAAGTAAGTCAGTCAACTCATTGTCATGTGACTGGCCTTCTTCTACCATCTTATTCAGGGCCTCTTGGGACCGAGTAAGCTTCTCGGAGGAATCTTTCCAAACAGAATCCAGCTCCCTCTCGAGGTCATTCACTCGGCGGCAGGCATCTGCCTTCTCTACACTAGCGTGAGCTTCTTCGTCTACGAGACTTACCTTTTGAAGCCTTGAGGCTTAAAATAAGATGATCGTTTTCTTGACGAAGGGCGACACAGTCAGCCTCCGCAATCACGAGGCGACGCCCAAAAACAGCCGAGGAGTCAAGGACAGCCTATGAGACAAACAGTTAAAAAATGAAATTGTGAAGATAGTATGTGAGTCTATACCCGACTGTAAACAGTCAGACATAGACTCGGGGGCTACTCCCATAGGGTGCACTGCGGTGCACCCGATATACAAACTGGGTCAAACTACTAAGACAGTTTCTGAGTCTATACCCGACTGAAAACAACCAAACATAGACACGGGGGCTGCTTTCATCGGGTGTACTATCATGCACCCGATAAACATAAAATAAATTATGCCTCGAAGAAAAGAAGAAACTAGTAACTTGGCGTTTGGAGTCGACAATGGGTCAGCAGAGCTACCCGAAGCTTCAAACCTTGTCAACACGTCAGGCTTGGCGGGATCCTCCGACTGCTCACCAGCAGGATTGGGCGGGTCCAAATCGGGATTCACCGATGCCTTTGCTGGACTTGGAACTTTCTCGACCTCCGGGGCGCCTTCCTTCAGCTTAGAAGATTGGGCCGAGGAGGCAAATTGGTCCTTACTAAGCATCACACAACTAAAAGATGTTAAGAGAAAGGCTCTAAGTAAAATATTATCGCGAGTAGAAAGGAAATGAGACTCACTCGTCGTTGTCCTCGTCGAAAGCGTCCACATCCCAAGGAACAACAACCTTCGTCTTTTGGGCCAACAGAGGAAGCACATTCAAAGGAGTCGCTGAATGAACCACCTTCGGATTAATTTCTTCAGGTAGCTCCTGACTCAAGGAGGAATCCTTCGAAGTCACTTCTTCTTCATCTCCTCTGTCGCACTTGCGAGGAACACAGTTTAAGCTCTTGTCTTCCTCTTTGTGCTCATCCTTCTCTTTGCTAGTCTCTACGGCTGCAATGCTGGTGTTGAGAGGAGTCTTGAAGTTGCTTGCCAAAATATCAGAAGCGCGCCATCCACCCTTGGGAGTGGCGGATAGCAGGTCTCGACCTTCTGGTTCTGGAGAAGAAAGGAGAACCCGATGATCAGTTGGATAATTGAAATAATTATAGAGCAGGGAAAAGAAGTGTAGAAAATCACCCGAGTTGGGGGATGTTCGGAGTCGAAAGCTACAGAAGGAATCACTGAAAAGTTCTCCTCCTTCTTAAGGCTGGTGATACCACGGATCTTCGTCTCGAACTCGTCCTACGAGATCTCGTCATTGCAAGTCCAGCTCGGGTCTAATGTCCCAGAGTACTCCCAAAGGGTGCAAGGGCGATTTTGTAGCGGCTGCACGCGCCGAAGCAGGAAGACAGTAGCAAGGTGCACCCCCGTAATCCAAGGCCCCCTCTCCTTCTTGCAAAGCTCTGCGACATGCTGTAGCAACGGTTCTACAACCTCGATCTCCTTGTTCGCCATAGCGTGGCTCCAGGACTTCCTCCTCTTTAGTATGGTGAATGGGTTAAACTCCGGCACGCCGTTCACATCTATGTCTTGGACGTAGAACCTGTTGGGGGGATAGTAACCCGATAGGCCCATAGGGAAGGATAAAGACTCGGCTGGAGGAAGTTTGGGCGAAGACCTCATAAAATGATGATGGGTCGGGTATCGTTGATGGGCCGCCGGCAGCTGTATTGGTAACCCGGCTTAAGGAAAGGAAGTTCTAGAAGACCCGAGAAGCGGTGTAAACCGTGGAGTCCAAGACTTGGGGGTCACGAAGAGTAATTTAGGGTTATATGTAGACCCCGAATAGGACTCCGGACGTATCGGGGAAGGGAAGCCAGGAAACCGGGTGATATATAAACCGGTCCTCCTGGCATAGATCAAGGAGATTGAGAGATTTTCGAGAGATCCAAGTTATTCAAGAGATACGAGAGCTAGTATTTGTAACCCTAGATTTGGAGTCTCGGCGATATTGCAGTCCGAGCCTCTAGATCGATAGTTAATAAGATCCTAGCTGGAAGTAAGCTATTATCTCCAATGGAGAGGCTGAACCAGGATAAACCTTGTGTCCAATCCGAGCTAAACCCTCTCCGAAACACCAGAGTTGATTTGCCCCAAACTAAGTTACCACCGGTAACGTCTGCCGTGACTTTCCCACGACAGTTGGCGCCCACCGTGAGGCCTATGTCCAAAGGTGTTTACATCATGGGAGAAGCTCTGGAAAGCATGAAGAACCTCGTTGTCGGCGAGATCATCACCAACCCCGAAGGAGAGAAGATCGTCGACGATTCTGGCTAGGGGCCAGAGTCGGATCAGCTGGAAACCGGATCTGTCATCACGATCGGCCGGGTCAACGTCTTCGTGGGTATGGTACACACGTATGGTTTAATTTCTGACAATGAGTATAATTCTGTGTCAGGGGCCGCCACCTATGTTCAATCGGATGGGGAAGAATCGGTAGGCACGACAGAACAGGAGAGAGCACCCACCACGAAGAGGGAACAGCCGGAGGAGCCGGCATGGACCCCGCGTGGCCGGGTCAGTGAGGATGATGATACCGAATCTATCCTGCACTTGCTCGAAGATCGGTATGAAGAGGATAGCTGCGAGGAAGAAGAATATGAATCTTCACCAGGCATTGCGCGCCGAGCTACGATTTACACAGCCCCTGCGATAAATCTAAACCAGGGTGATGTGACAATAGCCGCGGCTGGTGCGGCGCAAGCGCTGGCCCAACAACAGACGCCGATTAATGGAGACCCGGCCGGAGCCCGGGTCGATGGCGAGCAAACGTCCGTCACCAGCGAAACTGCTCATCACATGAACATGTTAGGATTCAGGACGAACAGAACAGCCGGTGCGGGAACATCACACCCACCAAATCCGGCTCTATTCAGCAACAACTTGATCTTGGATCCCACAGTGTTAGCAACGGTGATAATCTCGGAGAATGCAGCGGCCCGGGCCAGAGATCTGGATGTGGCCCGCCGACCGTTAGAATAACAGAGGAGAGATGTAGAGGCCGAGAAATTACAGATGGCCGCACGTCAATGTCAGTTGGATGAGTTAGAGGATCGTATACGGGTACAAACTACTAGAGCATATAATCAGAGGCATCAGACGAGACTGCCTGCGACATGCGGAGCCCTACAGCCGGCCGCGTTGTTCATTACGCCTCAAGACCAGCCGATCCCGATCGTGAATAAAGGAACCGGGTATGCAGGAGCAACGCTTGGGGGACAACCGACTAACGTGCCAGTCGGGTCACCTGCGCTACCCGCTGGGGCGGCTGAGGGCAATGTCGTGCAACCACCACCATCACGATTTCATACCCCGCTGGGTCACTTCAATAACCCTATGGATAACGTGTACGCCGCAACTTTAGCGCTCGTCCGTATTCCACTGGGAGAATCACCTCAGGCGACAGAGACCCGGCGGGCTATAGAGATGTTACGCACCGCGGTGGCTCAGCAAGCCAATTACCCGGACAACATGAGCGGGATGCACGGGACACCATATATCAGTCGGCAGGAAGGCAATACAAGGAACCTTCAGTCGGCATCAGCACGATGGAGGGCAGAGCAGCAGCAAATGCCGCCTCCTCCGCTTAGGCCAGCCGCTCCTGCGGTCTCAGCAGCACAGGCTATTGGGGATAGTTCCCGGGCAAGGCGTGCGGCCGGGTCTGCAGTCCGAGGCCCAGTAGTTGGCGCGCCTCCCGCCGCAGCAGCCAAGGTTTCACACGTTTCAAGAATAAGGCCGGTATTGACAAACTTAGCCGGACCCAAATGCTTATCAGATGCTATCAGGGCCGAGCCTTATCCGGACAAGTTCAAAGAGCCGGGTAAAGTTGTCAACTATGAGCCAACCATGGATCCTGATACCTGGTTAAGCAGTTATGAGATGGCCATGTCTATTCGCAATGCTTCAGAAAAGCTCCAAGCCAAATTTATGTATCTCATGATGTCTAAAGGAGCAGCTAAACTATGGTTCAATAACCTTCCTGAGAAGTCTATCAGTTCATGGAGCGATCTCAAGTCGGCTTTCGTCAAGCACTTTCATGGAACATGCAGGAAATTATACACGATCGACAACTTGGATCGGTGTGTGCAGAGAAAGGGAGAGTCGGCACGCAGCTGGGTACGCCGAGTCATGGAGATACTCCACTCTTCCACTGATATCCAGCCCAAGGATGCGATACAAGCTATGGCGAAAACATGCAGATATACGCCCTTGGTGCAAAAATTGGTACGCATGAAATCCAGCAGGCACGTTTCAGAGATTACTATGGGGGAGTTGATGGACGCATGCAATAAGCATGCCTCCACTGACACCACGGAAGAGGATATCGATGACAAGAAGGGAAAATCTAGTGTGAACAATAATGGCAGAACCAGTAATGGGGCTGCGCCGAATAATAATGGAGGTAGCAATGGTGGCAATGGAAACAATCAGCATAAACGTCCGTATGAGGGGGCTCCAAGTTAGTCGCCAGTACCGAAGCCGTGTTTGCAAGACCCAGAGCGGACGGAAACTTTAACGGAGGAAACTTCAACGGAGGAAACAACTATCAAGGGCCACCACGACCGACTAATCACATAGAGGCCTTCAAGATGCCTTGCCCGTGCCATAGTAGGAATGACAGGCCGACTAATCATTCATTGGAGAAATGTGTGGATCTACAGAGGTGGAAAACGAAGAAATACGGAAGGCCCTGCAAGGCGCGGGCCGGGGAGGAGGACCGGGTCTGGGTGGAAACCTGGGCAACGGACCACCCCCCCACAGGTAACGCAGGAGCTTGCAACCCGGGTAACAACCAAGGTGGTGCAGTGGGATTTCAGAGTAACCCAAAGCAACTAGGGCAGTATCTTGTTCACACCACTGGGACTTCCAAGAGAGAGAGGAAGATACTCAAAAGAGTTGTAAACTCGGTTTCTTCGGGTGTTCCAAGATACCTGAGATGGTCAGATCAGGAAGTAACATGGAACAGGAGGGATCACCCGGAAAAGATAGAACACCCGGGTGTGCTAGCTTTGGTGCTAGCGCCGCAGGTCAATGGCTATGAGCTAAAGAAGGTTCTGATGGATGGCGGGAGCAGTATCAATATCCTATATTGGGAGACCTTTTTACGTATGGGGCTCAAGGAGTCTCAGTTGCAGAAAAGCTCCACAGTTTTTCACGGAATTGTACCAGGACATTCGGCCTGCCCTGAGGGAAAGATATCGCTGGAAGTTGCTTTTGGAGAATCCAAGGATAATTACAGAGTAGAGTGGCTCACATTCGAGGTGGTGAAGTTGCGTAGTCCTTATCACGCATTGTTTGGAAGGCCGGCTTACGCCAAGTTCATGGCAAGGCCGTGTTACGCCTACCTACAGTTGAAGATTCCAGGTCCTAAACGGACCATCACTATACATGGGAACAGAGCTTTGGCAGCAGAGTGCGACGAGGGAGATGCGGCACTTGCAGAAAAAACTTGTGCAAAGGAAGAGCTCAGGTATTACAGGTCTCAGGTAGACTCGGAGGATCGAACCGCTTTGAAGAAACCAAATACTGATGATGAGAGAGCTAAGTTTAAAGCAGCCCAAGACACAAAGATGGTGGCTTTCATTGAGGGCGACTCTTCCAAACAGTTTGCCATAGAGTCAAACCTGGATAGCAAGGAGGAAGGCGCGCTCATCGAGTTTATCCGCGAGAATCAGGATGTTATTTCTTGGACGCCTAGCGAAATGCCGGATATCCCGACTGAATTTGCTGAGCACAGCTTACACGTTGACCCCAAGTCCCGGCCAGTGAAGCAGGGCTTGAGGAAAATGAATGAGGAAAGAAGAAAAGCTATAGGAGCAGAGGTAGCTCGGCTCTTAGTAGCCGGCTTTATCATGGAGGTTTTCCACCCCCAGTGGTTGGCAAACCCGGTTTTAGTGTTGAAAAAGAATAACGAATGGAGAATGTGCATAGATTACACGAGTGTCAACAAGCATTGTCCAAAAGATCTGTTCGCCCTTCCAAGGATAGACCAAATCATAGATGCAGTGGCGGGAAGTGACCTGCTATGTTTTCTGGATGCCTATTCCGGGTATCATCAGATAAATCTCAAAGAGGAGGATTGGGAGAAGACGTCATTCATAACCCCCTTCGGAGCCTTTTGTTACAAAACCATGACCTTTGGATTGAAAAATGCTGGCGCAACATATCAACGGTGCATTCAGAAGTGTTTTGAGGATCAGATTGGGCGCAATGTCCATGCTTATGTTGATGACGTGGTAATCAAAACAAGGAACGCAGAACCATTCATTGATGACTTAAAAGAGACATTCAAAAACCCGAGGAGATATCAAATGAAGCTCAACCCAACAAAATGTGTATTTGGAGTTCATGCGGGGAAATTACTTGGTTTTATCGTCTCTGAGCGAGGAATCGAGGCTAACCCGGAAAAGATCAAAGCTATTCAGAGCCTGAAAAACCAGAGGAATTGAAACATGTCCAGAAACTTACATGATGCGTAGCAGCACTGAGCCGGTTCATATCTCGGCTCGGAGAAAAAGCGATACCCCTATACCGACTATTGAATAAAACAGACAAGTTCGTATGGGATCAAGAGGCGGATGAGGCGTTTGAAGCTCTGAAGAAGCAGCTATCTGAAGCACCGGTTTTGGCAGCACCATGCCCCAAAGAGCCCATGTTGTTGTATGTTGCTGTCGGGCCTCGGGTAGTTAGTGCACTAGTCGTGGTTGAGCGCAAAGAGGATGGAAAGGATTACTCGGTACATCGGCCGGTCTATTATGTGAGCGAGGTCTTATCAGAGGCAAAGCAGCGGTATCCGCATTGGCAGAAACTAGTTTTTGGGGTATTCATAGCCAGTCGGAAATTGAAGCCGTATTTTCAAGAACACCCCATAACGGTGGTAAGCTCCATACCCATGGCAGATATCATAAGAAATCCAGATGCTACAGGTAGGGTAGCCAAGTGGGCCATCGAGATGGGCAATTATGATATCAATTATGAGCCCCGATCTGCGATCAAGTCTCATGCCCTGGTTGATTTTGTTAATGATTGGACTCAGACAAGTGTACCCTTGTTGGTGCCGAGTTCATAATCTTGGGTTATGCATTTTGATGGTTCCAAACAGTACGAAGGATCAGGAGCCAGTGTTGTGCTCACATCGCCAAAATGAGATAAGTTGCGCTACGTTTTGCAAATTCATTTTGATTGCTCTAACAATGTAGCCGAGTATGAGGCCTTGTTGCATGGATTGCGTGTAGCAAAGGAGATGAGCATTAAGCGTATAAGGTGCTACGGAGACTCGGATCTTGTGGTTCAGAAGGTCTCAGGAACGTGGGACAGGAAGGATGCAACAATGGCAGCATACCGTAGAGAGGTGGACAAAGTTGTCGGGTCTTTCTCAGGATATCAGGTGGAGCACATTGACCGGCGTAAGAACGAGGCTGCAGATGCACTATCGAGACTCGGCTATCGTCGAGAGCCGGTTCCACCTAATGTTTTCCTGAATGAATTGTGGCGGCCTTCCGTTAAAACTGAGTCAAAAGAAGAAATAGCCAACCGAGACCCAGACTCGGAATTTGTGGCCGTGGTGCGCGCTATTCCAGAGTGGACTGAGCCGTTCCTGGCGTTTCTATTACGGAGCGAGTTACCACAGCAGGAAGTCGTAGCCCGGCAATTCCAAAGACGGGC
Organism: Alopecurus myosuroides; assembly: GCA_028641055.1. Classification (NCBI taxonomy): domain Eukaryota; kingdom Viridiplantae; phylum Streptophyta; class Magnoliopsida; order Poales; family Poaceae; genus Alopecurus; species Alopecurus myosuroides. The sequence goes on along the minus strand of CM054060.1, from coordinate 118,663,227 downwards.
AAAAGGTTATTCTATCATTGGTGGTGAGCTTTACAAGAGAAGTGCTACATGTGTCTTTTTACGCTGCGTAGCTCCAGAGGAAGGCCGTCAAATATTGAAGGAAATTCATGAAGGTGATCGTGGACACCATGCCTCCACAAGATCCCTTGTGGCCAAGGCGTATCGGCACATTTTCTTTTGGCTTACGGCTTTAGCAGATGCAGAACGCTTGGTGGCAAGGTGTGATGGATGCCAGAGGTATGCTCGGCAAATCCATGTGCCGGCTATGGAGCTGCGGACAATCCCATTGACTTGGCCATTTGCTGTTTGGGGTATGGATATGGTCAGCCCTTTGCACATGTCCCCGTGCAAAAAGACTCATTTACTGGTAGCCGTCCACAAGTTCACAAAGTGGGTTGAGGTCATGCTAGTTACGAACTGTGAGGCGGACACAGCTGTGAAATTCTTGAAGAAGATCATATATCGGTTTGGATACCCCCACAGCATAATCACAGACAATGGAACCAATATATCCTTAGGAGAGATGGAGAAGTTCTGTGGAAACAATGGCATCCGACTTGATGTAGCCTCGGTGGCCCATCCACAAGCCAATGGTCAAGTGGGGAGAGCAAATCAAGAGCTACTTCGTGGGTTAAAACCACGATTACGAGTACCGTGTCTCAGATCTGCTGGAGCATGGGTTGAGGAGTTACCCTCTGTAGTTTGGGGAATCAATACTACACCTAACAGGTCTACTCAGATGACCCTGTTTTTTATGGTTTATGGTGCAGAGGCGGTTCTCCCAAGCGATATTATCCACGACTCGCCACGAGTGTTCGGCTTATGTTGAGGTAGAGAATGAGAAGACCTGGCAAGACGCTGTGGACATGTTAGAAGAGCACAAGGAACAAGCCTTGGAGCGGTCCGCAATATATCAGCAGGATTTACGGCAATATCATAGCCGCCGGGTCAAGACGCGTGTTTTCCAAGAAGGAGACCTGGTGCTACGTTTGATGAAATCCAAGGAGGGAAAACACAAGTTATCTCCCCCATGGGAGGGTCCGTTCATTATAAGCCGGAATCTACACAATGGATCGTATTATCTGGTAGACGCAAGGGAAGAGTCGGACTATGTGAACGATACTGCTCACTCCACCTCCTCCATGCAAGAGCGTGAACGACCATGGAACGCGGCCCAGCTGCGTCCTTATTACACTTAGCACAGACTCAGTTTGCAAATTGTATTACACGATGTAACAGGCAGCAGGTTTCAGACGCACTCTTTTCCTATCCAGGGTACCTAAGGGGACTGGAAGGTTTTGAGGCGGCCTGCTGACCTAACCTTTTCATATCAATAAAGAAATGGTTAAATCATGATAGTCATTATGTTCTTTAAATTTTGTCAGTTCCTCACATATTTTTCTGTAGTTGATTTAAATTTGCGCATCTTTTCCTTTTTAGTATTCCAACTATTTGTAAGCCGGTAGAGCAAAAATCCTACTGTTGCATAGTATATATATCTAGGTCTTGGGGGGCTGATTGCTAGAATAGCACAGTTGCACACTCAGACCCGGCCACGATGCCAATCGGTTGTGGGGACTGATTACTTGCAATAAGTACAGTTACACTCTCATAACCCGGACAATAGAGCCAAATTTTTTCTTTACCTCTTTTGTTTAAGCTTGATGTGACTCGCAACAAAATGGCGTGTTTGCTAACCTATAAATCCAATCAGTCATGATGCCCATTGGGACCTGCCTGACCCTGTTTTTACTAGAGTTATAGCAACATTGAAAATCCATGCGAAAACCGGCTTATAACCAGAAGGGTCAAAAGGGTCATCTAAACCATAAGTTATGCAGAGCAAAGGCAACAGCCCGAAGCTCATTACATATTGCTCATAACTTCAAAATGTATAAGTGTATAACAGTAAAGTTTGGGACTTGGGGACTTGAGAAACAAAATTTCTCAAGCCAAGAATCTTAAGACCTAGAATCCGGGTCTTGGCGACTTGTGAGAAATTCTTCACAATCCTAAGACCAAGACTCGGCATCTTTCTCACAAAGCATATAATAAGTAAAGTTGTGCCAAAATGAGTTTGTAAAGCGCATATTAAAGCGACAGCCAGAAGGGTCATCGAAACCACAGAAGTTTAATGTGTTACAAACCTTAGGAATAATATCAAAAAGTGCACAGATGCACTATCAAATAACAGTATGTAAAAGGCATATTACAATGCCTATTGGTCGAATGATTGTTTGCTGATAAAAAAGAGTACATTACTCGGCTGCTGCAGCCGAGTCATCATGAGTGGTCTTATGGGACGGGTCTTCGGTATTCTCCTCTGTTGCCTTCTCCGTCTCAATGTCCGGGTCACCCGCGAAGGCAGCACGAGCTGGAGGAGGAACAACTGGAGTTGATGATGTTGGTGCAGAACCGGCCTCGGCTCTTTTCTTGGCGAGCTCCGCCTTGAAGCGAGATAGTATGTCAAATGGAGCCGGATCTTCGGAAGGCACAGGCTTATCCTCAACATCATATGGGGCGGTAAGCTTGTTCACATCGAGGTTTTCTGCGATCAAGCTGGTCGAGTGACGAATCTGGGTATTGATGGCCTTGAGGTCTTTTCCCGTGAATTTAGAACCATCGGTCTTAAACTCGGGAAAGCCGTTTACGAGCATTGCCGGCTCAATCTTGGGGTAGTAGGCTTTGGCCAGTGCAAGGCCGCGTATCACCCCAACCCGGCATGCCGAGCGCTTCCAAATATCAATCCAGGCATGGACTGTTGAGTATGCCTCAAGCATGTGTGTTACACCAGTGTAATCACCGGTTAACTTCACAGCTTCGAGTGTCCATTTTGTCCCTGTCGAAAATTGTCGGATGACAGTCTTGAGTATTCTAAGCTTTTTGAGGTCATCATGTTTGCCAGCAACTTCACCCGGACCTGCAGTACAAAAAGAGAAGTAAGATAGTAAGATCCGGGTCAAAAACCTTCTAAAAAAGGAAATCCGAGTAATACAAAGTGATAGTCGGAAACTTAAATGTGCCTTACCTATGATGGAGTTATATGTCTCGGCTATGAAAGTCGAGAGTTTCTTCACAAGCTCCTCAGCGGCATGGAGTCTCTTCTTCTGCTTCTTGCATTGTTTGGAGAGATCCTTGAGATTGGCCTCCAGTTCTTCGCGGAGCTTTACTTCAGCTTTCAGGAGTTCATTGGTTTTTGCCAGCATTTCATCAGTCCGGGTAACATAAGCCTGAAAAGGACAAAGAAACATCAGTCGGCAATGAGCTTAAAAGGGATATATCTGTAAGTACCGAGTGACTATGGACAGTTTACTCGGCACTTGGGGACTAGGATAAGGATATAGAGATAACATCAGTTAAACTAACCTGGTGCTCAGCCGCCAGAGACTCGACAATCTCCTCTTCAGTTGTCTTCAGGGAGCGATACTCCTTCATCAGCTTTTCAAACTCATGGCCACTGAGAGTCGGCCTGGAAGAGCTAGCGTTCCGATCAGCCGGTGGCGGGGTTGCCTCCTGTTTCTCCGCATCGAATCTGGTAGCGGCGGTCTTTGGAGCAGGGGCCGCCCTTTGCGTCCCAAGGTATTCAACCTCGGAATCAGCCGGCTGGGGTGCGGGAGGAGGAGACTCGGTTCTTGGGTTGGCCGCGTTAGCCGGCTCTTGCTTTTCAGTGGGCGGGGGATTAGCGGTGATTTCCGGGTCTTCCGCCATCGGGTCATGGGGGTCTCAACCGGGTCGCTGAGTGTGACCTTAGCCCTGAAGGAAGAAAAATAAAGTGTTTAGTGGTTGATAAAAGTGAAACGTGCAAAGTATAGGGATATAGTCAAGCAAGTTATGAAAATTACCCGGTATTCACGACGAAATCACTGGGGAGATCGTTGCTAGACCCGGAAGACACTGATAGAGAAGTGGAAAGTGAGACTTGGAGTTTTTCGGCTAAAGGGTGACTCGGAGATGGATATTTTCGAGGAGCGCAAACGAGATAAGTTGAAGGAGTACCGGCTCGGCGAGCGGGGATTGAAGGGGAAGCCCGGGATTGAGGGCCTCGTCACCCGGTGAAGATCGGGTTGCCCGTCGCTTGGGTGGAGGAGACGCGGTTTTCTGTGATAATACGACAGTTAGGAATTTGTTAAGCTTGCACATATCAGCACATGAGTACAGATCTGAGGTTATGGAAGAATAGGGTACCTTGAACGTGACTCCCTTGGCCTTCCTCTTTTTGCCTAGCTCGGCTTCAGGCTCTGCTTCGCTCTCTTCAGAATCAGAGTCGGCCTTGTCAGCCGGAGCTGGTGATCGTGGTGTATTGTCAGGAATAAAGGTGGGAGGAGAATCTTGATCTAGTAAGTCGACAAAGTATTTGTTCAGTAACTCGGAATCACCTTCTTCGCTGTCACTTGGCTCTTCATCTTCCGAGTTTTCAGAGGAGGGGTGACAATTTTCCACCATTCGTCAGATTCCTGGGTAAAGAGCAGCAAAGATAAAAGTTAGTATGTGTGTTTGAAAAATTAACCGGTACAGAAGGGATTAGCCGGTTCTTACTGGTGGAGCCGGGTTTGAGAGGGAGAAGGGGGAGAGCCCAGAAATGCTCTTGATAACATCCACCTTCTCAGCTAGAAAGTTCTTCATGGCCTTGTTGACATCTGCGGCCGGGTATGACTTCTCCGAGTATCGGAGAGAGTCGGTCAAGTGGCTCGAGTATTCGCAGAGAAGTTTTTTGCGAATGTTGTTGGGCTAGGTCCTACAGCTGATCCAGGTCTTGATCAAATTTAACCCACAAAGACCGTGGGCCGCCAAAATAGAAAGTTTGTGAAGGAGAGGTTGGATGGCCTGCCTATTGGCCTCCGGAGCAAAAGCACTCAAATTGTCGCTAAGAGAGAGGGTTTCAACAGAGAAAACCGGCAGAGGCTTCTCGCCGGGTGAGGAAGTATCTTTGCAGTAGAAGAAAGTTTTCTTCCAATGCTTCACGTGGGAGTGAAGGTTGAGATTCGGCATCAGAGATTTCTTGCGCCTTTGGATGGCCACGCCTCCACAGACAAGGAGGGGACCATCCATAGTCTCGCGGCAAGGTTTGCATTGAAAAAGTTCGAGGAATAGAGAAAGATTGGGGGCAATGCAAAGATAGGATTCGCAGAGAACAATGAAGTGGCAAATGTTTAAAATCGAGTTTGGCCCTATGTCGAAAACTCGGAGCTTATAGTGATGGAAAACCTCGCGGAAGAAAGGATGACCCGGGGTACGGAAACCCCGGGTCACGTGTTCATGGAAAGCGACTACTTCACCTTGTTTGGGCGAAGGCCGACTCTCCTCCTCAGGAGCCCTCCATGCGATCTCCGACTGAGGGGAGAGGACCCCAGACTCGGCCAGCTCTTCTAATTTCTCGAGCGTGACGGTCGACTTTGCCCAGTTGGCTGAAATGGTTTGACTCGGCTTTTGCTTCAAAGCCGAGGTCTTGCCCTTGGACTTGGGAGCAACCTTGGGGACCATGGTCAAAGATCTAGAGGAGAACGAAAATAAGAAGAGGATGAACGTGATGAACGCAAAGAACATGGGTTCAAGATCTAGAAATAGAAACTTAGGTCTAGAAGAGTTGACCGGAAAGTGGCGGCGGGAATGCAGCCCGGTGAGCGCGGCGCGGCGGCGCGGAACAGCGGGCCGGTTCTCGTGGGTAACGCCGGCGTCCACACGGGGTCAGACGTTCGAGCTCCGAGCTCGGGTCTTGGGCTCCAATGGCGCAGCGCGAGCTTGAAGATGAAGTGGAGTGCGGTGGCGTTTTGTGATTAGGGTTTTCCAAGGGGCCCAGTATTTATAGGCGCGGTGAAAACCCCAGAAGGCAAACGGTAAAATGGAGAAAATTGCGGAGCGAGATACTCGGCCCGTTGATTACGGAAACAAAATCTCGGGAGTTATTTTCATGCGACCGGGTTATAAGTGACCGCCAGAGGAGCCGGTCTTGGAGCTATTACTCGGACTAGTTTATGAGGAATGTTAAAGTCGGGTTATGAAATGATTGCTATGATGAGTTGATTTGAGTATTAATACCCGGGTCAATATGATGAAAATGTTACTATATGGACCGCCGAAAGAGCCGGCCTGGCTATAGTTAAACCAATCTAACCTATAACACTATTGTATTTCAAATGTTTATTGTTTTGCAGGGAATAGCGTGCGCTTCGTGGTTGGCTCAAGGTTTGAAGTTATAAGAAAAATCGCGCCAACCAAGATGCCGAAACTATTCTGGGGACTACTGTTGGGGGGATACTAACCCGATAGGCCCATAGGGAAGGATAAAGACTCGGCTGGAGGAAGTTTGGGAGAAGACCTCGTAAAATGATGATGGGCCGGGTATCGTTGATGGGCCGGCAGCTGTATTGGTCACCCGGCTTAAGGAAAGGAAGTTCTAGAAGACCCGAGAAGCGGTGTAAAGAGTGGAGTCCAAGACTTGGGGGTCACGGAGAGTAATTTAGGGTTATATGTAGACCCCGAATAGGACTCCGGACGTATCGGGGAAGGGAAGCCAGGAAACCGGGTGATATATAAACCGGTTCTCCTGGCATAGATCAAGGAGATTGAGAGATTTTCGAGAGATCCAAGTTATTCGAGAGATACGAGAGCTAGTATTTGTAACCCTAGATTTGGAGTCTCGGCGACATTGCAGTCCGAGCCTCTAGATCGATAGTTAATAAGATCCCAGCTGGAAGTAAGCTATTATCTCCAATGGAGAGGCTGAACCAGGATAAACCTTGTGTCCAATCCGAGCTAAACCCTCTCCCAAACACCAGAGTCGATTTCCCCCAAACTAAGTTACCACCGGTAACGTCTGCCGTGACTTTCCCACGACAGAACCACCGTCTGCGCCATCCTTGAGAGGACTCGGCGAATTTCATCTTGGAATAGGGTGACTCGACTCGGGCTTGAATCCCAAAGCCTCCCGTAGCGAGAGGCTCCCCTGGTACCTCTTCACCCAGAGGAGTTTTCTCCCGATGAATCTTCACCGAGAAAATCTGCCTCCATAACCCCCGGTGCGTGTGAATGCCGAGAGAGCATTCGCACAATACGATGAAGCACAAAATGTGTTGCACCGCATTTGGCGGGAGGTCATGGAATTGGATGTCGTAGATGTAGAGCAAGCCGCGAAGAAAGGGGTGGAGGGGAAAAGAGAGACCCCGTGCAACATGCTCCACAAAAACGACTCGCTCGTTACCTTGCGGAGACGGGACATCTTCGTGCTTCCTAGGCTGGCACACTCGCCCTGAGCGCTCCGAGGGGATCAGCCCGTCCTTCTGCCTCTGGCGCATGCTCTTAATGATGACGTTGGAGGAACGCCACTCGCTGGTCTTCTTCCGGAAGGCCGTTGAAGTAGTGCCTCCGCTCTTGGCCGAGGCCGCCACCGCGGCGCGCTTTCTCTTGCCACCATCGATCGTGGAGGTCTCCTTTGATGAGCAGCACTGGAAATGGGCGCTGAGGAGGAGAAAGGGGAAAGTGCGGGGGGAAAGGTGAATCCTTCCCTACAGACCCCGCTTTATACTACGGTCGGATCAACCCGGGACATTAATCTTCACCAACAGGGACACGTGGTGTCAATCCCGGTCGCCACACGACGCGTGAAGGCGAAGAGATTGCGGGCGGTTACCCTGCACGATCTTCAATGTTCCCACATGTAAATTACAGCGCCACCGAGCGGGAAAACCGGCGCATGACGGCAGGTTTTCGCTCAAAAAGCTGACAGAATGGGCCCACCATGTGTTGTCCCAATACTGCCACCTCATGTCACGTCCCATCGGGAGCGGGTGAATGCGATGTGATGTCATCATAGCACCAGCATCATTTTGGAGCATGGAAAATTCTCGAGTCTTCCAAACGGAATGGCACTTGCCGCATTCTGTGTAAAAGGTTGCGAGTCGAAAATTTAAGGCGACACTCGCCAAATCTTCTGAAGGAAAAAATCGCGAGTGCACACCCGCCATCAATTCTCCTCAAGAATATCGAGACTCCGATGTTCAACACATCGCGCATCATTTTTAACCCCCGGGTTGTACGACCATCGCGGCACGCCTGGATGCCGCGTTCTATGAACGTGAGCGTAAGACCCAAGGTTTCGTCTTTTGGGCCCAGGAATCACACTCATGCTGCATTCGCTGGTAATTTCCGTTCCAACGGCATGATGAAAAATCCTGACGGACATGCTGGGTACCCCTTTTAAAGGTTAAACTCGACTTGGTAAGTCCTCCACGGCATGAGTCGCAGCGATCACTTATCCGGATTCAAGCCGGGGGGACTCGAATCTGTGTAGTTCAGTACTACTTTTGCCCGAGTGCAATTAATTGGTCCCGATCCGTCGAGTGAACCAGGTGACTGAACCAAATCCCTTCGCAAATTGCTATATGCAGCATACCTCTCGACTCGATGCCAGAGTCCTCATTTTACAGGATCCGCGCATCCTTAAGGAAGCTTTCAGCCTCGCAGGTGCAAGAACACGGGCAAACTTTGAGTGCTTACCCGACTCTCTGGAGTCAAATAAACACTCGGGGGCTACTGACGTGGCGATACTCCCTGGGTCCTCCCAAGCCTGCCCGGTCTAATTATGCACATACGCTCAGCATGTGGAGCCACCCCGATAATCTAGAAGGCCTAGCTACGGCCCACCCGCAAGACTTGCAGATAAAGGATAAAGGGTGCAACCGACATTAATTTAGGGTTTTGTAAACCTACCCGGGGTTGGATTCGGGACCTGGCCTCCTATATAAAGGCTGGGAGAACCCCCGTGGAAAGGTATTTGATCATTATTTCCACTATAGGTGCTTCCTCTCTCGAGATCCAATCTCTCGATTAAGGCACCCGCCATTTTAAAAACCACATCAATACAATCCAGACAAGCGAGAGTAAGGGTTTTACCTCCTCGAGGGCCCCGAACTTGGGTAAAACGTGTCCTCCTATTAACCGTTGAGTTCACCATCATTCATCGGTTTCCTATTCTCAAACCCCCGGTATGCCACTCAGGGGATATGTCGATATGGGGAACCGACATCTAGGGCATATTGATACGTCTCAAACGTATCTATAATATTTTATGCTCCATGCTTGTTTTCTTCATGTTTTCCCATGTTTTTATATGCTTTCCTTCGTTTTCTGGATGATTTGAAGGACTAACCTATCTATACTTCTTATAAAGCAAAACCCCACTAACATGCATTAATGATTTTTCTATCTCAATATGCAAGCTATCCACATCATCCACTCTCTTAACCAATCAATTGTCCATCTCATCTCCACTCATATTTATTAATCATTTCATGCAAGTTACACATCATCCATTTCTTAAATCATCCAATTATTCATACTAACAATTTAAAATATATCTATGATCAATTGAATTTTGCATATTCACTTACAAAACATAATTTATTACATCTCTCGTAACATTTGGTTTATAATATACTGTAGTTTCTAAAGCGATCCCCGCAGCAATGCACGGGGTATCCTTCTAGTTAACAACATGCCCAGAGATAGTTTATGTTTTCTGATGTTTTTGTATTTCAGAAAATCCCTGAAGAAAATGTTCGCCAAATGTCCTGAAAATTTATGGGATTTATTTTTTCCCAGAACGAAGACGGCATCACAAGGAGAGCCAGAGGGCCCCCCATAACCACAGGGTGACCCCCAGGCGTTGGTGAGGCCTAGGCTGCAACATGAGATCACCTCGTGGCCTCGGTCACTGCCTCTCACCCATAAATACCCCCTTGACCTAAAGACCCTAGATACCGGAGGATTTTTTCCAGAAACGCGTCCGAGCTCCACCGCCATCCAAAGCCCTAATTCGGGGGACTGATGTCTCTGTTCTGGAACTCTTCTGAGACGGGGAGGTCCCTTTGGATCCATCTCCATGACCGTTCTGCCTCCATGATGCTTCATGAGTAGTTCTCCCCATGGACTACGGGTTCATAGCTATAGCTAGATGGTGCTCTCTCTCTCTCTCTCTCTCTCTCTCTCTCTCTCTCTCTCTCTCTTATGACTCAATACAATGTCTCATGAGCTTCCTTACATGATTGGATCCATCTGATGTAATCGTTGTTGTGTTTGTTGGGATCCAATGAATTGTGCATTATGATCAGTTATTCAGTTGTTAAATTACCGTTGCCGCAACTTGTTATTCTTAATGCTTGTTACAAGTGCACGGGTAGCATGATTTCAGATATGAACTCTTTATGTTTGCATAAATATAATTGTTGTTTTGGATTCTACCTGCAAGTTATGTGTACCTATTATAGTCCGGGACCCGAGACCCCAAGGTGACAGGTTGAGATATTAGAAAGGAAGCGCTATAGTTTGAGGATCACATTTGTTCATTGGGTGCTAATGCTTTCCTCCGGTGCTTGGTGAAACAAGTGCCTTAATTACCATAAGTTTCTTTATTGGCCCCTCACAAACGGGATGGTTGGAAAAAATATGTTGTGCGAGTTCTCATAGCGGGTAGATACAACTATGTATGGAACAAATGCCTACGTATGATTTATTAGCTAGAATACACGAACATGAGTTAGTTCAATTTTAGTCAATTTACCAACTGTATTTCGTTCACCCAACACTTGTTATCTTGCTTGGAGAGTTACCTCTAGTGAAACTATGAACGTCGGTCCATCTTTTTTATTATTGCTAATATTTTAACATGATTTTACCACTTGTTATCTTGCTGGTCCATTATTACAGATTACACATATTACTTGTTTCACTCAATATTACACCATTTTCACTGTCTCTTTGCCGAACCAGTGCATTTATACAATTACCATTATATTAGGTGTGTTGAGGATGCAAGAGAATCATCCTTCACCACGTCAACTTATTTTCTAGCGCCGTTTATTGCTAATATATTTTGCTAAGTGCTTCTCGGGTGTGCCTGAATTGATAACCCGACTGCTAATACTTATAGGTATTCTTTGGCTCCCCTCGTGTCGAATCAATAAATTGGGTTACAGTTATTCTCGAATACTGTTGCGATCCGCTACACTTTTGGGTTATCACATGTCTCCAACAGACACTTGCGGTGACAACCCCATGCACCGGCCATAATGGCAGCCGAAGGGCGTCCAGTTGGCAACAAGAAAGCCAAGTTGGCGAGGGACTCGACGCCTACAACTGACCGACTGTAGGCGTCGATCGAGATGTGCATCGCCGATGCCAAGTTCCACGCCGCAATGGGGGGGAGAAGTCGGAGGCGAGGTGGTCAGTGTTGATGAAGAGGTAGGATGTCAAGCTTGAGCTTCTCAAGACTAACGTCACGGCGAAAAAGAGGAACACCGACCTGGCATTACTGTTGGGTGGCGACACCACGACGATGGATCTGAAGGTGAAGGCGTGGTACCTAGCGGGGCGTGGCATTATACTCAACCAAATGTCGGCACGAGTGACGACAAGAGAACCATCAGCCGCTGAGACCACAACTACCCCGACGCCGAGCACTACCACGCCCGAGGCTATGTCGACCTCACCTTCGCTGGACTGTGCTCCGACGGCCAAATCAACCCCTTCACTTGAGGAGCCAGCCATTTAATTGTCGTTCCTATCACTGTGGTCGTCGGAAATTGTCGCCGACCTACGACATGCTTGTCGCTGAACTGTGTCTTAATAATCGTAGAACCTGTGTCTTTTTTGTAGCGGGAAATATAATTTTGAATTTATGTCGATTTTTATATGTTTTTCTGAGCGAAACTTTGGGGTGCGACTAGAAACGTATGACCCCAAGTCAAAATAAAAAAACGCCGGCGCAAACGCCGAAAGACTTTCGCTGGATGCGCTGGGGGCCAAACGGCTAGAGATGCTCTGACTAGCGTCTCCACGATACTGAAAGAATTGTGCTTATACTTTGTCTTCCAGTTTGATATAGCCAATTACAGACAGTGGTAAGATCTGCTCCTAAAATACTATGTAACCATTGAACCCACCGAGGAAACCACTTGGACCGAGCAAGTAGGGTAGGTCACAGGCTTACAGCTACAGTGCAGACAGGCCGAAGTGTTGATATAGCATTTCTTGGCCAATCTGCAGGCGCCTAGCTTGTAAACATCCCGGTCACTCTCGCTGCACGCGAATCTTTTCCGCAGCAGCGTGCAGGTCGCTTCGAGGCCCAAATAAACCTAGAGCAACTCCAAGGCGCCAACTCATATGATCCGTTCGTATCCATCCGCGCAGAGAAAAAACACGGCCCAGTGCGCGTGACCCATTTAAAGAATCCGGACACATGACCGGTTTCCCATCTATTTCGACCCAATCTTGGCCCATATTTGGAACAGAAATGCGTCGACACGGACGCGCACGGATGTTTACGCTGTCCCGCCAATTCCCTCCCTAGTTCTATCCTGGCATGCCTGTCTGTGGCACGCCAAGGACACTCCGATGCTTTCGCTCCCGCCTCCCAGCTCGAAACACCCCATGGATGCCCTCGTTGCCGCCGCCCTCGCCGAAGAAGCCGATGCGACCGATCAGGTCCCCACCTGTCCCGGTGCGTCCGATCCATTGGACGACGGCCCCGCCGCATCCAAAAAGAAGTCAAAAAAACAGCTCACCCCGACGGAGAGGACGTCGGAGTCTCAGAAGCGCGGCGAGTGGAGGAGGAGGCATGTTACTGCTAAGCCTGCTCAGGCCATTGAAGCAGCAGTCGGGCCCGTGCGGCGAGCGGAGGAAGCGGCCATCACCTTCAAAGCTTTGCAAGCTAGCACCCTAGCAACCCTCTGCATGTTGGGCTCGTCGCCCAGCCGGAAGCTATTGCGGCGGCGGCCGTCAACGCCATGGCCGCGAGATCGGGCACATCGGTTCACAAGCCTCCAAGGACACCGACCATGTCGCCATCCGCCCCCACTATGGATATCTGTCCGGCGGCGTACAACTTGCCGGGAGTTGGCTGGGCCGATCGGCAGTGGTCTTGCCTCCTCTTGACCTCAACACAGACCCACTGTCCACTAATTCCCCAGGACGATCGGCGTGGCGGGGATGAAGCCATCGCTGGTGATCCCGGAGGCCAATCTTCCGAGCGCGCGCAACCTGGTCGACGAAATGGGGGCACAGGATTACAGGTACTTCGAGGAAGGCTAAGGACATGGTGAGGACCTAGATGACCCTGGGGCTGATTTCTTGGCCACTGTCCTCGCTAAAGCGGCCGAGGAAGTTGGGTACAGCGAAGATACGGAGGAGACCCAAGATGTGATGGGCATCGAGGCCGAGCCATTGTTCGAGGATGAGCTCAATCGCCAAGCATCTGCACAAATGAGGCGCAAGCGTGGTGCCGCTGCTGTTGCCGCCAAGGGGTTCTCCTAGAGAACCAAGGGGTTCACCGAGGCCGAGGACGTCGTCCTATGCAAAGATTGGAAGGAATTGGGCGCATGTCCCATAACCGGGGCCGAGCAGAAAGGCACCGTATTTTGGAAGAGTTACCACGGATACTTCCACGAAGAACGGCTCATTTGCGAGAAGCCATTTGAAAGTGACCAGAATGAAATCTCTCTATCCAAAAGATGGAGTTTCATTCAATCGGATGTGTCCAAATTTTTTGGCTCCTATTTTGTGTTTGTGCATGAATATTGCCCGGGGCACACATGGGGACTTGCACGCCACAATTCTTTTGGACACTGTGTAGAATATCAATGGGAATTCTATTCTTTTGGGTAATATGGAACTATTCTAAATTCATCTATTTGTTGGTTTGGTCTGTATTTTGGTGCAAATTGGGGAATGATCCAAGAAACCTGGCGCGGCCGGACCAAATTGGTCGTCAAGCTAGGTTCACTCGCGTGGGAAGGCCGGACATGGGCCGGATGGCCATCCAAATTCTGACCTAAACGGAAGAACATGTACCATGCGCGGACCCCAAATGAATCGGCGCCTTAGAGTTTCTCTTACTCGGGTAGTATGTGAAAATAAACTAATAAGTCTGGTAGAAGACCGAGCGCTCTCACCGGGGGTGCCGGCTCCGTTTTGACGTCCATTCACACGAATCTACACGAAAATTTTGCGCCCGCCATCATCGCACTATTCTGATTTTGATTAGGAGTATTTGATATAGGCGGGCACTGAGCGTCCTCCGGGGGAACGGTTCGAACGTTCCCCTGCACGCAGAGCCGTCCAATTGGACATCCCGTGACCGCACAATGAAACCGAGCCAGCGCGTCATCCCGACAGCAGCACCCTGTAGCAAAAACGTCCGTCCCCGCAGCAAAAACAAGATCGGTACAGATCTCCGCGATTTGAGGGAAAAGCTCCGCATGTAGAGGCGGGGGGCTGCCGTCGGTGCTCCTCCGACGATGGCCCATCTCCGTGGTAGCATAATGTACCCTCCGCAAGGTCATCCCCACCACTTGTGCACACCTCCTGTAGTTGCTTCGAGCTCGAGCTCAAATCCAGCGCCCCGGAGTAGGTTCGCCAGAACGGCGAGGGGCGGTGCTGGTGCTGGGTTCCTGCAAGGATTTCTCCACCAACTGAACAACCCACAGGTGTTTCACACCCGTGACCCAGAAACAACAAGACCTCCATCCATGGTTTGTTCCTCTATCCCATTAAATCTGTTTGTACTGTTGATTTCAGTTGTAAAAATTGTGGTGTGCACGATTACTTGTTGCTTCTAAACTCCCCGCACCTTCTATTGCAGCAAAAAACAGTGAAAAATGTTAAGAAACTTGTTCATAACAAATGCCCCATGCAAAATGCATACATACTTTGCTCCGTTCTTAAAGACTTGCTCCATAGAATTTGCTTGAGAAAATTGTAGCTGAAACTGGATAATAGTTGTTGCTTGAAATTTCTCCGGATAATTGTTTCATGGAACTGCTATCATAATAAAATTTTGTGCTTCATTCTATGAGAAAAGATATTTGACATTGTATCTCCCCCTCTATGGACTAAAAATAGCAAAAAAGAAACAGAATAATTGTTGGTCACTATACCTTACTAAAAAAAATACTTCATGAGCTTGCATTAGTGAAACACTCTTGTATACGGAAATTGTTGCGTGAATTGCTTCATGGAATTTGATATGTTATCAAAAAAATTAAACATTGTTGCAATTGTGTATGGAAGTAGTTTAGCATAGAAAAAACAAGTAGCTCATGTACTGTCAGTTAAGCAAGAAATAAAACACAATTGCAGCAGAGTAAAAGAGTAAAAATAGCATGATTACTATGTCCAGAATTAGACTTGCAGCATCAGATTTGATTTATATTTATATTTTTGACAGGCTAAAATGTGCGGTTTTGCACACAAATATTGTTTTACATGCTACAATGTGTGATTTTCAAATGAGCAGGATTTTGTTGCGGATGGAGTGCTAGGTGGTTTTGATCTGAACCAACCCATGTATGAAGAAGAATATAATGCTCGTGAGCAAGAAGAAACTGCTGCTAACACATTTTCCCCTGGACCCCATAGTGATACAAGTGGTACTGCTACGAATGCTAAAGCAGAAGCTGGTGAGGAAATTTCATCCCAACATGTGGTTCCATTTGTTGGTATGACTTTTGAGCATATTGAAGAAGCAAAAAAAGGTGTACAATGATTACGCCTTGAAGATGGGATTCCGAACTCACATTGGCAACACAAAATACACAAGCAGAAGAAATGCACCCCCAATGAAAATTCTTAGTCGATTATTTGAGTGTGTGCACAGTGGGAAGCCAGCGGTAGATAAGCAAAAAAAAAACACATCTGAAGTTGCTGCATCAGAGCATGATCCAACAATTGATATGACCTTCCACAGCGGGCAGAAACCCCGTGGGAAACAAGCTGGCCTGCAGATGGATATGACGAACACAAGACATTGCAACATATATACCCGGTTCGACTGTAAAGCTCACATGCCTTTTGGTGGGGAAAGTGGGGTTTGGACTATTAAGGTATTCAAATAAGAGCACTCCCACCCACTGGTTAAAAATGTTGGGAGGCGCAGATTTTACAGATCTCGTAGAAGGGTTCCAGAAGAGGACTTTCAGTTTTTGCAAACACTCCACAACCAGAATATTAGCACTGCTCAAATCATGGGTTGCCTTGGGATTGTGCATGGTGGGGATCCTAGATGCCTTGGTTATGTCAAAAGAGATGTCTCGAATATCAGAACAATGTTGCGCAATGAGGTAACACTCCGGGACATGGCCATGACGATGGAGTACTTTGAACAAAGACAAGCTAAGAATCCGGAGTTTTCTATGCTTCGCTGGTTGATGAGGACAATGTTGTGAGAGCTCTGTTTTGGGTAGACGGAAGGACGAGAGCCTTGTACCCAAAATACGGTGATTGTGTATTTTTTTGACACTACATTTTGCACCAACGGGTACAATATGCCATTCGCACCAATCGTTGGTATTAACAACCATACACATACACTAGTCCTTGGGTGCTCTTTGCTTTTGGGTGAAAAAATTGAAGATTTTGAGTGGGTCTTCCAACAGTGGATGCTTGCAATGAATGGTGTTTCCCCTGCCAACATAATGACGGATCAGGACCAAGTGATGGAGACATCAATTTATAAGGTGTTTCCAAATGCAATACAAAGGTGCTGCATTTTCCACATTTTGCGGCTTGCGAGAACAAAACTTGGTGCAAATCTGGCAGACTGTAACCCGTTTGCCGATGCGTTCTACTCGTGCATTTTTTGGCACGGACACGGTGGACGAGTTTGAGTCATGCTGGCAGCATATAATTCCAGTGTATGCAATATCCAAGCATACACATCTACAAAACATGTGGAAGACAAGGAAGACTTGGGGTCTAGTGTATTTTAGGCATTGCTTTTTTCCATTCACAAGCACAACGGGGAGATCAGAAGGGCTAAACTCGTATTTCAAAACTTTGATCTATCCAAGTGACTCATTTTGGAATTTTGTGCAGCAATATGAGTTGTGTCAGGTTTTGATGCTTGACCGTGAAGAGAACTCTGGTTTCACAGTGGAGACAACCACATCACCTCTTTGGGGAAGTTATGTCCTATCCACCTTTCATCTGGGACAATAAAAGCACGGAGAAGTATATTCCTGGTACATTGGATTGTAATCGTTTAAAAGATGCTATGATAACAAAGGTAATAACCCAATGCATCAATGTGATGAACCTAAAGTAACAAAAATTGAATCTCATTTAGAAAATTTCAGTAAAACAAAATATTTAAAGGAAGTAGCATCCTTTCATAGCAAAAATTTCCATTCTAATGCAACAATATTTTAAAAATGCAGTTACGCCATTGAGTAGCAAGGGCTGGCATTCTACACACGGGAGATTTTCGAGAGGTTTCAAAAATTGATTTCTGCATAACTGTTTTGATCTCATTCCAAATCCTTAGCTAGAAATGAAAACATATCGGGTTCGGGTGGTCCTTCAGGAAGGTCTGTTCTCCTGTGCTTGCAACACATTTGAGATGTGTGGGCTGCTATGCCCACATATAATCAGGGTTATGGTTCACCTTAATGTGCATCAAATTCCAGACAGATACATGCTCCGACGATGGTCTTTTGCAACATCCACGCCTGTGCTTGCTCCTGGCGCAGACAACATCAGATTTGGTATACCGCCAACAAACACCCTGAAATACAATGCATTTTGAAGGAAACTAAATGATCTGGCTTCCAATGCTTGTTTTGCAGACGATATGTATGAAGTTGTGTCAAGTATGGCTGATGAAGCTGCAAAACTAGTTGCTGCAATGAGAAGAGCTCGATGCAATAGCAAGCAGCAAGTTGACGAAGCAAGTGTGGAGGCAGGGTACCAGGGGCAAAGAAACAATCAGAACGAAGACATGCAACCTGATGTGAATCAAACTTTTACTCGTAGCAGTGAGAACCTGAAAAACCCTCAAAGGGTGAAACCTAAAGGTCGTACAACGATAAAGGAGCAAAGGAGGAAGACCTTGCTCGAGTAGTGTGAACAAATGGCTACAAAGATACGGAAGAAGGCTAAAGAGCCAAAGGCAAAAGAAGAAAAACCCAAGGCGCCAAGGAAGAAACGGGTTCGAAAATGCCCATGGTGCCAAAAGGAAGAACATATTGAAAGAAAAGAATGTGAAGAATATAGGATCTGGAAATTCAAAGAAGCAACTATTGCTGATGGTGCAGAATTGACGCTAACTGCTCTTACATTGCTACAGAAACACGATTTTGTGCACAAAAAAAAGAAAAAAAAAATGTAATTGTGTTGTGCAAAAAGAACACTACATGAAACATACTTGTAATATAAAAGGTTTATCTGTTCTTGCACATTAATTATGAGAGAGTGAACTATCGAGCCTTTGTTCTTTTCTTGGGAGTGTTTTAAATGTACCTGGAGTTGTTTGCTACAATATATTTCAACTGTGAGAACAACCCAATAACTTAAGTGCAGAAAAAAATGTTCTTCATAAGCATAAAAGTTATGGAAGAAATATACAGCAGGCATCTCTTTAGTGCAGGCATCTCTTTAGTGAAGCACAAATGATACATGTTTGCTAAACATATTAATAGTACATAAAAAGCAACCTTATTGCACTAGTGTAACAATTTCATTTCTTTGTATTGCCTTGTCAGCAAAAAAGGTTGGTAGCAAACCAGATCTGACATGAACGGCAAAAAATTATGTGATGATAAGCACTAATTTTGTTGTTCATAAGCAGAAAAAATGGAATAACATTTTTGTATCTTCATCTGTAGCACATGCATGGCTAATTTGTAGCATTTTTAAAGTTCATTTGAAGCAAAGCAGGGCAGATAATCATATGAAGTAAAATAACTGAAGAGCAAATGCTCCCTGGAACTGTGCGTTACAATTTCAAAAGGAAAGCATATGATGCAAAACACATAAAAAAATATCCACAAAACACACATATCCTTGCACGAATAAACATGTCAACAATACACTAGGTGGGTATGGTGTCACAGGCTAAAAGGACAAAAAAGTAGGTCAAGTTTCATCCGATTACAAAGTTTCAAGCAAAGATCACCAAGCTGATGGGCTCCGTTACAGAATTTTGAAAATCCCCTATCTAAACATCCAGCTCAGCTTCCATAAGCTCGACGAGGTTATCCTTGTTCTCCCTAGCCTCAGTGAGCGTATATGCTACAAAGTTGCGATAGTATGGAATGTCTTCGTTGATAAAATCTGCCATTTTCTTCGCATTGAAGTGTTTGATGAAGAGCATGGAAAAGTACCCAGAATCATAGCTGCACAAAAATAAAAATAAAATAGTGAAAAAGATTCGATCGACTTAAAAACCGTTTAGAAACTACTGCTGATACATTACATATCCTAGAAAAAAATGGATGAAAGCTTTCAAAGTATAATAAATGAGGAAAAATGATGCATATCATGAGACATAATCATTGAGTTATATTAGCAAAAATAAAGCACTACCATAGCATGAAAGATGGCATGTTGCAACAAAAGTGGGTATGAATTCAGCAACAAAAAGTGACAGACTTAGCAAAAAAAACTAGAATAAGATCAAAGATTTAAACTGATTGCAGCAAGAATAAAAATAAAAAAGGATCAAAGCTTA
Organism: Alopecurus myosuroides; assembly: GCA_028641055.1. Lineage (NCBI taxonomy): Eukaryota > Viridiplantae > Streptophyta > Magnoliopsida > Poales > Poaceae > Alopecurus > Alopecurus myosuroides. The sequence goes on along the minus strand of CM054060.1, from coordinate 118,643,732 downwards.
CAGAGTATTCTATTTCGGATGGTTAGGGGTTGTAAGTTTGAAAATTGAGAAATCAGGCGTTTTCAATCCTGCAGCGATTGTTAACATCGAGAAGTTCATGAACTAGGTTGACAACAAAAAACAAAAAAAAACAATGTGGTTAGCAAACAAAAAATGACACAAAATGCAATCTAGTTGTGCAGATGTTTGTGTCAACTTACGAGATTGTTCGCTGACTCTTCTAACAAGCTGCAATTCTTCGAGGTCTTGATGGAATCAAAAATGTGAAACTAGTTGCATAGTAAGTTCACCGTGCAAACTATCTAGTGGTTGTTCTTGACCAGAGTAAAATAAAGCTATATTGCACAGTTACAATAATGGAATTAGCAAAAACAAAACAAAAGTTGGAAAAAAGCTTAAACTCGAAACAATGAACACATCGACAAAAAAAAAATGAATCTTAGAATGTGCATAAAACTCACCAGATCATTTCTCATAATGTTAAACTCCGCGATTTCGCTCTTGAATTCCTTCAATACCTCCTTTGGGTCAAAGTCATCGAGATCAACACTAAGCTTCCCCTGTGATGCACAATGAAAGAGTAAAATTAGCATGTTTCAAGGTACACAAAAACACAACAAAGGTGAAAAAATGCTGGGGTTACAGATGTCTGTTGGGAATATGCCCTAGAGGCAATCATGTATAATGTAATTCCCACTGTATTCATAAAGTTATTAAGTTGTCCTTGTTTTGAACATCTGATATATGTCATTGAATATGTGATTCGATTGTGGAACTATATATTCATGTTGTTCATACTAGATTGTCCTTGGTCATTTAGGTTGTGCTGGACACACACCCTAGACTAATGTGAGTGTTGGCTGATGACACGGTTCCACTTGTCATGGGCATGGTGATGCCATTCCAACGCTCACGGACTTGGCTAAAGAGTTTAGCAAGTCGGACTGACCCACATTGAGATGCAACGATCAAGTCGTCATTTGCATGTCTCAATCAATGTAATCCTTAGACCTGAGGTTGTCGCACAATCCGAGTTGTGGATCACCGACTTAGGTTCTGTCAAACGTTGTTCTGTGACAAGGCAACTATAAAGGCAGAGCTCGGGTCGAATGAGAAGCAAGCTGTGTGATGTGGATAATCAAGATGGGATTTTGCCCCTCCGAATGGAGAGATATTCTCTGGGCCCTCTCGAGTGATATGATTCAGGAAGCATGGCCATGCGCAGCTCAGTTAAGTGTTAACTGTGTCTGTTGACTAAGAGTTAGTCAGGTGAATCACATATCACGGATCGAGAAGAGAGTTGAACTATTAAAGGGATGACGATAAATCGCCTATAGTTCGACAAGGTATATCGTGAAGCAAAAGGGACTAAGATAAATATCACATTGAAAGGTATGTCGTCATGACTCAATGGGACTTGGGAGTCGGCACATTCTGCTAGGAGCCGCTACCGACTGATCGATTGAGATTCGGACTCCAATCGTGTCCAAGTCGCCATGAGACTGCAGGGTCGCACACTTAAGAGCGGGAGCAAGTATTGGTTGGGTTGGACCCGAACCGGAAATGGACTGATTTTGTGAGTCGGACTCACAGAGGGAATGGGCCACAAGTGTTGTGAAGGCCACTACCATTCTCTATATAAAGAGGGGCGCAGGTTACCCAGCGGGCACGTTAGTCCACTCTCCCATGCGTTGGGAACCCTAGCCCCACTCAGTCCAGCCGCCGCACCGGACCTAGCAGTCCGCCGTCGGAGCTCCTCCTCGTACGTGTGGATACCGGCAGAGGTGTTGTACGTTCAGCACTTCGACGTTCGAGCGATTGGATCGGCCGGACCGGATCATGGGACTGCACTGCCTCGACGCGCTGCATCGATAATCCGCACCTGCGCGTCTAGTGGTAATACTTGTGGCCTTCTACCTCGGCTAGATCTTGGAAGCATCGCGTAGGAAAAGTTTTTGTTTATCTCTACGCGTTTCAACAGTGGTATCAGAGCGGTAGCTTCTGGTATTAGGCCCGAGATCCGTACATATGTGATATGTAGTTAGCGTTAGATATGATCTAATTTCTGTTTTGGTGGTTGGTCTATGAGATAGATCGGTTTTGTACAAGGTTGATTGGATCAATCGTACTCGGGGTTAATGGATGATCAGGTTTCCGTGATCATACTGCTAAGGTCGTGGAACAACTTACCCCTACCGGTCGGTTTCCGCCATCGGGGTATACCGTGACACATAAATCCAGTTGCGGTGATCGAAGATCAAAGAGTTTGGTCGAATCGGAATACGGATCAGATTCGGGTAAAATCGTTTTATCCGATGGGACCGCCGGCTTCGCCCTGTCGTAGCGCCTTAGATGTTGTTGCGAGTTTCACAACGCCGGTAGATATCGTATCTATGCATAACTTGTTTTTGCAGGAAGTTGTGAATGGTATGGCTTATGTGCATGTGATGTGTGTAATCCATACATGATCTGCGTATCATGTTTATGTCAGCCGGCTGGAGCCTAGGTGCTGTCATTTTATTGTATACCGGACTGCGTGTCGGATTCTCTATGTAAATTTTCATTTACTAGCTAGTGTAGCTTGTTGGAGAACCCGGAAGGCATGCAAGTCGATGTACAAGTCGGCTACATGGAGTAAGATGGCACGTGACAAGAGTTGGCACGAGTCGACTTACAAGCTTTATGGAGATGGAGATCACCATGAAGAGAGTCATACCATTTCACATTATAATTGCTTTATTTGTGTTATTGTTATGTCTCTATTTACCTCTATTTAGATAGTTGGTAGATTATTTAATCCCTCAAAGAAGGTCTAGTCGGTCGCCCCGCCAGTGCTGCACCATCACAAGTCGGACATTCTTGGTAGTGGGCTCATAAAATTGAGGTGCTACCAATTCTCTCCGGTTAGGTGGGTTTGAGTCGGACTCTTACAAGCAGAAGCACTTGGTAATCTAGACGAGTCCATCACAACGGTTGTGGGGCCCGGGGCAAGGTAGGTTGGGAGCTGGGGCATGTGATGCCACCCAACTAACAGGAGTCGTATAGAGATACGATTGGCAAGGTGTTGCCTACCTAGATCACTTGATGGCTAGCGGTGATGCTAAAACTCACTAGTCGGCTTGCTTATTTAGGATCTTGAATCACTTAGCAACCATCGGAGGGATGTTGGTTCTAGTGGGAGCATAAGTATTAAAGCGTTTAATATGCCTGCTCTTTTATGAATACATGTCTTAAGTGTTTTTGCGTATTTTCTGTTGTAGATCAATGGCACCTAGCAACCTCCCTCAGTTGTCCGCGTTTGCGTTGAGGTCAATCCTAGAGAAAGATAAGCTTAATGGAACTAATTTCACCAACTGGTATCGTAATCTGAGGATAGTCCTCAAGCATGACAAGAAAGAACGTGTTCTAGAAACTCCACTTCCAGAAGAGCCAGATGATGATGCGACTGTCGCTGTCACAAATGCCTACCGTAAGACTAGAGATGAGTCTACGGAAATTAGCTGTCTTATGCTTGCACACATGGAACCGGACTTGCAGCAGCAGTTCGAGAATGTTGAGGCCTACGATATGATCGAAAGCCTCAAAAGTATGTTCCAGGCTCAAGCAAAGACTGAGAGGTATCAAGTCTCTCAAGCTTTGATTGGCTGTAAGCTGAAAGACGGCGATCCACTGAGTCCGCATGTAATCAAGATGATTGGTTACATACAGTCTTTGGATCGGCTGGGCTTCCCAATTAACGAAGAGTTCGCTACTGATATAATTCTGAACTCTCTTCCTAGTGCGTATGGTCCGTTCATCTCGAACTACCATATGCATGGTATGGATAAGAGTATCACTGAATTACATGGGATGCTCAAAACGGCAGAGGCTGATATCAAGAAAGGCGCCAGTCAAGTGTTGATGGTGCAGAATAAGGCTAAGTTCAAGAAGAGTTCTTGGACTAAGAAGAAGAAGGATAAGTCAGGAGGTAGCGCCCATGGCCCTGTCCAGAGTGCTCCCTCAAAGACTAAGCCTTCTCCTACAGCCGGAGCCAATTGCTTCTATTGCAAGCAAGATGGCCACTGGAAGAGGAACTGCACCAAGTATTTGGCTGACAGAGCCAAGAGTGGAGGTGTGACTTCCAACTCAGGTACGCTTGTGTGCAATGTTATAGACATTTATCTTGCTGATGCGCCTAATAGTTCTTGGGTATATGATACCGGATCAGTTATTCACATATGCAACTCGTTGCAGGGACTGGTAAGAACTAGGAGCGTGGCAAGAGGAGAGGTTGACATTCGGGTCGGCAACAAGGCGAGAGTCGCTGCGTTGGAAGTCGGCACGATGCAACTTCATTTACCTTCAGGATTTATTTTGGAACTAAATAATTGTTATTATGTTCCAGCGCTTAGTCGAAACATTATTTCCGCCTCATGTTTGATGAGACAAGGTTATGAGTCGAATATTAAGAATAATGGTTGTTCTTTATATTTGAAAGATATGTTTCATGGCTTTGCACCCGTTCAGAACGGGTTATTTATTTTAAATCTTGATAGTGAATCGGTCTATAACATAAATGTTAAAAGGTTGAAACCAAATGATCTGAATATGACTTACTTTTGGCACTGTCGGCTTGGTCATATAAGTTGGAAGCGCATGAAGAAGCTTCATGATGATGGACTTCTAACTTCGTTTGACTTAGAGTCATTCGAGACATGCGAATCATGCCTACTAGGCAAGATGACCAAGACACCTTTTGCAAGTAGTTGTGAAAGGGCGTCCGACTTGTTGGAACTAATACATAGTGATGTATGTGGTCCAATGAGCACGACAGCCAGGGGTGGTTATGAGTACTTCATTACCTTCACTGATGATTTGAGTAGGTATGGATATATCTATTTAATGAAACACAAGTCGGAAGTCTTTGAAAAGTTCAAGGAATTTCAGAGTGAGGTACAAAATCAGCTCGGCAAGAAAATAAAGTTTCTACGGTCGGACCGTGGAGGCGAGTACATGAGCCATGAGTTTGATGACCATCTAAAGAGTTGTGGAATAGTTCCTCAACTCACTCCGCCGGGTACACCGCAGAGAAACGGTGTATCAGAACGGAGAAATCGGACCTTGTTGGACATGGTACGATCAATGATGAGTCGGACAGATCTACCTTTATCATTTTGGGGTTATTGTCTAGAAACTGCAGCTTTCACACTAAACAGGGTACCATCAAAGTCAGTAGAGAAGACACCACATGAGATGTGGACAGGTAAAAAGCCAAGTTTGTCTTTTCTTAAGATTTGGGGTTGTGAAGCATTTGTCAAGCGACTTCAGTCGGACAAACTCACGCCCAAGTCGGATAAGTGTATTTTCGTGGGGTATCCGAGGGAAACCTTGGGGTACTACTTCTACAACCGGGAAGAGGGCAAAGTGTTTGTCGCTCGGAATGGTGTCTTCCTTGAGAAAGAGTTTCTCAGTCGGGAAGTCAGTGGGAGCACTGTGCAACTCGAAGAAATTCGAGAGGAACCGGTTAGGGGCGAGTCGGCGAGTGCCTTGGAGGCTGAGCCGGTCGTGGTACCTACACCGGTTACAGCACCTGAACCACGGAGATCTGCCAGATTATAGAGTGCTCGAGATGTTTTACTGTTAGACAGTAATGAGCCGGCAACTTATTCGGAAGCGATGGTGGGATCTGATTCTGAGTCATGGCTTGGAGCCATGAGATCCGAGTTAAAGTCCATGGATGAAAACCAAGTGTGGAATTTGGTTGATCTGCCTGACGGTGCAAGACCCGTCGAGTGCAAATGGGTCTTTAAGAAGAAAATTGATATGGATGGAAATATTTCCGTCTATAAAGCATGACTTGTCGCGAAGGGGTTCCGACAGGTTCAAGGAGTTGACTACAACGAGTCCTTCTCTCCCGTAGCGATGCTTAAATCAATTCGGATCATGTTAGCCATAGCAGCCTATTTCGACTATGAGATATGGCAGATGGATGTCAAGACAACTTTCCTTAATGGAAATTTAACTGAGGACGTGTATATGATACAGCCCGAAGGTTTTGTCGATCCAGATAATGCTGACAAGGTATACAAACTTCAGAAATCCATTTATGGGTTGAAGCAAGCATCTCAGAGTTGGAATATTCGTTTTGATGAGGTAGTCAAATCGTTTGGCTTCATCAAGAGCGATCATGATTCTTGTTTATACAAGAAGTTTAGTGGGAGCAAAGTAAATTTTCTAAACTTATATGTGGATGACATATTGCTGATTGGAAATGATGTCATGATGTTGCAAGAAACCAAAGAGTCATTGGAAAGGAGTTTCTCAATGAAGGATTTGGGTGAGGCAACTTACATATTAGGAATCAGGATCTATAGAGATAGATCAAGGCGGCTCATTGGATTGAGTCAGAGTACATATCTGGACAAAGTTTTGAAGAAATTCAAAATGCAAGAGTCCAAGAAGGGATTCTTGCCGATGTCCCATGGCATAAAACTTAGCAAGACTCAGTGTCCTTCGACGACTGATGAGCGAAGTCGGATGAGTGTGATTCCGTATGCTTCGGCAATAGGATCCATCATGTATGCCATGATTTGTACTAGGCCAGATGTTTCCTATGCTCTAAGTGTTACGAGCAGATACCAGGCTGACCCTGGCGAAGCCCACTGGGCAGCGGTTAAAAATATCCTTAAGTATTTGAGAAATACTAAGGAAATGTTCCTAGTTTATGGAGGTGATGAGGAATTCAGTGTAAAGGGTTACACGGATGCGAGTTATCTCACCGACTCAGATGATTCTCGTTCGCAATCTGGATACGTGTTCGTGATGAACGGAGGGGCTGTGAGCTGGAAGAGTTCCAAGCAAGATACGGTGTCTGCATCTACAACAGAGGCTGAGTATATTGCTGCCTCCAAGGCGGCAAAGGAAGCTGTTTGGATTAGGAACCTCCTGATTGATCTTGGTGTGGTTCAGGGCGCGTCCAATCCTTTGGACGTATATTGTGACAACAATGGTGCTATCGCACAGGCCAAGGAACCTAGACAACACCAGAAGAACAAACATATATTCATGCGGTACCACCTCATTCGCCAGTTTGTCGAACAAGGTGATATCAAGTTATGCAAAGTACACACGGATGCAAACATTGCAGATCTGTTGACAAAGGCGCTACCACAGCCTAAGCATGAGGCGCACACGAGAGGTATGGGCATTAGATGCCTAGGCATATGATGCCAAGATGATTGACTCTAGTGCAAGTGGGAGACTGTTGGGAATATGCCCTAGAGGCAATCATGTATGATGTAATTCCCACTGTATTCATAAAGTTATTAAGTTGTCCTTGTTTTGAACATCTGATATATGTCATTGAATATGTGATTCGATTGTGGAACTATATATTCATGTTGTTCATACTAGATTGTCCTTGGTCATTTAGGTTGTGCTGGACACACACCCTAGACTAATGTGAGTGTTGGCTGATGACACGGTTCCACTTGTCATGGGGCATGGTGATGCCATTCCAACGCTCACGGACTTGGCTAAAGAGTTTAGCAAGTCGGACTGACCCACATTGAGATGCAACGATCAAGTCGTCATTTGCATGTCTCAATCAATGTAATCCTTAGACCTGAGGTTGTCGCACAATCCGAGTTGTGGATCACCGACTTAGGTTCTGTCAAACGTTGTTCTGTGACAAGGCAACTATAAAGGCAGAGTTCGGGTCGAATGAGAAGCAAGCTGTGTGATGTGGATAATCAAGATGGGATTTTGCCCCTCCGGATGGAGAGATATTCTCTGGGCCCTCTCGAGTGATATGATTCAGGAAGCATGGCCATGCGCAACTCAATTAAGTGTTAACTATGTCTGTTGACTAAGAGTTAGTCAGGTGAATCACATATCACGGATCGAGAAGAGAGTTGAACTATTAAAGGGATGACGATAAATCGCCTATAGTTCGACAAGGTATATCGTGAGGCAAAAGGGACTAAGATGAATATCACATTGAAAGGTATGTCGTCATGACTCAATGGGACTTGGGAGTCGGCACGTTCTGCTAGGAGCCGCTACCGACTGATCGATTGAGATTCGGACTCCAATCGTGTCCAAGTCGCCATGAGCCTGCAGTGTCGCACACTTAAGAGCGGGAGCAAGTATTGGTTGGGTTGGACCCGAACCGGAAATGGACTGATTTTGTGAGTCGGACTCACAGAGGGAATGGGCCACAAGTGTTGTGAAGCCCACTACCATTCGCTATATAAAGAGGGGCGCAGGTTGCCCAGCGGGCACGTTAGTCCACTCTCCCATGCGTTGGGAACCCTAGCCCCACTCAGTCCAGCCGCCGCACCGGACCTAGCAGTCCGTCGTCGGAGCTCCTCCTCGTACGTGTGGATACCGGCAGAGGTGTTGTACGTTCAGCACTTCGACGTTCGAGGGATTGGATCGGCCGGACCGGATCGTGGGACTGCACTGCCCCGACGCGCTGCATCGATAATCCGCACCTGCGCGTCTAGTGGTAATACTCGTGGCCTTCTACCTCGGCTAGATCTTGGAAGCATCGCGTAGGAAAAGTTTTTGTTTATCTCTACGCGTTCCAACAATGTCAACTAATCGTCATGTAGTATGAGAAAATGTACTTCTTTAAGACATTTCTGCTGCTGTCAGAAGCTGCTTTTGACTCCTTGTTGAAACACTCGGACCACACACCCATGACTTGAGTGTCAACACAGACTCTAGGGCGCAGAGACGAATGGAAGCTCTTGTATTCACAGTGGAAACGGCCAATTATAATGAAAGCAGGCGTGAAAACACAAAAATGAAAGATATGAGAAGTTAAAAGTCCCCAATTGAATAGAAAAATGCATATCCTAACATAGCAAAAAAAACGGTTGTACAACAGAAAAAACTGATGGACAACGAGTGGGTGATACTTAAGATAGCAGAAAACAAATAAAGTATAAAGCAGACAAACTAAAGTATTGCAGCAAAGAGAAACTAACGGGATGTCTTTTTTCGGTTTCTGTCGGTCGGTCTTCAATTTACGAGTGTGATACACAAACTTGTCGTATGTGTTGAAAACATCTTGAGAGACCTTAATCTTCTTCACCGCCTCAATCTCCAAGTCTTCCTTCCTTTCCCTCTTGTACCTAGTCCTCCTTTCAAGGGTTTTTAGGCTAGTGCCTTCTTCTTCTTCCACTTTGTCACTTGCAGAAGTCGTGTCTTCGTATAAATACAAAAATAAAAGTAAGTAAAACATGTTCAACGAACTAGATTAACATTAAAAAACACTATGGTAACACAACTATAAGCTTATTGCAACAAATAGAAAATATTTTCAAAAAGTATAAAAATGAGGAAAAGATATATATCATGAAACATAATCATTGATTTATATTAGCAAACAAAACCACTACCATAGCATGAAAAAGAACTTATTGCAGCAAAACAGTGGATTAAAAATCTGCAACAAGTGGCTGACTTAGCAAAATAAACCTAGAATGGGAGCAAAACTTTAAACTCATTGCAGCAAGAATAAAAATAAAACTTTAAACATACATTAT
>CM054060.1:118545784-118634099 GCA_028641055.1 Alopecurus myosuroides | reverse complement strand
TATTTTTGTGTGCTTCTGGTGGATATCAAGTTGCCGGCCGCAATTACTTCATCCATATGATCTCATCTCGCGAATCATGGACGAACCCGCCCTCTCCTGACCGGTGAGATCTCCTGCACCTGCTTGGTGTTTCTACTATATTAGATAGATAAATTGTATAGGAATTTGAGATTTTCTTCTCTGGATTGGCGAGAGAGTAGTGTGGCCGTCTCACCTTTTAGCCTATGATCGTGTGTGCATTTGCGGGTTATTCCATCTAGCTGTCAAAGTCGAACTAATCATTTGGGGATGTGCGTGGTAGGCCGCGCCATCATGGTTATCTCAAATGAAGCTAATCTTGAACCTGATTTGGTTCCGCAACTCATATGTTTGGTCTTTTTAGGTGGCCAGTGCATACCTGCTAATAATGCTGCAAGCCATTCCGAGTAGTGCATCCCAAGTTTCTGTTGCGTGCAGCAATGTGGGTGGGCAACGGGGAATATCATACGGTTTTCGAATAAGATGTTTGTTTCATATGTCAAATTGCAGTTGGGGTGCTAGGTTTTTTCCAAAGATGTAAGGTGTGCTTCAGATGTTGCTTAACGCAGACCATCGGTCGATATCAAGATCTTTGTGTAGTGCATTATTATCTTGCTTACGTATATACTAGTAGATCTGCCAGTGTTGTTTTGGCTGGTAAGCCCAAGTATAGCTCTCCTGCTAAGAATCTTAGAGCTGCAAAGGCAGCTGCAGTCGAGTTACCCAACTTGTCCGGTGAAGCTCGCCGTAGGAAGTAGGACCGAGTTAATGAACTTGTATTTGTGGCTAACCGACAAAATAAGGCATTCCGGAAGGCAAACCCGGGTGTAGGTGCATCGCAGGTGGTTCATTCGGGTGGTGGCAAATCCGGTGGCCAGGCTTCTTCGCCTCATCTCGGTGGAGGACGTGCAGATGCAAGTGTATGACCTGGCTTGCGCCGAAAAACAGTTAGCTTTGCAGGGAAATGTCGGGCAGGGCCATCTCGGTCAAGGTGGTCATGGTGCCACGCGAGTTCAATCGGTTGGCAGGATCCCAACCGGAATGTCTCACCTCGATATCCGGCACCAAACTCGGCTCAGCAGAAGCCTGGTGCCGGACGCTCTATTCAGCAACAGGGAAATGTTCCCATGGATAATCGATATTATGATGGTTATGCGGCCATGGAAAAAGCCTCATATCCGAGGTATGAGTAGTTGGTAGATGAGGGAGTACTCGCTGGTCTACTGGGACCTCGGGTGCTGCCGGCAAATGATGCCCGTTACAAGCTTGACATGATTTATGTGTCGGAAAAGATGGAGGAGCAAGGTCCTCCTGGACCACCATACTTTGGACCCCAGATCATGAGGGAGCCAGCAGTACCGAAGTTCCAGCTCGCCCGGGGTACAAGAACTTATGACGGAAGCACTAAGCCGGAAGATTGATTGAGTTACTATGTCACTCTTGTGCACATTGCTGGTGGTAACTGTCGTTGGGCTATGCGGTATGTGCCACAGATGTTGGAGGGCCTAGCCACGATCTGGCTGAACAACTTGCCAGTAGACAACATTGATTGCGGGCTGGATTTCTCGGATGCTTTCATCAGCAACTTCACCAGCACATACCGGAGGCCGAATCATCCTCAACAACTCTCCATGTGCCGGCAAAGAGAAGATGATACTGACCGAGAGTACTTGACAAGATGGAGTACTTTGAGGGACACTTGTGAAGGGGTGATTGAGTCCCAGGCTATTGCTTGGTTTGCCCAAGGGTGCCAACATGGTACTATGTTGTGGCAGATATTGCAGAGGGAAGTGTCGCATACTCTGGCCGAGACTATCAAGATTGCAGACATGTATGCATTGGGTGATCCGACATAACCTCTGCTGACCTTAATTGAGCCGAGTAAGAGGTATCCCAGTAATGATGGTGCCGGATCTTCCAGGCGGAATGATCGCTAGGATTTCCGGGGTAAGAGAAGAGATGATAGGCCAGATTTCCGGTATGGCTCGAACCATGTTGCTGCAGTTGATCCGGATCATCCTCATGCCGGCAATAGCCAGCGCCAAAAGAACAGTGGGCCCTAGTGGGGGCAGAACCAGAATAACAAGAAGCGATGGGTGGATCAGAAGAAGTCGTGGGATGATGAACAAAGATCCACCTTGAGATGATGAGGGATGGGCCATGCAACTATTACACTCGGCACCCTAGCAGGCTGGCTAACCACACAACCTGGAGTGCAGCTGCTATGACCGGATCAAGAGCGAGGGTTTTGGCCCCTTACCTCCTCCACCACCTCTGCCACTAACGGGTTCAAACACTCAAGCTATCAGAGTACCCCCCAGGCTTGTAGATAACCAAAGGAGGCCAGAGAATGTGAACCAAGTGGCTCAGGGAGCCAACAACAACAACTACTACAACAATAATGCCGGTGGCAGAGGCCAGAATGAGTACCAAGAGCACCATCAGAGCTACATGGTGTTTGTAATTGAGCCATATGACAAGCAGAGCCAACGCATGCATGCCATGGAGGTCAATGTTGTAATGCCGGCTGTGCCGTAATTCATGTACTGGTCCGAGGAGGAAATCACTTGGTCCCGAGCGGATCATCCCAAAGTCATGCCTAACATGGGAGGTTATGCACTGGTGCTGGACCCGATATTCATTGGACTCGACATCAATGTCAAGTTCACCCGGGTTCTATTGATAATGGGAGCAACATAAAAATCATGTACCGGGATACTATGGTGAAGTTGGGCATCACCGAGAACATGCTTCAACCCAGTCAGACTACATTCCATGGTATTGTGACAGGTGTATGTTGTGCACCAATGGGCAAAGTCTGGGTTGATGTGTTGTTGTGTACCCAAGATAACTACCACACTGAGAGCCTACAATTCGAGGTAGTTGACCTCGAGAGCCCTTACCATGCCTTACTCGGCATGCCGGCACTGGCCAAGTTCATAGACTCTACTCATGTGGCCTATCTGAAGATGAAGCTTCCGGGTCCTAATGGCATAATCACTATCTCGAGCAACTACAAACGCTCTATGGAGTGTGCTTCAGCTGGATCTCGGTTGGCCGAGTCGCTGGTCATTGCTACGGAGAAGAAGAAGATCCATGAGGTGGTGGCATTGGCTCAGTCTCCTCAACTCGGCATGCGTGGTATGACTAACCCGCATCAGAGCGCCACATTCCAGGGCTCCAAGGAGATCAAGAAGGTGCAGATTGACCCGGGATTCCCCGAGCATGTGGCCATCATTGGTTCCGGGTTGGAGGACAAATAGGAAATCGAGCTCATCCACTTCCTCCGTGAGAATCGGGACATCTTTGCATGGTCGAATAAGGACCTGTCGGGTGTTCCGAGGGAGTTGGTCGAGCACTCGCTACATGTGAGACCGGATCCTAAGCCGGTGAAGCAACTTCTGTGGTGTTTCGCTGCAGAAAGATGAAAAGATATTGGTGACGAGATCACAAGGTTACTTGCAAGTGGATTTATCATGGAGGTGCTGCACCCGGACATGCTGGCTAACCCGGTCCTGGTAGATAAGAAGAAGGATGACCCGAATGTGGCCATAGTGTGGCGTATGTGTATTGATTACGCCAATCTGAACAAGCCATGTCCTAAAGATCCTTTCCCCTGCCTCGGATTGATCAAGTGATCGATTCCACGGCCGGGTGTGAGCTGTTATCGTTTGTAGATGCCTGTTCTCGTTTTCACCAAATACCTTTGAAACAGGAGGATCAAATAAATATTGCTTTTATTGCGCCGTATGGGGCTTATTGCTGTCGTGTTATGACATTCGGCTTGAGAAATGCTGGTGCTACTTATCACAGATGCATGCAGAAATGCTTGCATGAGAAAATTAGCAAGAATGTGCACGTGTATGTAGATGACATTGTCATCAAGAGAAAGGAGAAGAACACTCTTCTGGATGATCTCTGAGAAACATTGGCAAACCCGCGGAGATTCCGGTTGAAGCTGAACTCGGTCAAATGTAGATTTGGTGTGCCGGCAGGCAAGTTACTCGGTTTCCTCGTGTCTACCCGAGGTATCGAGGCCAAACCATCCAAGATCAGTGCAATAGAAAGCATGTCCCTGTCGAGATCTCTGAAAGATGTGAAAAGATTCACTGGGTGCCTGGTATCCCTTAGCCGGTTTATTAGGAGAATGGGGGAGAAAGCATTGCCCTTATATCAGTTGATGAAAAAGACACACAAGTTTCTCTGGACCCCGCAAGCTCACTCGGCATTATTCCGAGATCTGAAGAAGATGTTGAGTTTGCATCCATATTAGCATCTCCACTACCGAAAGAGCCGATGTTGCTCTATATTGCGGCTACCAACCAAGTTGTTAGTGTTGTGGTAGTGGTGGAGCGAGAAGAGGGAGGAAAATCTGTGTAGAGGCTAGTGTACTATCTCAGTGAGGTGATTTCCAACTCAAGGCAAAATTACGCCCACTATCAGAAGATGACATATGATGTCTATATGGCGGCCAAGAAGCTCAAGCATTATTTCCAAGAGCATCCAATGACGGTGGTGAGTACCGCACCTATCTTGATGATCATGGGAAACAAGGATGCAAGTGGCCGGGTATCCAAGTGGGCGATTGAGCTAGCCTCTTATACCCCGATGTATGCAAGGAGAGATTCCATCAAGTCTCAAGTGCTGGCGGATTTTCTGGTTGATTGGGACGAGATGCGGTATGAGCCACCATTGCCGGAGTCTAATTTCTGGAAGATGTATTTCGATGGTTCCAAGCTGAAAGAAGGTGTCGGTGCCGACATGGTTCTTACATCTCCCAAGCAAGATCAGCTAAAGTATGTATTGCAAATCCATTTTCCTGCATCCAACAATGTGGCCGAGTATGAGGATCTGGTTCATGGACTAAAAATGGCTAAGGAGATTGGCATTTGTCGGATTGTAGGTTATGCTGACTCGGACATTGTGATTCAGCAAACATCTGGCAACTGGGATGCATTGGATGCCAACATGGCTTCTTATCTCTTCCATGTTCAAAACATATCCGGATTCTTTGATGGGTGCGAATTTCATCATGTGCATTGGGCAGAAAATGAAGCTGCCGACATATTGTCCAAATTGGGTTCATCCCGGTAGGCTATCCCGGCTGGAATTTCTCTGGAGCATCTTCGGAAGTCGTCCATCAAGCCCTCGCCCGAGTCCGACTCAATTTTTGTCCCGGTCAATCCGAAATCTGAAGCTGTCCCAATGGAGGTAGATGTGGTGTGCATCTTGGGGACTGCTCTGTTTAACTCGGGGACTGCTCTACAGAACTCGGGAACTCATCCTTATGCCGGATTATTCCATGTCGGTTGAAGCCATGGAGATTGATGAGCCTATCTTTACTCCTCGTCCTGTGCCAGTATGGGCGCAAGCAATAATGTCATATCTGGTGGATGGAACCCTTCCAAGTACTAAGGTCATGACCAGGCAGGTACAAGGAAGATCCAAGGGCTATACCATCATCAACAATGAGTTCTACAAGACAAGTGCAACGTGCGTGCTCCAACGCTGCGTCGAGCCAGAAGAGGGGCAAGAGATCCTCCGGGATATCTATCAAGGAGAGTGTGTCCACCATGCATCCTCTCGAGCTCTGGTGAAGAAAGCATTCCAGCATGGGTTCTTTTGGCTCTTGTAGCAAGCAGAATATATAGTCAGGAAGTGCAGTGGGTGCTAGAGATATGCCAGCAGGATCCATATGCTGGCTTCAGAGCTCAAGACAATTCCTATCACCTGGCCATTTGTTGTCTGGTGCTTGGACATGGTGGGTTCTTTCAAACTAGCCCGAGGTAACATGACTCACATGATGTGTAACATCCCAGTGTTTGGGAAGTTATAAGGATCTAAATTTAATATGTGCATTTGCAAAGCATGCATCTAAAAGTACGGGGAATTTTGGCGCGAAAGTTTAAACGAATCAAAGTGACCAAAGTTTCACTTGACATGATGAAACGGGTCTAGTTCATCTACTCAAGAGTACATTTGGAGTGATCTTTATAACAAGTATCTTAAGAAAACAAATCACCCGATAAGATAAACCATAGTTGGGTATGACCAACACAAGCTCTCAACAAGCCTAACCTCAAGTCTATAAGTGACTTGGGATAATTCCCTAGGTATCTACAACTCAAATAGGGTGAGTATCCAAATCTCATAACTGATGATCACACTTCCACAAGATAGTAATGCACCAGTGAACCATCACAACAATAGAGATAATACATCCTCTAATCATGAACTCTTTAAGTCATTAACTATTCACACAACATCTTTCCAAATTATTTAGTAACTACTAAGTTAACCTTCACATGAAAATAACACAGGTTTAGTAGAACACAAATGATACCCACAAGTCTTAACTCAAAACCCACCAGTGGGAAGTGATATAATAATTGTACTAACATATTTATCGAATATGTATATATCTCATTAACCATAAAAGAAGTATATAATAGAAGAACTAAATCTTTTACAACTACTGTTAAACCTTAATCATTACATATAATATTTTCAACCTCTATGTATGTATTATATTTACAAAAGAAGGATATACATTAAAATCATGACACCAGAGAAAACAACTAGCAACTATGACATAAGTCATTAAACCCAATAACTTTCATATGCTCATTGTTATATCATCTCAAACAAGTGAGCATATGAAAGCTCAACACATCAATGAACCATTTGGTTAACTTATTATCTTAAGTTCCCATTTCACAAACAATCCACATTTCTATCCACATCAATATTCAGTAACTAAAGTATCTCTGGATACAACCCATGGATAACAACAAGTTATAATATCTGTTAGAGAAATTGAATTGATATCTAAGTAAAACCAATCATGTATAAAACAAGTATTTATCTTTTGGGAAATAAAATAAGAAGTATAGGTAAGGATAATAAAAGCATGAACTAACTTTTAATCTAGATCTTGTTATTTTATCTAGACCATTTTATCTTGTTTCCAATCTTCCCAAAGATATTCTGCAAGAGAAGCACCCACAAGAGAAGAGGAACTACCACAGGAAGATCTTCAACAAGATTATTTAGAGTGTTCTAGAAGTGCTACTTAACTCTAGTATAAGGGTATTTGGAAACTCTTATATCCTAATCTAATCTTATCAACTCCTCTTGAAACAGTGTGATACTCCAATGTTAGTGTTATATAGAAGTAGTTTGATAACGAGACTAGCTACCTTGTTAACAGATCACTTTTGTATACTCAAACAATTGAGTGTCTGTAGCATCCCAACTTTTAATAAAGATGGAATACCTATGTTATTGTGCTAGTCCATGGATCAATTGCTAGCACCACAGTACAAAATGAAATATCATGCAAATGCATCAAATTCTATTACATCGCATGATCCAGTCTTTACAAAATAGTATTACAACTTGCATAGTCTTAGAAGACTAGCAGAAAACTAAGATATACAGCAGAAGACATAATACAACATTGATCCCATCTTCTTCATGTGCCACAGGCAAAACATGTTGGCGATAGTCTCGAGATCCTAAACGAAATCCTCACTCGTGTTCAGAAACATCTGCAATATGGAATATGCAGCCACAAGGGAGTCAATACAATTTAATGTATTGGCAAGTAACACTATGGTGGATATAAATGGCAATACTAATACTACATGCTTATTTGGCTGAGTGGAGTTTTGGCTAAATTTGCATAAAGCTAGTTTTCACCTATCTTTTATCATAAAACAATTACATCTATAACAGGTTTCACTGATAGAAACCAGTGAACCTTAACTAACTTAAGGAGAACCTCTGACAGAAATCAGGGTAAACTCCTACCCTTGTTCACCCATCAAAATTTTATTATGAAGTTGGCATGATGAGATTCTTCCGTCATTCCTTGTCCAGCTGCTCATAGTTGTCCATAACCGGGGACACGGCTAAGATCTTAGTTTGTTGACTCTGCAGAGTTTGTGCACTTTCACCTTTAGACTCAAATCAGCCCAAACATCCTATACACCCTGAGTGCATTAAGGAAAGGAGAAGATTGAGACGAGATCTTTCAGAAGAAATTTCACCACCGTCAGGCTTGACCTGTTCCAACCTATACCCCCTACATCTGCTGGTCAAGCACTGGTGAGTTCATTCAACTTAGTTGATCAAGACAGAGCCCATATGACTAAAGGATGCACGTGAAGCTACTAAACTTAGAGGGGCATGGTAATCTCTTTGTTCCTGGGTGGCCATCCTGAAGTGAGAACCTCAAGTGGAATAACCCTTAGATAAAGGCCCTGAGGAAACACTCAACATAAACCAGTCTTACCACTTCCACCCAGGTGATTCATTAAACTTAGTAGTTTTATCCTTAACATCCAAATAAAACATTTGAAGAGCATAGAAATTCCACTAAGTTCAATGTCTTCTATACTAGAAGGATATAGAAGGATGGCTACACACTACTTGGGATTTTAGCATAGCATAATATAACTTAGTAAAATTTCCTATCATGCATACTACTCAAAACTCTATAATGCATATAAAAATAATAGGTAGTTGATGGTGTGTTACTTTCCTTGTTGAAGTTGGTGAAGAATTCACACTCTCTTCACAAAAGATCGTTGCTCTCCGTACAATCTATTCATTGAAAACACAATAACAAAATAAACAAACATTCTACCAAACAATCATACAAGTGAAGAAACATACAAAGCAGCAATCATGGAAAAAGGGATGTAGCCAAGTTGGCTAGGACAAGGTCAAGGTTTGAGTTTTGAAAGATTCATTCTATAATGGTTCAATACATTCTAAGGAGTTTCCAAGGTTTTACTTGGGATGGACTAGGTTGAGTTTTGTAGAAAACTAACTTTATTATAACCATACTTGTCGAGGAAGTTCCAAGAGTTCACTAAGGTGATATCACTATTCAACTAAAGTAACACATACCAATGTGTAACACTTATTCATCTTCATCAAGACATTTGAGTGATCTAAGTTAGTCTTTCCATTTGGGTCAGGGTTGGAAAAAAACAACTTGTTATTCTTCAACTTGTGTGGATGACTCCAAGTCTTCACATGCTTGTCTTCTTGAAGTTCATCTTAATGCTTATATTGTATTTTCCTCCTTGTTTTGAAGCTTCTCTTGTTCTTGGTAAATCTTCATGATCTTCACTTCACTACTTGGTTTAGGTATGAGATGGCACAAATACCACTAAGTCAAATTGGAAAGAATATAAGAAGAAAGATAGAAAGAGAGAGGGAGATGTTTTCTTCTGAATTTCTTCACACTACTTCTTGAGTTCCTTCAAGTTGTTGTGGAGTCTAAGTCTTCTCTTCAAAATTTCTTCATTTATCTTCCTTGTATCTCTTCATGTTGTCACCAAGTTGAAAATGAAGTGCCTTCTATTGCTTGAGTCTTGTCTTCCACTTGCTAACTTGATGAATTCTTGAAGCAAGAATATGGGAGTGGAGGAGTAGATAGAAACTATGGTACTAGTGTTTTAAGGTTCACTAGTTGGTAATTTATGTGATTGACACATTCTAGGTACTTGGTCTCCAAAAATAGCCATAACAACAAAGAATAGATGATGAAAACAATTTCTAAGACATGGCTATCATGAGGTGAAACATATGTGTGATAATTTGGCCAAGACCTCATGAAAATGGTTCTAAGATTTTCAAGGGGTTTATACAAAGTGGTCTCTAGTTCAATTTTACCAAATGGAGCAATTTTGCAAAAGGAACTATACTGAAATTATTTATAGAATTAAATCTATGTCAAAATTACTCAAATATACCACTTAATTCTAAATTCAATATTAATTTGATCAAAATTATTTTGGGACATAGGGTGTGGAATTACTTATCCTAAGGTTTCCAAAAATATTTTATTTGCAATTTTTGGATTTGTAGAATTTGAATTATGCCAAAATTCATCAAACAAGCATATTTGAATTTGAACAAATTTAAAATGGACAAATTTAGATTTGAGCAGAGCCAAAAGTTTCTACATGTTGTTCTGATTCCAAAAACTCCAAGTTTGCTAAATTTGGCCTTATGGTTAAAAAGATATGATGTTTCTAAGTTCTAGGGACTATTCTGCAAATTACAAATCTATTTTTATTCGGAATTAAATCCAGAGACAGGCTGGGCCTAAAATGGCTATTTGCCGCGGTGCGACGGAAAAGATGTGGGCTTGGGCCGGCTGTGCGATGCTCTGAGCGACAGATTGCTTACTTAACGCGCGTAAGACGTGGCGCTCTATGATTCGCGCGTACCTTTTCGTGGATTGATCTAATCCTGGCCGTTAAAAAAGATCGGACGGACAGGGATGGCTAGGGCTTACCTCCGGCCGAAAACGGCCGCCGGCAGTGGCGGGAAAGGCGGCGCGACCTCGGGTGTGGACGATGGCGACGTTCCGTTGATCCTCGAGCTCAACGAAGACCATGAAGACGTTCAGCAGAGCACGGCGGTTCGAATGGAGACGACGGCGTCCACTGCGGTGGCTCCTCTTGGTGGCGCGGTGGGTACCCGAGGCGTTACTACTCCGGTGAGCTCGTGCTCGTCGCTACGGCCACGAAAACAAAACAACCAATGTGTTAGGACGTGCTACCAGACTCGGGAAACAAAACAAAACCAACGGGGGCGTCGGAAACCTTCTCTGTTGGCCGCAAAGGACGACAAACAGCGGCGGAGGTGTAGATCTCCAGCGAGAAATTTACAAAGGCTCGGGGTATGAATTGGGAGGAGAGGAGAGGGGTAACAGAGAGGACGTCTAGGGCTTTTAAATGGTGTGCTCGGGGGAATTAACCGTGCACTAAAACGCCAGCAATCAAAGAATTGATTCCGATTCAATTCGAGTAGAAACGGCAGAGGTGAGGTTGATGACGATGATGACGTCATCATGACATCATCAATTCTTTTTACTTTTTCTTTTATTTCCTGTTTTTAATACCTTTAGTTTTAATAATCCAATTGACCTCAAATTAATTTCTAAAAATTTGTAAAATTAATATCTTTCTGTTTACAACATTTTTATAAACTTTTGAACACATTTCACTTTTTATATTTTTGAAATTATAATTAATTGCTGATAGTACTTAATGTATATTTTTAAATAATAAAAATAATAAAATGAGGTTTTGATTAAATAAAATTTCAGAGGCATTTAACATTTCAAATACTATTCTTGAAAGTCATTTTACCTCACTTTCATATTTTATAATTTTAAGATTTTAGTGATTTACTAATAGTAACTTAATTCCAATTTTTTAAAATAGAAATTAAATAAATATAAAACTGGCTTAATAAAATTTGGGGAAATCCCACAAGACATAATATTGTTTTCTAAGTCTTATTTTATGTTTATTACAAAGCAAATCATTTTATATTCACTCCTTTATGTTTAAAACTTGGAATAACAACTAAAAGTTATTATTAAAATATTTTATTCTCATCAAATAATTTTGAGACTTAGAACTTTATTAAGGGTTATAAATATTTGATTTTTGTTGTAATAATATATTTTCAAAGTAATATTTGAATTGAAAACATGTTATAAAATAATGTTTTCTAAGAGAAAACAATTTCTTTGAATAATGAATATTTATTTTGAATAGGCTTTTAGGGTTTATGGAATAGAGGTATAATTGATTCTTAATTTCAATTCTCATTGAGTTATGTATAATTTGCTTTTATTTCTTGCCTCTCATTGGTTTTTGGTGACTTGCATAACACGAAAACAAAAAAGTTTCAATTTTTAGGGATTTTTAGACTTTCCAAAAATCAGGGATGTTACAGACTACCACCCTTAAAAGAAATCTCGTCCCGAGATTTGGGAAGGTTAAAAAGGAAGATGGGTCTAGGTGAATGGGTTCCAGAACAACTGGGTGGGCTACCACCCTTAAAAGAAACTTTTGTGGGTAGTCTATTTTCATTAGATTGGAGTGTAGATTGATTTGAGATTGGCTGGAGTAGAACTTTCCTTCGCGGTAAAGCTGTAGACCAACATAGGTATGTTGAACTACCTTTGACACGGAGGGGTCACTCTTTGGGTTAATCAAAAGTCTTTGGGTTCCTCTCAACTTGGTCTTTTGATGTCTTCAGTAATCTTCCATATTGTTGTTGTCATCCTTGAAAGAAAGAACCATGCTATTTCTAACGAAACTCTCATGGTAGGTAATATCTTCCATTGCTTGATACCTCCAAGGTTGGTTTGATCCTCACCGAAAATAGTACGTTTTCAGCATCACTATCATAGGGTCATTACTGTATTCTACCATTCTATGGTTCAGGCTTAACATCGTCGTCTCTCTAATAGGTATGTCACTCAGATTTAACATTCCTCATAGCAAAAGTAAAAAATGTGAGTAGTCACCATGGGGGCCAATCCATGTTGCACTTAGTCATTACCTTGTACTTGGATTGATGAATCTTGTTTAATAACACTAGGTCACCTCACTTGTCTAACAGAAAGTTTCCATTCTGTAAGACAAACTTGAGCTAAACTATCATTTCTCAACTAGTGGGTTGCGTAAAACTCTTATGTAACACAAACTGGATAGTTGTGTTTTCTTCATTATTTCTTCTCTTGGTGTAGTTGGCTCTGAAATCGTCATAGCTCATGCAACTTGGGTTTCACTTGTTGATTTGCTTGCTGCTCCTTATGATGTAGTTGGCATTGACCATGGATGTGATTGTTCCTTCACACAAAAGGATCTTGAAATCTGTGACATTCCTCAATTTTATGGATTGTGTCTCTATAAAGAACTAGGCATGACATTCTTGGGTTAAGGGTTTATTCTTGTTTTGGTTTGGCTTAGCATGGATGAGTAGACATTACAAATATCTAAGGAAGATCCTACTCCAACACCACATATCAAGGAAACTCATCTTGCAATCAACACATAACAAACATATAGCAACACATTCATCACACCAAACATCAAGGTTTTATAAAACAACTAATATTGTCATAGCACACTCATTGGTACGATCAATACACTAACACGTTAACGTTGTTCTAACAAAGGAACTAGATTGGTGGTGTCATCTATATCTTCTTGAGTTTTCTTCAGATTCTTCTCTCAGTGCCTTGAGGTGTTCTTGATTGTTGTGAAGTCTGGGTGTATCTCCAAGTTTCTTCAATTGTCTTGAGAATAGGTCTTCATGTGGTGAAAACACTTCTTGCACTTCATGGTATGGTCATCAACATTCATGTCTTGATGGTATTGAAGAGGTAGGTCATCTAGAAATTTTTTGAAGGTGAATAATAGATGAGAGGATATGAGAAAGATCAAGAGGATTGTTTTGTTTCTAGAAAGTTTGAACATATAAAGTTTTCAATCCTAGGCTGATCAATGGGTTATTAACAACTTGTTGCAAATTGGATATTCACTATAGTGAGAAGGACAATGCACCCGCAAGCCAATCATGGAACGGTCTCGTGTCCGTGGACACGTAAAGTTGTCCGGGCCACTTCATCTCACTATGCCGCTAGGATCCAAAATAATCTAAGGAGATAATAACATGATAAAAAATGGCTTCCAAACCTAAGGGTCTCGAATCCTACAGGCAACACAATGCTCTGATACCATTTTGTAGCATCCCAACTTTTAATAAAGATGGAATACCTGTGTTATTGTTCTCTTCCATGGATCAATTGCTAGCACCACAGTACAAAATGAAATATCATGCAAATGCATCAAATTCTATTACATCGCATGATCCAGTCTTTACAAAATAGTATTACAACTTGCATAGTCTTAGAAGACTAGCAGAAAACTAAGATATACAGCGGAAGACATAATACAACATTGAGCCCATCGTCTTCATGTGCCACAGGCAAAACATGTTGGCGATAGTCTCGAGATCCTAAACGAAATCCTCACTCGTGTTCAGAAACATCTGCAATATGGAATATGCAGCCACAAGGGAGTCAATACAATTTAATGTATTGGCAAGTAACACTATGGTGGATATAAATGGCAAGACTAATACTACATGCTTATTTGGCTGAGTGGAGTTTTGGCTAAGTTTGCATAAAGCTAGTTTTCACCTATCTTTTATCATAAAACAATTTCATCTATAACAGGTATCACTGATAGAAACCAGTGAACCTTAACTAAATTAAGGAGTACCTCTGACAGAAATCAGGGTAAACTCCTACCTTTGTTCACCCATCAAAATTTTATTATGAAGTTGGCATGATGAGATTCTTCCGTCATTCCTTGTCCAGCTGCTCATAGTTGTCCATAACCGGGGACACGGCTAAGATCTTAGTTTGTTGACTCTGCAGAGTTTGTGCACTTTCACCTTTAGACTCAAATCAGCCCAAACATCCTATACACCCTGAGTGCATTAAGGAAAGGAGAAGATTGAGACGAGATCTTTCAGAAGAAATTCCACCACCGTCAGGCTTGACCCATTCCAACCTATACCCCCTACATCTGCTGGTCAAGCACTGGTGAGTTCATTCAACTTAGTTGATCAAGACAGAGCCCATATGACTAAAGGCTGCACGGGAAGCTACTAAACTTATAGGTACATGGTAATCTCTTTGTTCCTGGGTGGCCATCCTCAAGTGGAATAACCCTTAGATAAGGGCCCTGAGGAAACACTCAACATAAACCAGTCTTACCACTTCCACCCATGTGATTCATTAAACTTAGTAGTTTTATCCTTAACATCCAAATAAAACATTTGAAGAGCATAGCAATTCCACTAAGTTCAATGTCTTCTATACTAGAAGGATATAGAAGGATGGCTACACACTACTTGGGATTTTAGCAAAGCATAATATAACTTAGTAAAATTTCCTATCATGCATACTACTCAAAACTCTATAATGCATATAAAAATAATAGGTAGTTGATGGTGTGTTACTTGCCTTGTTGAAGTTGGTGAAGAATTCACACTCTCTTCACAAAAGATCGTTGCTCTCCGTACAATCTATTCATTGAAAACACAATAACAAAATAAACAAACATTCTACCAAACAATCATACAAGTGAAGAAACATACAAAGCAACAATCATGGAAAAAGGGATGTAGCCAAGTTGGCTAGGACAAGGTCAAGGTTTGAGTTTTGAAAGATTCATTCTATAATGGTTCAATACATTCTAAGGAGTTTCCAAGGTTTTACTTGGGATGGACTAGGTTGAGTTTTGTAGAAAACTAACTTTATTATAACCATACTTGTCGAGGAAGTTCCAAGAGTTCACTAAGGTGATCTCACTATTCAACTAAAGTAACACATACCAATGTGTAACACTTAGTCATCTTCATCAAGACATTTTAGTGATCTAAGTTAGTCTTTCCATTTGGGTCAGGGTTGGACAAAAACAACTTGTTATTCTTCACTGTGTGGATGACTCCAAGTCTTCACATGCTTGTCTTCTTGAAGTTCATCTTCATGCTTCTACTGTATTTTCCTCCTTGTTTTGAAGCTTCTCTTGTTCTTGGTAAATCTTCATGATCTTCACTTCACTACTTGGTTTAGGTATGAGATGGCACAAATACCACTAAGTCAAATTGGAAAGAATATAAGAAGAAAGATAGAAAGAGAGAGGGAGATGTTTTCTTCTGAATTTCTTCACACTACTTCTTGAGTTCCTTCTAGTTGTTGTGGAGTCTAAGTCTTCTCTTCAAAAAAAATTCATTTATCTTCCTTGTATCTCTTCATGTTGTCACCAAGTTGAAAATGAAGTGCCTTCTATTGCTTGAGTCTTGTCTTCCACTTGCTAACTTGATGAATTCTTGAAGCAAGAATATGGGAGTGGAGGAGTAGATAGAAACTATGGTACTAGTGTTTTAAGGTTCACTAGTTGGTATTTTATGTGATTGACACATGCTAGGTACTTGGTCTCCAAAAATAGCCATAACAACAAAGAATAGATGATGAAAACAATTTCTAAGACATGGCTATCATGAGGTGAAAGATATGTGTGACAATTTGGCCAAGACCTCATGAAAATGGTTCTAAGATTTTCAAGGGGTTTATACAAAGTGTTCTCTAGTTCAAGTTTACCAAATGGACTAATTTTGCAAAAGGAACTATATTGAAATTATTTATAGAATTAAATCTATGTCAAAATTACTCAAATATACCACTTAATTCTAAATTCAATATTAATTTTATCAAAATTATTTTGGGACATAGGGTGTGGAATTACTTATCCTAAGGTGTCCAAAAATATTTTATTTGCAATTTTTGGATTTGTAGAATTTGAATTATGCCAAAATTCATCAAACAAGCATATTTGAATTTGAACAAATTTAAAATGGTCAAATTTAGATTTGGGAAGAGCCAAAAGTTTGTACATGTTGTTCTGATTCCAAAAAGTCCAAGTTTGCTAAATTTGGCCTTATGGTTAAAAAGATATGATGTTTCTAAGTTCTAGGGACTATTCTGCAAATTACAAATCTATTTTTATTCGGAATTAAATCCAGAGACAGGCTGGGCCTAAATGGCTATTTGTCGCGCGGTGCGACGGAAAAGAGATGGGCTTGGGACGGCTGTGCGCTGCTCTGAGCGGCAAATTGCTTCCTTAACGCGCGTAAGACGTGGCGCTCTGTGATTCGCGCGTACCTTTTCGGGGAGTGATCTAATCGTGGCCGTTAAAAAAGATCAAACGGACAGGGATGGCTAGGGCTTACCTCCGGCCGAAAACGGCCGCCGGCAATGGCGAGGACGGCGGCGCGACCTCGGGTGTGGACGATGGCGACGTTCCGTTGATCCTCGAGCTCAACGAAGACCATGAAGACGTTCAGCAGAGCACGGCGGTTCGAATGGAGACAACGGCGTCCACTGCGGTGGCTCCTCTTGGTGGCGCGGTGGGTACCCGAGGCTTTACTACTCCGGTGAGCTCGTGCCCGTCCCTACGGCCACGGAAACAAAACAACCAATGTGTTAGGACGTGCTACCACACTCGGGAAACAAAACAAAACCAACGGGGGCGTCGGAAACCTTCTCTGTTGGCCGCAAAGGACGACGAACGGCGGCGGAGGTGTAGATCTCCGGCGAGCAATTTACAAAGGCTCGGGGTATGAATTGGGAGGAGAGGACGTCTAGGGCTTTTAAATGGTGTGCTCGGGGGAATTAACCGTGCACTAAAACGCCAGCAATCAAAGAATTGGTTCCGATTCAATTCGAGTAGAAACGGCAGAGGTGAGGTTGATGACGATGATGACGTCATGAGGACATCATCAATTCTTTTTACTTTTTCTTTTATTTCCTGATTTTAATACCTTTAGTTTTAATAATCAAGTTGACCTCAAATTAATTTCTAAAAATTTGTAAAATTAATATCTTTCTGTTTACAACATTTTTATAAACTTTTGAACACATTTCACTTTTTATATTTTTGAAATTATAATTAATTACTGATAGTACTTAATGTATATTTTTAAATTAGAAAAATAATAAAATGAGGTTTTGATTAAATAAAATTTCAGAGGCATTTAACATTTCAAATACTATTCTTGAAAGTCATTTTACCTCACTTTCATATTTTATAATTTTAAGATTTTAGCGATTTACTAATAGTAACTTAATTCCAATTTTTTAAAATAGAAATTAAATAAATATAAAACTGGCTTAATAAAATTTGGGGAAATCCCATAAGACATAATATTGTTTTCTAAGTCTTATTTTATGTTTATTACAAAGCAAATCATTTTATATTCACTCCTTTATGTTTATAACTTGGAATAACAACTAAAAGTTATTATTAAAATATTTTATTCTCATCAAATAATTTTGAGACTTAGAACTTTATTAAGGGTTATAAATATTTGATTTTTGTTGTCATAATATATTTTCAAAGTAATATTTGAACTGAAAACATGTTATAAAATAAGGTTTTCTAAGAGAAAACAATTTCTTTGAATAATGAATATTTATTTTGAATAGGCTTTTAGGGTTTATGGAATAGAGGTATAATTGATTCTTAATTTCAATTCTCATTGAGTTATGTATAGTTTCATTTTATTTCTTGCCTCTCATTGGTTTTTGGTGACTTGCATAACAAGAAAACAAAAAAGTTTCAATTTTTAGGGATTTTTGGACTTTCCAAAAATCAGGGATGTTACAGTGTCATACACAAACAAACATAAGATTGATTAATCTGGTACATCTCAGCCTATTGTATATGAGTAGTAATTTGGAGGCAAGAATAGCTACCTTGTTTACAAATTCTTCTTATATGCATAAGTGCAACTTGATGTCATAAAACAAACTCCCATATTTTTACGATCATCTAAGTAAAATCTTTGCTTGGAAACACTGGTTGTTTTCACCACCAGGGGAAGATAGTTGAAGGTGGAATCCAAGAGATGATATTACTTGCAGGTGACACAAGGTGATAACAGAAGACTAGTGGCAACTACAGAGAAGAACATCAAGCGATAGAAGACCACATGAAGCAACACTGCCCTAGTAAGGGAGTACAAGAAATTATTCAGTGAAGCATTAGGTAAAATTAGAAGATCTATAACTTCTATGTCTTGTCAAACTCATCAGAGATGAGGAGCTCATAATAATATCTTTAATGGAAATAATTATCAAGAATGAAATAATAACCAACCATTTCATCCACATGTCTTTGATATGTAGAGGTTAATGGTAACAGGCTTCATACCTCGTTTTCCATGCCTTTTTCATTTGTAGACTAACAGAAATTCATCTACATATAACTATGTAAATGATTGCATGTTATAAAACAACATGATATAATATCCACATTTGAAAACTGGTGAAAAACAAGCAAATAAGACTCCAAAGCCACTCCTATTTTCCACATGATCAATTGCATAAACTAACAAATATGGCTTACACCCCAATATAAAGAATGTCCACCAGACTTGATAAGAACCTTAGAAATGAAACTAACAAAGCCACCTAAAAGAAAAGAAGTCCATTCACCAATTAAAAATCATCCGGTTTTACTTGGAGTGATATTTCATAATAGGTGCATTTTCCATAATACATAAAAACACTACTCAGTAGTGTTACCAAATTATTTTCTAAAAGAGATTGTATCCAAAATTGTTCAATTTAAACACATCACTTTGGTAACAACAAGTTTGTTGTGTGTGGTCATGTTATTGCATGTTTTGAAGAATGTTAAATCCATTTGACATGCAAATTGAAGAAATTATAATAAAGCACCTAAAACTGAACACCCTAAGTGAAACTTGAAATCTTTCTCAAAGTTGAAAAGGAAAAACATGGTGAGGTGCAAAATTTGATAAGGATTTCAAAAGTGATTTTTAACAATTTTTATGTTTACAATTAGGTCCAGAAAACATAGCTTTTCTTCTCAGTTTTAATAACTTAAGGACTTAGTGGTAATTTTAGAAACTCCTAGGGGGTTATCGGAAAGTGGAAAATAAATCCTTTTCTTCCACCTCCGGCCAGAAGGGCAGAGGCGTGTCGCCACCGCCGGCCTCGGTTGCCACCTCCTGGTCGTTGTCTCCGCGCAGGGATAAAAGCCCTAGGAGGCGTATAGATCGAGCATTGCTTACTCCTCTTGCTCTCTGTCTCTCTCTGTACCGCATTGAACCGGAAACCCTAACCCTAGATGCTCCTGTCGTCGGCCATCACCGTCGTTTCCGTCCACGGCCGGACTCGCCGAGAGTTCCATAAGCTCCGCCTTGATCACCTCTGCACCCTCGTAGAATCGTGCTTCCAGGGACGCTCAGAAGGAGGCGGATTGGACCATCTTCCTCGTCACCGGTCACTATCGGATTCCTTATGCCGCTGCCGCTACAGACCTTCCCGCGCTCTATCAATGGATCCTCTGCAACCGCGGTGAGCTCCTGAGCACGCTCATGGTTTTATTCGTCAATAGCTTTCGTTTTCATCATCGGCATCATGCACCGCCGACCACCACCGCGCCCATGGTCGCCAGCGCTACTCCGGTGACCATATGGTCCAATCACGGTCACCCCTAGGATCCTTGATCCACTCTCCATCCCACGGTACCCTCTAATCGACGTAGCTCGCGGCAAATCTTTCGATTGAAATCAACAGAGAAGATTTTCCCTATTGCTGATGCAGAGGTGACGTCACCATGATGTCATAAGGATTTTTCTTTTTTCTTTTAATTAAATTTAAACCTGACAGGTGGACCCCACCTGTCAATTTAAAAGGGCAGAAAAATGAATAAAATTCGTAAATTAATAACTTTAAAATATTCACCAGAAAAATACAAATAAAATATGTAAATGCTCAGAATAATATAACCTAAATGTTTATCAAATTTTCAAAAATGTTTAATAATGTTTAAAATTAAATATTTTCTTTAATTAAATTAAATCATTTAAAATTGAGAAAAATAGTAAATAATTCATTAAATCAGAAAAATACAAGTTATATACCAAAATGCTCCAAATGATATATGCAACTCACCTATGATGTTTACAAAGACATTTGATCAAGTTTTCATGTGTGCAATATTTTTCCTAGTCATTTAATTCATTTAAAATTAACAAATTAATAACTTCTTAAAATATTTTCAGAAAACAGAAAATGTTATATCAAATTAAAGAGAAAAGCATTTCCAATTCAAATATGTCAAACATAAAACATTTTGTTTAACTTATAAACTTGTCTCTAAACATATACTGGAATTCTATTATATTCCATTATATAACCAGCAATAACTACCTTAATATCATTTTCCTTATTAATAAAACCCACATGTTTTCACACCTACTGAACCTGTCATCACAAGTCATTAGAATGTTTTGTGATGATAGAGTAGTGACATTAGTTCATCGTTTTCAATTAAGCACTTTGTCATTTACTCTACACCTGTGAAAATAAAATAAAATGTGTTTGTTACCTTGTCAATAGTTGTTGTCCATGTGTCATTGTCTTATTGCCTAACCAAGTAATAACCACTTCTAACTAAACATGATAACAATTGTTTGATAAGTAAAAGTGAAACATATGTAAGTCTAAAAAACTAAGAACCACATCACCACAAGTAATGAAACATTTCACCTAAAACCTGTGTGCTTAAGATATCGTATCAAACGTGGCTTACACTTGTAAGCTGGGGTGTTTTCCAGGGTAATTCACGATGCATCTCATTACTATGCATGTATCATCTTGCCAGTGTTTTCTGTAGTCCTTACCGGGACTACTTTGCTATCTTTCAGATGTCGGGGTTTTCTATGCGACCCTTGAACCGAAGACATTGATTATTATGGTTATTTCAATCAGGCAAGTTCATCACTTGCTCATATCCTTTGCAGTACTTCATAACAAACTAATTGCAAAAACTCTATCGTATTACCACCTAGTCTCAAAAGAATGCATGATCCTATTTTTATAATATTATGACTAATTGAATGACTACCCGAGTGGTAGTGTTCTGTTTGGTGGGCGGATGGAACCATGGTAAGATGAATAGGTCATAGGAAGGTTCCATCTACATGGGAAATTATTACCTAGGATTAATCACAACTGCCGCCAGGATTCTTGCGCTGTAAATTTGCGTTAACCATGGGTCTTCTATGGGGGGAGTAAGTCAGCTGTGATCTTCTCTCGTTTGCATGTCAACGGGCTGCCAGAGACATACACTGTAGGTCTTGCGAGACTACATGCACATGGGTGGGATCCCTTAATTCCCACGGACTCTAGGGTCTATGATGGTCTGCCAGGGGCGCGTAGATATCCATCGTGAGGGGTGGAATCAGGCGTTCAACCTGCTGGTGGTAATGGGTGGGCATGCGTTGTGCGGAGGAGCACGGTTTTGCTTGGACCAACAACTGGGCCCCCCACCTGAGTGGGAGTGGACAGGAATGTACACCTGGTTGTGCAACATGGTCTTGGTCATCCATGGGTAAAGTAACGCACCTCTGCAGAGTGTAAAAGGATGTGGCATGTTACCCCCTGTTCCGGGAAGGAGCTGCGAACGCCGCAGGAAAGGCAACTCCATGAAGTTCTAGTCCTGTGAAGATCTGGCGGGCATAGTTTTCAGAAATTAAAAGCAACCTCTTGACGAAAGTTTTACAAAACCTTGCATTAGCTTATGACTCTTTTGAGTCTAAAGCTGTAGTTAGTGCATCAAACTGTCCACTATATATCATGAACTTGCTGAGTACCGCTCGTTACTCATTCGTTCCCGTTTGCCCCCCTGCTTAGAGTTGAAGCCTGATGAAAGTCGTCATCGTGAAACATCGTCATCAACAACGCTGATGGAGGATAAGCTATCAAGATGTAGGTGGAGTCCATTCTTGGAGTTAGATGTTATAAGCCGTAGATTAGGGCTGACATCAGCCGTAGTAGATTTACTTCTGAGCTAGAGTTCTTCTCCAGCTTGGATCTTCGCATTGCTTCTTCTGATGTTTCATTTGTATGAGATGTTCTTTGATTCTTCAAAGAGATTCTCAAGGTTTGTAATGAAGTTTGTATCCTATAGTTTTTCCTGGACCTGCTATGTTTCTGTTGTACCACTCTAAGGGATGTAATATTCACGGATAAGTCCTTCTGTGAGTATTATGTCATCGACTTGTGCACTTCACATGCAGTGGTGTGCTGGGTCACCACAGATGGTATCAGAGCGAAGCGACCTTAGGTTTAAAACCTTTTAGGAGATCTGTAGGTTGGTAAATACTATAGGAATCTATCTTATCTAAACCACATTTCCTACAACTATGATGATCATCTACTTATGAATGATACGATCATACTTGTATATAATTCCTTACTCAACTTGAGTAAATATACTTATCTATTTTCTTAATACGTAGGTATGAATAGTTAGAAGTCTATCATGTATGAGTGTTATTGAGAAAAGAAGAATTCGGACATACTCAGAGATGATTAAGTCAAAGTGATGATTACCCCATTCTATGAATGTATAGGATGGAGAAGAATATGGTACAGATTTAGTATAGGATTCATCAAGATTGAGGATCATTAAGAGTTATTAGAACTATGGTAACTAGTGGGTACATAGCATATCCTGAGTTACCAAGTCTAGAGATGAATCATTATAGTATAGTATCGAATTAGGAGAAGGCAGAAGTAATGATGGAAGCTACATTACTACTCCTACGATGTGATCAACACCATGAAGGATCAAGCGATGCCATGAGAAGTTTATCGTAATGAAGATGAAGTAATTCAATTGACATGGTACTCAGTCCTATATGGAACCAAGTTAGACAACAACTACTATAGGATCAATTTGTCTTTGTTTATTTCATTACAGTGATGCATGCAATTGGAGTAATTACCTGGGCAAAGAGTGGTTGTGTAGAATAGGATTACAAAGTACTATATACCTATTTGTAGTGTATAGCATTTAAGAGCCTGGGTACTTGAGATGTTTTACTCTAAGTACTTTTATTCCATAGGCTTTTGATGCATGAGTGATAACTGCATTTGGGATTTAATGGATTTTATTTGGATCTTTGATTGACTAGATCTGTACATGAAGATTGAACTTGATGTGCAAATGCATGTGCAAACACTGAGTTCTTTCTTGATGTTACTGGTCTAGAGGGTATAGGATTAGTATGAGAGAGGTCTGAGTAATCAGAAGTTGGAAACAACCACAAAATTTCTGGAAGACCAGGAAGTCAAGAAGGCAGAAGACAATGAAGCCACCGATGGGAATGGACCACATTCACATTTGGTTTGGAGTTGGTGAGATACTTCATCAACACCCGGTGAGCTACCACAAGTGATGCCAAGATGTTAACATGAGTAGTTATATCCTAGAAAGAAATATGTAGAAGATCAGTAAGTCAACTCACAGAGTCACCCTATAGAAGTTAAAACTCAAAGATATAGAAGGACCATAGGAAGTAACCAGTGGAATAGGTTATAGTCACCTGTAGGAAAGTGTTAAAACTCAAGGAAACTCGAAGATATTTTTACTAATTAGATGATTCTAAATCCATGTACACTATGTTGTACAAGCTTCGTTGAGCAGTATTTTTCTTGGGACTACTAGATTTGACCAAATGGAAATCTAACCATAGACGGTATCCAGTGTACCGGAAGAATCTTATTGGTTATTCATCACTCGGTGGATATACCAAATGTTCTTCACAAAGTTGTGAAAGGTAGGAAACCATACCGAACGAAACATGGTATCCACTATGCGGTGGAAATACCACGTGTTCTTTGTAAGACCATTAGGAAGGCCTAGTAACAAAACAGAGTTGTCATAGCAACAGGCTAAGTATTAGATCATTACGCAAGACAGTGGAAGGTAAACAATCCAGACAAGAGGCTACACATGCCAAGGTCAACATAAGAAACCGATGTGAAGATTCAACGGTCTACATAAGTTCTCTCTACCTATCTTTACGTGAGAGAGATTGAACTTCAAGACGAAGTTCTTGTTAAGGGGGAGATACTATAACATCCCAATGTTTGGGAAGTTATAAGGATCTAAATTTAATATGTGCATTTGCAAAGCTTGCATCTAAAAGTATGAAAAACAGGCTGCTGACCGGGAGACGATCCTAGTTCGCAAAGCCATCAGGTCCGTACTCCTCTTCATAGATCTCCTTGTGAGAGTCCTTCTCGATGTCTGGCAAGTAAATACCAGGGACGAAACCAATAAGTATATTTGAATGTACTCAGCAAGACATCCATCATGTAGCTTACCCAAAATGCAAGGATGCTTATATAGTGGAGTAGGTAGGCTATACATAGGGTTCACTAACAATGATATATGTAAGACATATCATAGTTGATTTTAAAAATCTTTGTATCTTTGTTGAAGAAGATACTTCAAAAGAAAATAATATAGTTTTTTTTCTCTTGTAGATATCACATGTAAAAGAGGTTTATAAACTCATTTTCGTAAAAGAAGGTTTTCTCTTTGCAAAACTTCTTGTAAAACAACTTCTAGCTTTTCATCAAAGGTACCCCCACGGTACAAGATTTCCTCCGTTCAGAACTTCACAATCCAACTCCTTTTTGAAAAATTTGACACAATGCTAGCTACATGGCCATTCAACTGTCCATATCCGAGGACGCGGCTACTTCGAAATAGTTCTACTCTGCAGAGGTGTACCAGTACATCCGCCGTGAACAACCACAGACTGTAACAACAGTATGTAAACATCAGATAACTGATCCTAACCATCCACTATGCTCAAGCTAGTATATGACTATCTCTTCAGTCGAGTTTTCCGACATCCCCGGCACCAGGCTAATCCCCGCCAAGACAGGATGCCCCAACTGCTGCGTCCGGAGGGAAAAATAATCCCACACTTTATATGTCGCCTGTTTCAAAGATTTGGCGACATTCGGTTCGAGGGAGTACGTCCCCTTATAGAAAATTGAGATAGAACATACACTAACAAGAACAAACTTCAAGTTAAGACCCGTGCCAATGTTGGGGTAAAGTGGCAGTACGATAAAGGTTGTCCGGCGAAGACTAGGTTATGTGTCATTTTTGTAAAACACCATTTTTCCAAAAAATACCACTCCAACATTCCTCCGGTGAATAAGGCTCAGCCCTTTTCTCCGGGTTTTCCATAAAGCCTTTGTTTTGCAAAAACATATTTTTAGGGTGTCCACTTAGGGACTAATATTTGTGATGGTAATAAATACCATATGGTGCCTATGGGCTTGGTAACACCAAGTATCAACTACTGTCATAGTATATAGTATAATAATAATAGTAGTCACTCAAAGATAGTTTTTGGAAATCAAAGTTTTGGAAAACTTTTCAGAAGTAACACATGCATGATACATAATGATAAGTGTATTATAACAGCAAGCATCAGGATGGCTTGCCTTAAAATTCTTAGTGTAAATGGCCTTGAAGTAACTTGAACTTGACGCACAACTCCACAACTGCTTCTTCTTGTTCTTCGTTTTCTAGCGTCGTAAACGAATAAAAGACACACACTCAGAATAAAGACAAACACTAAACTAAACAACACATACAGCAAGTAAGCTTATACTAGCGCAATCTCACAAACGTTATCGAGAAAACTATCTCACATAACTCTCAGGGTACAAAACTATCGTCAAACAAGCATATGGTTGAGAAACCATATCCCACATCTTACATATCATATATGGAGTGGGTGTACCACTCTCATAATAAGATATTCAAGAAGCTAAAAATATAGCTTGTGGGCACAAAAGGTGAGGTTACTAAAATAATACAATCAATCAATGCAATACCCATGGCAGTGGGTATTAACAACACACAAGCAAATCATCACCAAACAAGATCACTAATAAAATAAGGCCTAGATAACAAGATACTATGTAAACACAAAAACAACACTAGCACAACAAATAACATAAGTACATTACATGCTACCGCAATTACTCAGACAACTTCCAAACACTAAGCAATCACGACACAAATGAATAGACTATTTATTAACTATGCTAATGTCTACTCAAAGTTATGGAATCCATCAATCATGAAAATTACACAAAAAAACTAGTAGCTAAAATCAAGAGTAACAAGTCCTTAAAATAATCTAAAACACAATTATTACACAAGATAATACTCCTATCAAGAAGCATAAAAACAGGACTACACTTATAGCATACTAGTATGGAAAATCTACACAAGCATGCTATAAGGAACAATTGTAATCTACAACTATAGCAACATGAAACTAAAGAAGTCATGGCATAATAACAGAAGAAATAACTCCCTAAATTTGCTAGAATAAAACATACACTCATAAAATAAAATATCACAATACTAGAGCAACACCACAATTTCTAGTGGTGACACTAGTTCAACACTAGAGAAGCAAACAATGCTACAATGATGCTTAACTCTATACAAGCAAGTCATGAGTACAAAAATATACCTACTAACAGCACACAAACCATACACATGCTAGTAAGCAGCACCATAAAATAATTCTATGAAAACATCTATTTAGCATGCATAAACAAATTCTAGTAATACACGCTTTTCTAAATGATTAAATAGCAAGCAATCAAGGTATAAACTACACAACCAGTAGCTATGCACTCAATGAAAGACTAACTAAACACTTTAAAAAATCCAAACACTCAATTAGAAAACATTCACAAACAATCTATCAATCCCAAGGAATCATTCTATTAGCAAACAATTAAATTTAAACAAACATTAGTGAAGCATTTCTTAACATGATACTCCTAAGGAATATTATGCTAACAAATAAATCACAACCAAACATACTAGTATTTACAAAGAAGAAATAAAGTTTTCACTTGCGTAAGTGAAACAAACAATCTATTTTCTATGGTCGAAAATAACAATCAATCATATAATAAAACATGTTATTTTCACACACATGTATGGTTGGGGATTTTCATCCTCCACCAAGATGCAATGGGACCAGTGGGTTATGGGCCCACTAATACCAAGTAAAAAGAGGTACAAAGCCTCTGGTTACTCATGACAAAAAGTGCATGACAAAATAAATAACACAAGGCTATTCACTCTAGTGAAACAATGCTAGTGGAAAGCAAATAACAAGACTTACACATGCTTTGCTATAAAATAACATGCAAGATAACAGAGACAATAACATAAAAATAACAGTACCAAAATGGTACTGGACTCATAGAAAACCTAGCACAAACTTAGTCAATCAAGAACACAAGATTTGTTGCACACATTAATCAAAATAATAAAACTAGGAAATAACAAAATGCTATTCTACTTCTATTTGGCTTTCCACACATGCACACACTTTCTAAGGTAGATGTACTGCAACATAACAACCTAATAACAAGATCCAACACATCCATACATGCTAGGAGACAAGATTTAAACAATCACACATTTCATTTCAAACAAATACACACTTACAAACAAAAACAGAAAAGTGTTGTTTTCTAGATATGCTCACCAAAACTAATCTAGGGCTCCGAAAATTAATCCAAGCAAGGATTAGATAGATCTAGTCAATATCAAACTCATCCAGTTGGATTCTCTTCAAAAATCATTTTTAAGCTCACTCTAAAAATCTTAGAAAAACCTACTGGACTTTTACCAAAATGGATGGCATTTCCATTTTGTAGCTCATCTTGGTGTGAGGCAAAGTCCTAAGGATAGATCTGTTCAAAAGATATCTAAAACATTTTAGTTTGCCATTTCGGTTACAGATTCAAAAAGTTATGTTCAAAACAACATTACTAACACTCTGTGGCAAAACCAGTCTTGTGGTTAAAATATCAGTCCAATCTTAGATCTACAAATTTTATGTGGTTGAGAAAACATATTAGTAGTGCCTTGATTTTTGGTAGATTTTATTTTGCACTTTTAGAATTTTTCATAGATCAAAAGTAAACCAGCAAGTTTCTGTTAAAAACTTAAAAAGGAAACAAACAGGCAGCGCGGGCTGGGTTCCAGTGGGCGCAGCCCAGCTAGGCGCACTGCGCGGCCCATCGCCACTCAGCGCGTGAGCGCGGGCACGGGAATGCGCGGGTTTAAGCGCGGCCGTGGATCGGAGATCCAACGGCGCGCGAGCGTCGTCTTCCTCTCACCTCCTCTCTTTCTCACATCCGCATGACGGGAAAACGGCAACGGCCAGGGGCTCACCGTGGGGCGACGGCGAGTGGTGGTGCGGGGTTGGGGGAGGTGCAGGGGTCACAGGGCATCGAGGGAAGCAGTCGGTGGCGACGGGAGCGGCTCCAGGAGGCAGAACGCGACCGGGCGTCCACGACGGCGAGGTCGACGGCGGCGGCGTCCCTACAAGCGATCGGCCACGGGGGCATGTCAGGAGGGTCAGGGAGAGGTGGGGATGCGGTCCAGGGCAGAGAGGAGGGGTGGGAGAGCACGGATCGTGCAGTACCAACTCGAGGTCGTGGCGGTGACCAGCGGCGACTCACGGCTCGTGCACGCTCCCAGGGGCTCTGGCTTGGCTAGATCAAGACGAGGGGGGGTGGTATGAGTGTGAGGAGGGCAGGGGCGCAAGGAGTGGGACTGGTGTGACTCGTACCCGTGGTGAAAGGGAAAAATGCCAAGGATGGGCTCAGGTTCAATGCCAATGGATGGCATGAGGGCGTCCAGGGCTCTTTTGGTCTTTCCCACTCAATGTAAAGCTGTCCCATTGCAAGACCACGAAAGGGAAAGTCCAAGCCTGGCTTTTGGAGGCAAGGGAAGGGCAAGGGCAAGTCAAATGGTCAAGGTATGGGCTCCCATACCTTGCCACATCATCACCTTCTCTCACATGTTTTTCTTCACCTACAAGGCTTCTAGAAGCAAAGCAACTCATCCTGGCTCGAGTCAGTACTGAGGTCAACACATTTTACAAGGTTACATTTCCAAATTTGCAAAGAAAAACAAAGAAAACATCTGATCAAAAGTGTATCTCACACTGTTCAAAAATTCAGAAAATTCAGTCTAAGACTTAGAGAATTTTTCTAAGTGTTGAAAACAGATTAAATGATCAAAAAGTTGGGTTTGTTTTCAAGGCTCAAATGGTTTCCAAAATTTGTTTTCAAAGTTGGAGTTTGTTAAACATGTTATAAAATTTCAGAAACATATTTTGAAAACAAATTTGAAATAGTTTAAGGCGGTGAAAACAATGTGGGAAAAGGTGTACTTTCTTTTTTCTCAGTTTTCCAAAAAATGCCTTTTTCTGCCTTAATTTTATACCACAAAACAACAAGCAAAAGATAATTTTTATTAATCCAAAAATAAAAACAAGCTTATGTATCTGTAGTACATATACCAAGGATCAAATAAAAGTCAAGAAAACATAAAATAACATTTTATAGCCTAGTGAAAACAAAGGTAGAAAACATGTACTTGGCTATATTTCCAGGGATTGTTTTCCATAGAAAAATTAAAAGAAAACTTTCATAAATCATTTTGAAATTTTGTTTTCTTGGATCCAACAAAGCTAAAAGTTTGTTTTAATATGCAAACAGGAATAATCTAAGTCTTGGAATAAAAATCCACTCAAGTAACATTAGGGAAATATCAG
Source organism: Alopecurus myosuroides (assembly GCA_028641055.1). Taxonomy (NCBI): domain Eukaryota; kingdom Viridiplantae; phylum Streptophyta; class Magnoliopsida; order Poales; family Poaceae; genus Alopecurus; species Alopecurus myosuroides. Next base: position 118,604,174 of record CM054060.1, on the reverse strand, counting down.
GAAAAATAATGGAATTGTTTTCAGGAAAAATTTGGTATTGGTTTTATCAAGAAACAAAACTTGTGTTGCAAATATGATTGAGATCATAAACACATGTTAGTTCGAACAATCATGTTGTTAGAAAAAAAAATTGTTGGCCCTAATTTTCGTCTTCTTAAACATAGTACAAGAATCCAAAAACTGGGGTGTGACAGACCTTTCCCCCTTAAAAGAATCTCGTCCCGAGATTCGCAGGCAAGCGAAAAGAGGGTATGGTAAAAACAACAATGTTAGATCATTTTGTTTTACAAAAACATGTACTGGTGGTTGGTAACATTAAACATAGGTGCTTCCCCCCTTTGATTAATCTTACCAAAATCCACCGGCAATTTAGTTTTCCTTTCAAGGGTCTGGGTGCCATCTTCTAAACCTCGAACGTATTGTTCCTCAAAACCATTATATCAAACCAGGGGTTATTCTTCCAACAAGGATCTAATTGCTTTCTTTCTCATAGGATTACCATATCACTATTTCTTCTTTGGGGGCATGAACTCTCCCTTCACTATATAGATCAATTTAAGGACATCCACCAATCCTTATTAAGCATGAGCTTTCCATTTCTCATCTCCAAAAATCCAGGAAAAATCCACTATCTTTCTCTTAATCCTATATACCCCTAGAAATCAAGTCTGAAATCATTTTTTCCCTCAAAGGTATTTCATCAAGATTATATTTCTAAGGCTAAACCATCAAATCCAACATGCACAACTCTGTACTAGTCCTATAAATCCTTTTGAATACTCCAACTCTTATCTCATGATCAACGCTAAATCATTATCCCCAAACAATCTCAATAGAGCGTGACAAGCTTCGATAATATATCACCAAGAATAATCATCTACTAAATCCAAGTCATATTGATTTTTCCTAAAATCCAAAATCATCCTTTTATATCCACAAATTTATCTCTATATCAAATCCAATATTCATCCAATCCATCTTTAATCAAAAACATATATCTACCTCAATCCAACATTATCTTTTTACTACACTCAGTCTTTCTTCTAAAATCCAGGATAAGAATCACCTAGGCAAACATGATCATCATCATTCCAATATCACAAATTCTCTCACATGCTACTTCTAATCAATCCAATCTCCTTATATATCAAGTGCTCGCTAAAATCCAATAGTTTCCACCAACCTTCTAAACCTCAAATCATTTCTTCAAGCTACAAATTTTTGTTACCGATAACTTCCAAAATTTGGGGTCCACAACTGGTTATCGCCGGATATTATATCATAATTCAACTCAACTAAAATCATGTGATCCTCAATCTTTCCTTCCTAAGCTAAACCTCAAATGAGTTTCCACCATCTGATTTTCCCGAATCTGTTTCCTCCAACATATACGAGAGATATTATTGCCTAGTAACAATCATAGTTCACCCATCCAATATTTTTTTCCAACCTTTCACTTTCTTTCAAACAGCTATAAAACAACCTAAGGCACCTTTCTCTTTGGTATTTTGAAAAGTTGGTTAGAAATTTTCAAACTGGTGTTAGGTGATACCAACTCTGTAAGTTCTGTAATGTATTAAACTAAACTTAGATGAAGTTATGTTAGTATGGTTAATTTTAAAGATACTTTTTCTAGTCTGACATGACACTACTAGTGTTCCATTTACGTCGGATTTCTCAGGGTACGCAAGCAAACACAACTATGGGGTTCACAGGTTTAGTTTGAAAACGTACCATTGGCTATGGCATGAGTCGCAGGTGCTTCTGCAACATCATCTTGGTCTCGAGGTCCACTCATCAAATTATTGCCTTTCTTCTAGGATGGACCTTGGGTTTCTTGGGTTTCATCAGGATGAACTAGAACATGGTTCTTCTTGGGACACTCGCGAGCAATATGTCCTTCCCCCTACATGCAAAGCATGTCTTGGTCCTAGGCCTGACGTTCACACGCCTCCTGGGAGGTTGCGGCATTGCAGGTAAGGCACTTCGAGTCACTCATGAACTAGTTTCTCCTGGCGTCACTACCTTCCGTTTGCGGCTCTCTCCAGCAAGCAGGTGCTGGTACTCTCTCATAAGGATAGGAGTATTCTCAGCGTTGGTGGTGACAAGCTGAGTCAACTGTTCCAGGGCAGCATGGGTGGCTATGTGTTCAGCACGAGCGGCTTCACGTTCTTCCTTCAACAGGGCAAACAGTTGAGCAACTGTCGGCTCCGGTGGTGGAGGTAGGTCGCTGGCCATGCTGAAGACAAAGAACAGTATAAGATGAGAGCAAACAAAAAGGGTGGCTTTGTTTTGAAAACTTGTGAAACATACCGGCTCATAACAGAGATGAGAACGGTAGATATCACAACAACAACAAGCACCTAAGAAACAATCACAGTTGCACACAAAGACTAGCACACACATGGGACATAGTCTCAACAAACATAACATAATTTTAAGGTTCACATGGCTAAAGCCTAAGGCTCACAACACATCTAGCACACACATAGCTCTTAGCAGAGTTCACACAACACAAACACAAGCAAGCGTCTTGGGTGGAGATAACACAACTCCTAACATCATGCGGCAGTCCTAAGTGCTTGAGGAAACGCGTAGCCGTTCCTCCAACTCTTCAACTTTGGTCTTGCTTGCTGCAAGCTGGAGCCAAAGGGCTTTCACTCGTGCGCGATGCTGGGAGTCAGTGTACTTCATGGTTTTCTTCGGTACCTTGAGACGATGCTCGGTAGCAGAAGAAACATTTAGGATTTTCTCCAGCTGGTCTATCTCTCTGCCTCGGAGATCGTAATCTCTTCTAAGCTTATCAAGGGAGAGTTGGGTGTTGTACAGCTGTCCCTCCAGGTGCTGGAAGTGACGGGCAAACACAAAGTCTCCGGTGCCTTCTAACGGCTTGTCATCCTCGTCGCGTCTTCCAAAATATCTATAGGGGCTGCCTTCAAACTTGCGGCGAAAGAAGTTCGCGAGCTTGGCAATGGTCAGCTGCATCACTCTAAGGATACCATCTTCCCAACTGTTCTCCACAACTTCCCAAGTGATCTCTGGGGTTGACGGTGCTAGCAACGGTGCACGGATGGTGCAGGCCACCAACCAGGACAACTCTCGTCCATCATGGTGAATCTGGGCTCCCTTCAACTCAGGTAGGGGACGACCGATAATGCGAGTCATCTTGATCAAATCCTCCTCAAAGCGGCGGTAGCAAGGTGCATGCGATCCCAGCCGGAAAGACTTGGTGAAGACAACTGCCATCTACACAAAATTTTAAGGTAGATTAAGTTATGTAACAGTGTGCAAAATTTTAGGATGCTCAATTGTAACTTAGTGTAAGTAGAGTTTTTCAAAATCACAGAGGGGATGGAATATTGAATCTTTTGGAAAATAGTCATCTTAGTGACCTGGTTTTATTAACTTTAATTGTCAGAGTACTAGCTAACGTCCATGCTAACTAAGGTCTCCTAAGGTCAGGATAGCTCTGATACCAACTCTGTAAGATCCGCCCCAGAACCATTGTTCAAGGACACCTTCGATATGCATACATTCACAATCCCAGATCACACCAGTCGTGAACAACATATCAGGTTAGTACACAGATACAATGTCCATTACACGGTTGCATAAACACTTACAAAGAGATATGGTCACATGACCAAGTCTAACACAACTGCCACGCATGGCAAACACACAACACACACAACGGAAGACTAAACACACTAACGTAGTAGAGCCCAAGTCACGCCTCAACCTACAGGCTGCTCACCGGGAGACGATCCTAGTTCACAAAGCCATCAGCTCCGTACTCCTCTTCGTAGATCTCCTTCTGAGACTCCTTCTCGATGTCTGGAAAGTAAATACCAGGGACAAAACCAATATGAGTACATTTGAATGTACTCAGCAAGACATCCATCATGTAGCTTACCCAAAATGCAAGGATGCTTATATAGTGGAGTAGGTAGGCTATACATAGGGTTCACTAACAATGATATATGTAAGACATATCATAACTGATTTTGAAAATCTCTTTATCTTTGTTGAAGAAGATACTTCAAAAGAAAATAATATATATTTTTCTCTCTTGTAGATATCACATGTACAAGAGGTTTTATAAACACATTTTCGTAAAAGAAGGTTTTCTCTTTGCAAAACTTTTTGTAAAACAACTTCTGGCTTTTCATCAAAGGTACCTCCACGGTACAAGATTTCCTCCATTCAGAACTTCACAAGTCCAACTCCTTTTTGAAAACTTTGACACAATGCTAGCTACATGGCCATTCAACTGTCCATATCCGAGGACGCAGCTACTTCGAAATAGTTCTACTCTGCAGAGGTGTACACATCCACCAGATCCAGTACATCCGCCGTGAACAACCACAGACTGTAACAACAGTATGTAAACATGAGATAACTGATCCTAACCATCCACTATGCTCAAGCTAGTATATGACTATCTCTTCAGTAGAGTTTCCGACATCCCCGGCACCAGGCTAATCCCCGCCAAGACAGGATGCCCCAACTGCTGCGTCCGGAGGGAAAATTAATCCCACACTTTATATGTCGCCTGTTTCAAAGATTTGGCGACATTCGGTTCGAGGGAGTACGTCCCCTTATAGCAAATTGAGATAGAACACACACTAACAAGAACAAACTTCAAGTTAAGCCCGTGCCCATGTTGGGGTAAAGTGGCAGTACGGTAAATGTTGTCCGGCGAAGACTAGGTTATGTGTCATTTTATTAAAACAGCATTTTTCCAAAAATGACCACTCCAACATTCCTCCGGTGAATAAGGCTCAGCCCTTTTCTTCGGGTTTTCCATAAAGCCTTTGTTTTGCAAAAACATATTTTTAGGGTGTCCACTTAGGGACTAATATTTGTGATGGTAATAAATACCATATGGTGCCTATGGGCTTGGTAACACCAAGTATCAACTACTGGCATAGTATATAGTATAATAATAATAGTAGTCACTCAAAAATAGTTTTCGGAAATCAAAGTTTTGGAAAACTTTTCAGAAGTAACACATGCATGATAGATAATGATAAGTGTATTATAACAGCAAGCATCAGGATGGTTGCCTTAAAATTCTTAGTGTCCCTGGCCTTGAAGTAACTTGAACTTGACGCACAGCTCCACAACTGCTTCTTCTTCTTCTTCTTCGTTTTCTAGCATCGTAAAAGAAAAAAAGACACACACTCAGAACTAAAGACAAATACTAAACTAAACAACACATACAACAAGTAAGCTTATACTAGCGCAATCTCACAAACATTATCGAGAAAACTATCTCACATAACTCTCAGGGTACAAAACTATCGTCAAACAAGCATATGGTTGAAAAACCATATACCACATCTTACATATCATATATGGAGTGGGTGTACCACTCTCATAATAAGATATTCAAGAAGCTAAAAATATATCTTGTGGGCACAAAAGGTGAGGTTACTAAAATAATACAATCGATCAAAGCAATACCCATGGCAGTGGGTATTAACAACACACAAGCAAATCATCACCAAACAAGATCACTAATAAAATAAGGCCTAGATAACAAGATACTATCTAAACACAACAAAAACACTAGCACAACAAATAACATAATTACATTACTCATGCTACGGCAATTACTCAGACAACTTCCAAACAGTAAGCAATCACGACACAAATGAATAGACTATTTATTGACTATGCTAATGTCTACTCAAAGTTTTGGAATCCATCAATCATAAAAATTACACAAACAAACCAGTAGCTAAAATCAAGGTAACAAGTCCTAAAAATAATCTAAAACACAATTACCACACAAGATAATACTCCTATCAAGAAGCATAAAAACAGGACTGCACTTATAGCATACTAGTATGGAAAATCTACACAAGCATGCTATAAGGAACAATTGTATTCTACAACTATAGCAACATGAAAATAAATAATTCATGGAATAATAACATAAGTAATAACTCCCTAAATTTGCTAGAATAAAACATACACTCATAAAATAAAAGATAACAATACTAGAGCAACACCACAATTTCTAGTGGTGACACTAGTTCAACACTAGAGAAGCAAACAATGCTACAATGATGCTTAACTCTAAACAAGCAAGTCATGAGTAATAAAATATACCTACTAACAGCACACAAACCATATACATGCTATTAAGCAATACCATAAAATAGTTTTATGAAAACATCTATTTATCATGCATAAACAAATTCTAGTAATACATGCTTTTCTAAATGATTAAATAGCAAGCAACCAAGGTATAAACTACACAACCAGTAGTTATGCACTCAATGAAAGACTAACTAAACACTTTCAAAAATCCAAACACTCAATTAGAAAACATTCACAAACAATCTATCAATCCCAAGGAATCATTCTATTAGCAAACAATTAAATTTAAACAAACATTAGTGAAGCATTTCTTAACATGATACTCCTAAGGAATATTATGCTAACAAATAAATTACACCCAAAAATATTAGTATTTACAAAGAAGAAATAAACTTTTCACATGCATAAGTGAAACAAACAATCTATTTTCCATGGTGGAAAATAACAACCAACCATATAATAAAACATGTTATTTTCACACACATGTATGGTTGGGGATTTTCATCCTCCACCAAGATGCAATGGGACCAGTGGGTTATGGGCCCACTAATACCAAGGGAAAATAGGTACAAAGCCTCTGGTTACTCATGACAAAAAATTCATGACAAAATAAATAACACAAGGCTATTCATTCTAGTGAAACAATGCTAGTGGAAAGCCAATAACAAGACTTACACATGTTTTGCTATAAAATAACATGCAAGATAACAGAGACAATAACATCAAAATAAGAGTACCAAAATGGTACTGTACTCATAGCAAACCTATCAAAAACTTAGTCAATCAAGAACACAAGATTTGTTGCACACATTAATCAAAATAATAAAACTAGGAAATAACAAAATGCTATTCTACTTCTATTTGACTTTCCACACATGCACACACTTTCTAAGGTAGATTTACTGCAATATAACAACCTAATAAAAAGATCCAACACATCCATACATGCTAGGAAACAAGATTTAAACAATCACACATTTCATTTCAAACAAATACACACTTACAAACAAAAACAGAAAAGTGTTGTTTCCTAGATCTGCTCACCAAAATTAATCTAGGGCTCCAAAAATTAATCCAAGATAGGATTAGATAGATCTAGTCAATACCAAATACATCCAGTTGGATTAACTTCAAAAATAATTTTTAAGCTCACTCTAAAAATCCTAGAAAAACCTGCTGTACTTTTACCAAAATGGATGGCATTTCCAATTGGTAGCTCACCTTGGTGTGAGGCAAAGTCTTAAGGATAGATCTGTTCAAAAGCTATCTAAAACATTTTAGTTTGGCCATTTTGGTTACAGATTCGAAACGTTATGTTCAAAACAACATTACTGACACTCCGTGGCAAAACCAGTCTTGTGGTTAAAATATCAGTCCAATCTTAGATCTACAAATTTTATGTGGTTGAGAAAACATATTAGTAGTGCGTTGATTTTTGGTAGATTTTATTTTGCACTTTTAGTAATTTTCATAGATCAAAAGTAAACTAGCAAGTTTTTGTTAAAAAGTTAAAAAGGAAACAAACAGGCAGCGCGGGCTGGGTTCCAGTGGGCGCGGCCCAGCTAGGTGCACTGCGCGGCCCAGCGCTACTCAGCGCGCGAGTGCGGGCGCGGGAATGCGCGGGTTTAAGCGCGGCCGTGGATCGGAGATCCAACGGCGCGCGGGCGCCGTCTTCCTCTCCCCTCCTCTCTTTCTCACATCCGCACGACGGGAAAACGGCGACGGCCAGGGGCTCACCGTGGGGCGACGACAAGTGGCGGTGCGGGGTTGGGGGAGGTGCAGGGTCACGGGGCGTCGAGGGAAGCAGTCGGTGGTGACGGGAGCAGCTCCAGGCGGCGGAACACGACCAGGCGTCCACGGCGCCGGCGTCCCTTCAAGCGATCGGCCACGGGGGCATGTCAGGGAGGGTCAGGGAGAGGTGGGGATGCGATCCAGGGCAGAGAGGAGGGGTGGGAGAGCACGGATCGTGCAGTACCAACTCGAGGTCGTGGCGGTGACCGGCAGCGACTCACGGCTCGTGCACGCTCCTAGGGGCTCTGGCGTGGCTAGATCTCGACGAGGGGGTGGTATGAGTGTGAGGAGGGTAGGGGCGCAAGGGGTGGGACTGGTGTGACTCGTACCCGTGGTGAAAGGGCAAAATGCCAAGGATGGGCTCGGGCGTCCAGGGCTCTTTTGGTCTTTCCCACTCAATGCAAAGGTGTCCCAGTGCAAGACCACGAAAGGGAAAGTCCAAACCTGGCTTTTGGAGGCATGGGAAGCGCAAGGGCAAGTCAAATGGTCAAGGTATGGGCTCCCATACCTTGCCACATCATCACCTTCTCTCACTTGTTTGTCTTCACCTACAAGGCTTCTAGAAGCAAAGCAACTCATCCTGGCTCGAGTCAGTACTAAGGTCAACACATTTGACAAGGTTACATTTCCAAATTTTCAAAGAAACACAAAGAAAACATCTGATCAAAAGTGTATCTCACATTGTTCAAAAATTCAGAAAATTCAGTCTAAGACTTAGAGAATTTTTCTATGTGTTGAAAACAGATTAAATGATCAAAAAGTTGGGTTTGTTTTCAAGGCTCAGATGGTTTCCAAAATTTGTAATCAAAGTTGGAGTTTGATAAACATGTTATAAAACTTCAGAAAAATGTTTTGAAAACAAATTTGAAATAGTTTAAGGCCATGAAAACAATGTGGGAAAAGGTGTACTTTCAGTTTTTCTCTGTTTTCCAAAAATGCCTTTTTCTGCCTTAATTTTATACCACAAAACAACAAGCAAAAGATAATTTTTATAAATCCAAAAATAAAACCAAACTTATGTATTTGTAGTACATATACCAAGGATCAAATAAAAGTCAAGAAAACATAAAATAACATGTTATAGCCTAGTGAAAACAAAGGTAGAAAATAGGTACTTGGCTATATTTTCAGGGACTGTTTTCCATAGAAAACTTAAAAGAAAACTTTCATAGATCATTTTGAAATTTTGTTTTCTTGGATCCAACAAAGATAAAAGTTTGTTTTAAGATGCAAGAAAGAATAATCCAAGTCTTGGAATAAAAATCCACTCAAGTAACATTAGGGAAACATCAGGAAAAATAATAGAATTGTTTTCAGGAAAAAATTGGTATTGGTTTTATCAAGAAACAAAACTTGTGTTGCAAATATGATTGAGATCATAAACACATGTTAGTTCAAACAATCATGTTGTTAGAAAAAAAAGCGTTGGCCCTAGTTTTTGTCTTCTTAAACACAGTACAAGAATCCAAAAACTGGGGTGTGACATTAACCTTCACATGAAAATAACACAGGATTAGTAGAACACAAATGATACCCACAAGTCTTAACTCAAAACCCACCAGTGGGAAGTTATATAATAATTGTACTAACATATTTATTGAATATGTACATATCTCATTAACCATAAAAGAAGTATATAAAAGAAGAACTAAATCTTCTTAAGCTACTGTTAAACCTTAATCATTACGTATGATCTTTTCAACCTCTATGCCTGTATTATATTTACAAAAGAAGGATATAAATTAAAATCATGACACCAGAGAAAACAACTAACAACTATGACTTAAGTCATTAAACCCAATAACTTTCACATGCTCATTGTTATATCATCTCAAACAAGTGAGCATATGAAAGCTCAACACATCAATGAACCATTTGGTTAACTTATTATCTTAAGTTCCCATTTCACAAACACTCCACATTTCTATCCACATCAATATTCAATAACTAAAGTATCTCTTGATACAACCCATGGATAACAACAAGTTATAATCTCTGTTGGAGATATTGAATTGATATCTAAGTAAAACCAATCATGTATAAAACAAGTATCTATCTTTTGGGAAATAAAATAAGAAGTATAGGTAAGGATAATAAAAACATGAACTAACTTTTAATCTAGATCTTGTTATTTTATCTAGACTATTTTATCTTGTTTCCAATCTTCCCAAAGATATTCTGCAAGAGAAGCACCCACAAGAGAAGAGGAACTACCACAGGAAGATCTTCAAGAAGATTATTTAGAGTGTTCTAGAAGTGCTACTTCACTCTAGTATAAGGGTATTTGGAAACTCTTATATCCTGATCTAATCTTATCAACTCCTCTTGAAACAGTGTGATACTCCAATGTTAGTGTTATATAGAAGTAGTTTGATAACAAGATTAGCTACCTTATTAACAGATCACTTTTGTATACTCAAACAATTGAGTGTCATACACAAACAAACATAAGATTGAATAATCTGGTACATCTCAGCCTATTGTATATGAGTAGTAATTTGGAGGCAAGAATAGCTACCTTGTTTACAAATTCTTCTTATATGCATAAGTGCAACTTGATGTCATAAAACAAACTCCCATATTTTTATGATCATCTAAGTAAAGTCTTTGCTTGGAAACACTGGTTGTTTTCACCACCAAGAGATGATATTACTTGCAAGTGACACAAGGTGATAACAGAAGACTAGTGGCAACTAGAGAGAAGAACATCAAGCAATAGAAGACCACATGAAGCAACACTGACCCAATAAGGGAGTACAAGAAATTTTTAAGTGAAGCATTAGGTAAAATTAGAAGATCTATAACTTCTATGCCTTGTCAAACTCATCAGAGATGAGGAGCTCATAATAATATCTTTAATGGAAATAATTATCAAGTATGAAATAATAGCCAAATCTCTCCAAGCCCATCCTGGATAGGATCTCTACTGCTAGGACACTTTTTACTGGACCTTGCTTCATGGAGATCCTGGCTTGTGCTACATGGAACATTTGGAAGGCTAGGAATGACCTCATTTTCCAGTCTAAGGAGGCCACTTTCATTTGTTGGCATGTTAGGTTCTGCTCTGATGTTATGATCCATAAATACAGAGTTAAGGAGACCATCAAGGAATCCCTCATTTCTTGGGTTAGGAATCTTGTTACATAAGATGTATTGTAGGTTAATATTTTACCTCCTTGATCTTTCTCATTGTAATAACTCTGTAATTTTAGAGGCCTTTGTCCTCTATATAATTTTGAAAATCTAACCGTAGGGATTTTTCCCTACGGTACAATCTTCAAAAAAAAAAGAAATAATAACCAACCATTTCATCCACATGTCTTTGATATGTAGAGGTTAATGGTAACATGCTTCATACCTTGTTTTCCATACCTTTTTCATTTGTAGACTAACAGATGATAACAGAAATTCGTCTACATATAACTATGTAAATGATTGCATGTTCTAAAACAACATGAGATAATATCCACATTTGAAAATTGGTGAAAAACAAGCAAATAAGACTCCAAATCCACTCATGTTTTCCACATGATCAATTGCATAAAATAACAAATATGGCTTACACCCCAATATAAAGAATGTCCACCAGACTTGATAAGGACCTTAGAAATGAAACTAACAAAGCCACCTAAAAGAAAAGAAGTCCATTCACCAATTAAAAATCATCCGGTATGACTTGGAGTGATATTTCATAATAGGTGAATTTTCCATAATACATAAAAACACTACTCAGTAGTGTTGCCAAATTATTTTCTAAAAGGGATTGTATCCAAAAAAAAAATCAATTTAAACACATCACTTTGGTAACAACATGTTTGTTGTGTGTGTTCATGTTATTGCATGTTTTGAAGAATTTTAAATCCATTTGACATGCAAATTGAAGAAATTATAATAAAGCACCAAAAAATGAACACCCTAAGTGAAACTTGAAATCTTTCTCAAAGTTGAAAAGGAAAAACATGGTGAGGTGCAAAATTTGATAAGTATTTCAAAAGTGATTTTTAATAATTTTTATGTTTACAATTAGGTCCAAAAAACATAGCTATTCTTCTCAGTTTTCATAACTTAAGGACTTAGAAGTAATTTTAGAAACTCCCAGGGGGTTATCGGAAAGTGGAAAAGAAATCATTTTCTTCCACCTCCGGCCAGAAGGCCAGAGGCGTGTCGCCACCGTCGGCCTCGGTTGCCACCTCCTGCTCGCTGTCTCCGCGCAGGGATAAAAGCCCTAGGAGGCGTCTAGATCGAGCATTGCTTCCTCCTCTTGCTCTCTGTCTCTCTCTGTACCGCATTGAACCGGAAACCCTAACCCTAGATGCTCCTGTCGTCGGCCATCGCTGTCGTTTCCATCCACAGCCGGACTCGCCGAGAGTTCCATAAGCTCCACCTTGATCTCCTCTGCACCCTCGTAGAATCGTGCTTCCAGGGACGCTCGGAAGGAGGCGGATTGGACCATCTTCCTCGTCACCGGTCACTATCGGATTCCTCATGCCGCTGCCACTACAAATCTTCCCGCTCTCTATCAATGGTTCCTCTGCAACCGCGGTGAGCTCCTGAGCACGCTCATTGTTTTCGATTCGTCAATAGCTTTCATTTTCATCATCGGCATCATGCACCGCCGACCACCGCCGCGCCCATGGTCGCTGGCGCTACTCTGGTGACCATACGGTCCAATCGCGGTCACCCCTAGGTTCCTTGATCCACTCTCCATCCCACGGTACCCTCCAATCGACGTAGCTCGCGGCAAATCTTTCGATTGAAATCAACAGAGAAGATTTTCCCCATTGCTGATGCAGAGGTGACGTCAGCATGATGTCATAAGGATTTTTCTTTTTTTCTTTTAATTTATTCTTTAATTAAATTTAAACCTGACAGGTGGACCCCACCTGTCAATTTAAAAGGGCAGAAAAATGAATAAAATTCATAAATTAATAACTTTAAAAATATTCATCAGAAAAATACAAATAAAATGTATAAATGCTTAGAATAATATAACCTAAATGTTTATCAACTTTACAAAAATGTTTACTAATGTTTAAAATTAAATATTTTCTTTAATTAAATTAAATCATTTAAAATTGAGAAAAATAGTAAATAATTCATTAAATCAGAAAAATACAAGTTATATAATAAAATGCTCCAAATGACATATGAAACTCACATATGATGTTTACAAAGCCATTTGATCAAGTTTTCATGTGTGCAATATTTTGCCGAGTCATTTAATTCATTTAAAATTAATAAATTAATAACTTATTGAAATATTTCAGAAAACATAAAATGTTATATCAAATTAAAGAGAAAAGAATTTCCAATTCAAATATGTCAAACATAAAACATTTTGTTTAACTTATAAACTTATTTCTAAACATATACTGGAATTCTATTATTTTCCTTATTAATAAAACCCACATGTTTTCACACCTACTGAACCTATCATCACAAGTCATTAGAAAGTTTTGTGATGATAGAGTAGTGACATTAGTTCATCGTTTTCAATTAAACACTTTGTCATTTACTCTACACCTGTGAAAATAAAATAAAATGTGTTTGTTACCTTGTCAATAGTTGTTTTCCATGTGTCATTGTCTTATTGCCTAACAAAGTAATAACCACTTCTAACTAAACATGATAACAATTGTTTTCTAAAGAAAAGTGAAACATATGTAAATCTAAAAGAACTAAGAACCACATAACTAAAAGTAATGAAACATTTCACCTAAACCTGTGTGCTTAAGATATCGTATCAAACGTGGCTTACACTTGTAAGCTGGGGTGTTTTCCAGGGTAATTCATGATGCATCTCATTACTATGGATGTATCATATTGCCAGTGTTTTCTGTAGTCCTTATCGGGACTACTTTTCTATCTTTCAGATGTCGGGATTTTCTACGCGGACCTTGAACCGAAAACAATGATTATTATGGTTATTTCAATCAGGCAAGTTCATCACTTGCTCATATCCTTTGCAGTACTTCATAACAAACTAATTGCAAAAACTCTATCGTATTACCACCTAGTCTCAAAATAATGCATGATCCTATTTTTGTAATATTATGACTAATTGAATGACTACCCGAGTGGTCGTGTTCTGTTTGCTGGGCGGATGGAACCATGGTAACATGAATAGGTCAAAGGAAGGTTCCATCTGCATGGGAAAGTATTACCTAGGATTAATCACAACTGCCGCCAGGAGTCTTGCACCGTAAATTCGCGTTAACCATGGGTCTTGGGAGTTAGTCAGATGTGATCTTCTCTTGTTCGCATGTCAACGGGCTGCCAGACACGTACGATATAGGTCTTGCGAGACTACATGCACATGGGTGGGATCCCTTAATTCCCACGGACTCTGGGGTCTATGATGGTCTGCCAGGGGCGCGTAGATATCCATCGTGAGGGGTGGAATCAGTCGTTCAACCTGCTGGTGGAAATGGGTGGACATGCGTTGTGCGGAGAAGCACGGTTTGGCTTGGACCAACAACCGGGCCCCAGACCTGAGTGGGAGTGGACAAGAATGTACACCTGGTTGTGCAACATGGTCTTGGTCGTCCATGGGTAAAGTAACGCACCTCTGCAGAGTGTAAAAGGATGTGGCATGTTACCCCCTGTTCCGGGAAGGAGCTGCAAACACCGCAGGAAAGGCAACTCCATGAAGTTCTAGTCCTGTGAAGATCTGGCGGGCATAGTTTTCAGAAATTAAAAGAAACCTCTTGAAGAAAGTTTTACAAAACCTTGCATTAGCTTATGACTCTTTTGAGTCTAAAGCTGTAGTTAGTGCATCAAACTATCCACTATATATCATGAACTTCCTGAGTAACGCTCCTTACTCTTTTGTTCCAGTTTGACCCCCTTCTTAGAGTTGAAGCCTGATGGAAGTCGTCATCGTGAAACATCGTCATCAACACCGCTGATGGAGGAGAAGCTATCAAGGTGTAGGTGGATTCCATTCTTGGATTTAGATGTTATAAGCCGTAGATTAGGGATGACATCAGCCGTAGTAGATTTACTTCGTAGCTAGAGTTCTTCTCCAGCTTGGATCTTCGCATTACTTCTTCTGATGTTTCATTTGTATGAGATCTTCTTTGATTCTTCAAAGAGATTCTCAAGGTTTGTAATGAAGTTTGTATCCTATAGTTTTGCCTGGACCTGCTATGTTTCTGTTGTACCACTCTGAGGGATGTAATATTCACGGACAAGTCCTTCTGTGAGTATTATGTCATCGACTTGTGCACTTCACATGCAGTGGTGTGCTGGGTCACCACATGCTGGTCATGGTGGACAAGTTTACCAAGTGGATAGAGGTGAAGCCAACCCAGAAGTGTGATGGGCACACAGCTGTGACGTTCCTGAAGGATATAATCTTTGAGATATGGCTACCCACATGGTATCATCTCGGATAATGGAACCAACTTTGCTAAGGGAGCTTTTGCTCGGTTTTCTAAAGAGAAGAGGATCCGACTCGACATTGCATCGTTCACGCATCCGAAATCAAATGGGTAAGTTGAAAGAGCCAATGGAATGGTTCTATCCAGGATAAAACCCTGGCTGATTGAGCCTATGCAGCGAACCCCGGGTTGTTGGCTGGATGAGCTACCACCAGTGTTGTGGAGCCTAAGGACTACCCCGAATCGCTCCAGTCGCTATACGACATTCTTCCTTGTGTATGGAGCAGAGGCGGTTCTGCCAACCGACATAGAACATGACTCGCCAAGAGTGACTCTGTATATAGAGGCAGATGATGTCGATTTGCTCGAAGAAGCATGAGAGTTGGCTTTGCCCAAATCAGTTGTATATCAGCAGAACCTCAGGCGCTATCATATCTAGAATGTGAATCCTCGGTTCCGAGAAGGAGACATGGTGCTTAGGCTTGTGCAACGCACAACCGGGATGCACAAGCTCTCTCCTCCATGGGAAGGGTCATTCATTGTGACCAAGTCACTACACAATGATGCCCATTATCTTATAGATGATCAAGAACATGAGAAGAATAAGATGGACAAATCCGGAGAGGAAACTAAACACCCCTGGAATGTAGCTCTCCTTTGTTCTTTTCATTCTTAAGGACTCAATGTATGTATTTCTCTACCGAGTTATGAAATGTCGGCACCCCGAGGATGAACCCGGGGACTGCCTTTGCATAACCCTCTCTGTGTGTATTTAGTTTCTGTTCTTGTATATCGGTTGGCTATGTTGGAATTTCCTATTTTGTCCTAGTACCGTGTCCAAACCTAAGAGCCAACGCTTCGACTCAGCTGTTGTCCAAAACCCGGCTTCATGGCTAGCAAGAGAACAAGCTAAGGTCCAATTTACACATGAAAAACGGCTAAGGAAAGAAAAAGCTAGCGAGTCGACATAAGTTTGTTATTTCTTTTTTTGGGCTAAGTGTTGAATGGTTCTAATTCATATATCGGAGTTGTAAGTACTGTAAGCTCGGTTTTTGAAATCTTGTGACTCGGCTGCTAAAAAACCACAAGTGGTAGGCAAGAGCACAGATGAAAAAACTTAGTCGACACAAAAATGGACTCGGGGACTTGACTTATGACGATCCGGCATTCAGCCAGTCTTGTTCAAACTGCAAACAACCTAAAGTGGCAAAAGGCATAAAGTATTCATTACATCTGCACCCGACATCCTGGGGATCTAACAAGTTAAAATGTTTGAGTAAAACTAGGCAACAGTGTCGGAAGGCGTTCGATCAACTGGGGCATTGTTGCCTGAGGTTCTGGTGGGCGGAGTAGGAGCAGTCTTGGTGCCTGTCGGAATAGCAGACTCGGTGGCAACCTCGGTCTTGACTGCGTACTTGGTGGCGACCTCGGTCGTGACTTCAGTCTCGATGGCGACCTCTCGTGGCTCTTGACCCGGTATTGGCGGCCAGATCGGTTTCAACCTCGATCACTTCATCGACCTCTATCTCGGATTCATCATCTTCATCTCTGGACTCTTCGTCTGCGGGAGCCTCAAATGAACTTTTTGGTTTGGGCATATGATGCGAGTCTGTAACCGCGGCCTTGCGAAGCTTGATGTGATCCGGGTCATTGGTCCACTTCGACCAAGTGCGCATGGTTTTGAGCACTTCGAGATTGATGCCCTCATACCAGGATATGAGGAAAGTTAAAACCTCATCTACTCCAGCTTGGGCAGAGGAGGAGCACCACTCTCGGAGCCGCTTCTCAACGTCTTCAAGGCATTTTGCTAACTCGGTGACTGCAAGGGGTACCACGTGACCCGGCCAAAGGACCTTGTAGACTCGGATGGCCGCATTAAGCAAATCAATGCCAATGGCCTTGAGCGGCATGATCCGGGCCTTGGGTGCCGCCAGGTGGTCTTCATGGTTCATCTCCTCAGTCAACAACGCCCCCGGCTTTGATCCTCCTGTCTCGGGCCTTCTGGATGAATTTTTCAGCAATAGTATCGGAGTGGGGGAAGTTTTCTACAAATAAATCTGTCCGAGTTAATCAAGATAAGTTCAAATGCTGGTATCTGAAGGTGGAAGAAACATGGAACAGGGGGATACTCACTTTTCATATCCATGTTGATCTTTGCGAGATCCAATAGCCACTTGTCAGTGTCGGATTTCAGCAAGTCCAGCTCAGCTTGGAGTGAAGTGGCACGTGACTTGAATTCCGAGCACTTCTCTTTGATATGCTGGATCTCCTCCTCCTGGCGAGTGTTCTCAGTGGCCGCAGCTTCCTCAATCTCGGCCTTTTTCTTCTGGACCTCGGTAAGCTCGGCCTTCAGCCGAGTTACTTCATCTTTTTCTGCCTGGAGCTTAGCCTTGAACTTAGTCTCACAGTCAGTTAGCTGCTGGGCTGACTCCTCCATAGTGAGGCAATCTTGATGCTGCTCGACAAAGGCCTTATGCTCGCCTGCACCGGGATAACGATGTCCGCAAGAAATCAAGATTATGAGTGCAAAATACAAGTGAGCAAAAATACTTACTCTCGAGTGCCGAGATTCTAGTCACTGAGTCGACCACCTGCTGCTCCAGCATAGCTGCATGTGGGAAAAGAGGAAATAAGTTAACAAAACTATGCATTGTAAATCATACACGATAACTCGGTGGCAAAAATTGTACCTTTGCCTCACAGATTGGTCTGCAAGCGTTGGTTGTGCTTGCCGAGGTCCCGACGCGCAAAGAAAAGCTTCTGGAAGAGTTTTGCTCGGGTCTCAGTGCAAACATGAAGAGAAGCAATATTAATGTTAGAGTTGTGAAGATTCACGCCGAGTAATCTTAACTCGGTCGAGTGTCAGTTACTCGACCCAAATCTCGGGGACTGGGTGGATGTGCATTTATCTCTGAGGAAAATAGTTGTTTACTCGGTGAGGTGTGCGAAAACTCGGAATTTGTGAAGAGGAAAAAAGATACTTACCCGAGAGGTTATCTCGGCATCTCTGGCCGCAGTCCTTAGCGCATACATTTTGCAGGAAAGGGGGCTTGACTCGGCAGGATATGGGCTTGTAACTGTGCCAACGTCGACCTCATTCCAATCCAGGCGGTAATGGTTCAGAGGGCCCAAACGCTTCCCAGCAAATGTGTCGGGAATGTACCCGACATTGTCAAGCTCAGCCTCCGGGTTGGGTGAGGAAACGCGTAGTCCCTGATGCGCAACAATTTGTGTCTCGGGATTTATAGTTATCCCGGTAGCAGAGCCTTTCTTTGGTGCAAAGGCCTTGTTCGGTGCAGGCTTGCGCTGTTGTTCTTCTACCACCCCTTTTCCGGTGTCTTGTGCCGGACCCTTTGTATGATTTGGCGCGGGGGCTTGTCTCGGCTGAACTGGAGGGGTTTGTATCGGCTGGGCCATTGGTGGCTGCTATGTCGGAGGCGGCGTTGGTGGCTGTGCTTGCTGTTGAGGTTGTTGTTGTGATAGGGCCTGTGGTGATTGTTGCTGCTGCTCTTGAGTTTTAGTGTTCTCTGCCTTGATGCTCATGTGGCTAGCACTAAGGTCTTATTCTAACTCAGAACCCGACCTCTCCGGCATATCCATTGACTGGGCATCCGGGATGTCCCGGTCTCCGTCGACATATCCTCCTGGTCACAGAAGTAGGATCACAGGAGCCTATGTCGGAGGCGGGCGCATCCTGGATGAGTTCTAGCCTCCGGCATCACCTTGGGCCGAGGCTACAGGCGTCGGCGTTGACGTGAATGCAGAGGGCGCACTCTGTGAAATCTCTAGAGGTGCGCTGCAAAAGTAAATAAAACCGAGTTAACTCGGGCAAAAGAGGAAGAGGGGAAATTTGCAAAGAAAATATATCTCGGAGGAGTCACGTACCCTTTCGAGGTAGGCCTAATTTTTCCCTTGCGTGTTCTGTTCGCGGGCTTCTTCTTCTGCTTTTCGGGGGCAGGTGCCGAAGTATCGGTCCCGGCTCGCTTCCTAGTCTCGGAAGGGCCTGTCATCGCCACCGGCGGCACATCCAGGACCTCCTCGTCCGGATCAACTAATGCCAACGACAGAGGATACGTGTAAGAAAGTGGCGAAGGATCAAGTACCTCTATAATTTCACAGTCATCATCGTCCCCATCTTCGGACCAATCTCGGATCGAGCTTGAGACGTGAAACTTACCGGCACCTGCAATAATGCGGGCGTCCGGGGTAGCAGGTTATCCCCATCGTCGAAGTCCTCAACATCATCCTCGAGGCGGTCTGGGCCCCATTTGTCAGAAGGGGGTATGCCGTCTTCGATCTGCTGGCGGCTGAATCTCTGCAGATATAAAATTCAGAGCATGAGTACATTGAAAGAAAACAAGATGAATTATGTCGGCATAAGCCTACCTCGGTGCGAACCAGGATACGTAGCGCAGGTGGCATGCTTGCTCTGCTGTAGGGATCAAGGCCCTAATGCCAGTCTTCAGTTAGCTGGGTCCGAGCTATCGCCTTCAGGCGCGTGTATAGTTCCTCTTTGGTGAGCTCGATGGTCGTGATCAGTGTCGGATCCCGGTATCCGTTCATGTGTCAGTTCTTGTGAACCCGGCGCTGAAGAGGCAGGACTGGGCGACTGATGAAAGTGGCGAGTAAATCATCTGCCCGGAGTCCATCCCGCTTGAGTGTTTGAAGGATTTGATGGATGTGGTTGATCTCGGACATAGAGTCCTGGGGTTTGTGCTTCCAATTCGTCATGGCCACCGGAGGGTTGATGTCGAATTTCGGAAGCCGGATGAGATTGACGGGGTAATGTTCTTGATGTAGAACAAAGATCTGAGCCACTTCTGGCATGACTCTAGACCTCGGATTCGAGGGAATACGGAGTTTCGCCGGGGGATGACGGTGGTGGCGCCACACTGCGTCATTTGCTTCTGGGTGTCCAGGATTACCTGTCTCCGGAATTGGAAGTATTTGCTCCACATGTTTACTGTGGGCCAGAGACCGAGGTATCCCTCGCAGAAAGAAACAAAAGAGGAAAAAGTGGTGATGGCGTTTGCTGGAAGATGATGTGGTTGTAACCCGAACAACATGGAGAATTCGTACATGAAGTCGGACAGGGGAAGACCAAATCCTCGCTCAAAGTGGGCGAGGAAGATAACAAAGTCACCGGCTTCGGGCTCGGGGTAGATCTCGTCTTTGGTAACCCGACAGGTAACTCCTTCCGGGATGCGCCGAGTGTCAAAGAGCCACTTGATCTCAGAGGCCTTGACCTGCGAGCCCTCCCAAGCAGCCCGAGTGGATTCCTCCTCGTAATATTCTTCCTCCTGCTCCACGATGGCGAGTTGCTGCGAAGACATGGTGACGACGGCGGGCTCGGTGCCTCCGGGAGATCTGTTTACGGCGGAGGCAAAGAACCACGGTGAAGTAGATCCACTCTGGTGAAGAGACGGGGGCGGAGAAGAAGAACGTGGTAATGAAGAACACGAGCGCAGCAGCGATGGAGACGATGGGCTCGGGCTCGATGGCGACGGAGATACACGGTTCAGCGGCAGCGGTGGACGCGCGTAGATCTACAATGACAATGACAAACTCGACGGCTCTCCGGCGTGGTGAGGCGCACTTGAGCACGGCAGTGTCCGCGGCTCGGTGACGGAGTGCGGCGGAGGGCTCGACGCGGGTATTTATATCACCAGGAGGCGAACGGACGTGGGATCAATCGTGGCAAGAAATGCGGTAACCGGCGCGGTTATTGCGCGTGCGAAAACGCACGAAGGGGAAGTTATTTCGCGGTGTGTGCAGTAAATCCCGGGCATCCCAGAGAATCCACTCGAGTGCCTGTGGAGATTTGTCCCCGTGTGGGTCCTAGGGCGCAGGCGTGGCGTGCGCACGACGTGTGTGCAGTTGTGCACAGGAATCGAGGGGGCTCGCGTCTGTTCTCTGCCACGTGGTGCAGCCACAGCGTGGAGGAAACTCGGAGGAGCAATGATCCAGGACAAGTTATGTCGGAGATTCGGTGAAATCCTTGGCGCTGATCGCGAATCATTTCTGAGATTGAAGTTGGAACCGACATAAGTGGTATGTAGGTTGAGCATTGTGGAGTTATTGTTTAAGCTGCTACGACCCATCATCCGGGTCTGCTGGACCATACCAGCTCCGGGACTAATGTCGGGGGCTGACGAAGATATGGATCCTGGACCCTGCGGGTAAGGACACCCCCTCTCAGGCCCAAGGCCAAAGCCCAAGAAGAGGCGCCCTTGGAGTACTCCAGAAGGCCCACGTGAGGCCCACCCGCACTAACTTGCGGGTTAAGCTAGGAAACTTGTAACCGACCTAGCTAGAGTTCGAGTCCTCTCCGGGTAGAACTCGAGACCTGGCCATCTATATAAGGCCAGGAGAGCCCCCTAGGAGAGGACCAAGCAATTACCGCACGACCCAAAAGCCTTGAACTCGAGACCTACTCTCGATTCGAGCACACCATTGTAACCGATCTAATCTTTAATACAGATCGACAAGAGGCAGGAGTAAGGGTTTTACCTCTACGAGGGCCCCGAACCTGGGTAAATATCGCCCCCTGTCTAGCCGACGATTCCACCAGCGCTCATGGGTTCTCTTAATCGAAACCCGATAGGTTCACCGAAGGGATTTGTTGAGTCAGGGATTCGACAATTGGCGCCGACCGTGGGGATCGCGGGCGCTGGATCACCGACATCTTCGGCTTCATCGACGTCCAACTCCCGTTGGAAACCATCGACTACGGCTCCGAGCAATCCTATACGGATCGGATCTGTCGTGGTCACACCTCACTCGCCGGAATCACGCCCGGTATTCGAGGATCTGGAGAAGAGCGTCACCCTGACGTTCGGGAGCTTCAACTTCGTGACGAACCGAGACGGAATCCTCCACTTTACGGATGAATCTGACAACGAATCTGGAGCCGTCAACTCGCGCTTTCCTATGGAGAAAAGTGGCGAGTCCATCCGATTCAACGCAGTCGACTATCACGCCCTCTCGACAGAGGAACCATCTCGGGTACGGAAAGCTTTCCAATCTGCGCCTAGGATGCACGGGCCACAATTGGCCCAAGTCTGCATGGCCGGATCGGAACCGCCCCCGGAAACCGAATTCAGCGCAACCGAGCGCAATATAATCGGCGTCTCGCGGGAGGCCTGGAACAGAGCCAAAGAAGCCATGCGAAGGAGTCAGCCACCCGCGGCAGGAGCGCCACAGGAGGATCTAACCACCTACCACTACCATCTAGTGAGAGCGGCCTCGAGCCGAGCAGTCCCTTGCGCCCTCGGTCGGTACCCGGCCCGCAAGGAAGGGACGAATCATGCCTACGACGGACGAATCAAGCCTACGACGAGCCGAGCAGTCCCTTGCGCCCTCGGTCGGTACCCGGCCCACAAGGAAGGGACATGCAGCATCGTCCAGGGACTACGAATCCATGGCTGGGACCAGCAGGTCGACCACATCCTCCTTCATGAGGGTCGACGACGACGGCAACGTCTACCCGCAAACCCCCGCTGCTGCAGTCCTAGCCGCAGCAACTTACATGCAGATGAACCAACCGACGGAAAGCGATCCTCGGGCGGAACAGTACAAGCAAATTCGCAAAGGGCTAGGATTGGCGGCTGCAAGGCTCGCCTCTCACGATCGCAAGAAGACTGAAGAACAATTGGAGAAGGAGCGACAGGAGAAGGACAAAGATAAGGAAACGCCCCGCAAGCACAGAAGCTCCTCCCCGAGAAAAGACAAATCGCCACGTCGTGGTCGAGGAAAAGAAGACCGCCGCCGCGGTGACAGTCGAAGCAGCAGCGACGACAGTCCGAGAGAGAAAAGCTCACGGCACCACAGCAGCCGCTCGCGAAAACGAAGCAAGGAGCCACGGAAGGACGCTGACCGCGATCGGCCCGGACGCGACGCGCGATCCGACATCGCGCAGAACAAGGTAGACAGGGCAAGGGCGTCGAGATATCGCGACCGATCATCATCCGGCTCTTCAGATGACGAAACCTGCGGCGCACTCTGTTTCGCCCACAGTATTCGCGAAGCGCCCCTACCCAAACGATTCAAACACAACACGGAAGTGACAAAGTACGACGGCTCGCTCGAGCCTTCTCAATGGTTAAGCGACTACCTCACGGCAGTAAAGTGCCAACGTGGGAACAAGAACACGGCTATGCAATACCTCAATTTGCATCTAGTCGGAGCGGCCCGCAGTTGGCTGGAGAGGAGACCAAGATCTTGCTACGCATCGTGGGATGACTTGCACCGCGATTTCTGCAAAAACTTCCAGTCGACGTACAAGAGGCCGGCTACAATCGAAGAACTACGAGCCTGTAAACAGAAAAACGGCGAGTCTACCCGAGAATACATCCAGCGGTGGACCACACTCAGGAACACCGCAGGAACCATCTCGGAAGAAGTGGCGATTGAGGCCTTCGCTAAAGGTGCGAGAAGAACTGCCTTTCGGGAAGAACTAGGCAGAGCAGCGCCTAAAACTATCGGGGAGTTAATGATCATAGCCGAAAAATGGGCTAATGGAGAAGACGCAGTGCGCAACGAAAGAGGGTCATCACCCGCACACGAAGACGACCGCCATGGGCGAAGAAAAAGAAGGAAATACTATGACCACGAGGATAGGGAGGAATTAGTGGCGGCAGAATTCACGCGAAGTCGCGACTCTGGTCGCCGCGGAAGCCGCGAGTGGAAACCAAAGGCAGAAGAAAAATCCCCCGAGGAGGACCTTGATGCATACTGCTCGCTACATCTGTTTACAGATAAGCGCACGGGCAAAACTAAGGCAACACACCTTCTTAAGGACTGCCGAAAGTTTCATGACATCTCGGATGCACTCGCCAGGAAAAGATTTGCATCCACCCAAAACTACCCGCCACTGCCAGGAGGAGGACAACAATTCCAGCCGCCACCACCACCACCTCCACCAGCAAATCCAAACATGGCGCTAGCCGCACTACCTGCGCCACCGCCACAAAACACTGGAGCCAATGCATACCCGAACCCGGCAGGACAACTCGCGATGATACAGAAGGTATGCCCCTCTCGCAGAGCTCAAAAGACTAACACAAGGCAATTATGCATGGCAGTGCAGACACCACCAACGAAGCCCGAGTACCTGAAAATGGCCGATCAGCCAATCACGTTCTCAAAGAAAGACCATCCGCCACGAGTCTATCGACCAGGACACGCCGCTCTTGTCATCCAAGCTCAAATTGGCAATTATGACCTGGCCCGTGTGTTCATGGACGGTGGCAGTGGCATCAACATTATCTACGCGGATACACTCCGTCGAATGAACAAGAATCTGGACGGCCTAACGGAATCAGAAACATCCTTCCACGGGATAGTTCCGGGCAAGGCAATCCGTCCACTCGGAACAATCAACCTAGAAGTTGTGCTAGGCTCTCAAAGCAACTACAGAAGGGAATTTGTCGTGGGATAATCACGGCAGACGTTACCGGGGGTAACTGATCTTGGGGCAAGACGACACAGGCGTTTGGGAGAGGGTTTAGCTCAGAAGAAAACATGATGGTAATCGATCTGGTAGCCGGCAATCAAGTCGCCGAGTCTCCGATCTCAATATATTAACTCGATCTCTCGTATACACTGGATGCTCGATAGCAACTGGTACTACTAGGGTTCTTAGATCTCTCCAAACTAGACGTAGGGGTCGGTTTATAAAGCACCGTACCCTCCTGACTTGCCCTCCAAGGCGCACCCTGAATCCTACCCGGACACTGCTTACAAACCCTAACTTTCCTTACCGCAACCCACAATCCGGATTACGAGGCCTACAAACTTTGGGCCTTCCAGAAGTTTCATTATCCTTAGCCGGACCCTGCGCCGTGTCCCTTGGGCCGGGTTACACCTTGGAGTTGGCCTACCGGGTTATTATCCCTCCATCAGTAGTCCCCAGAATAGCTTGGGCTTCACGGATTCTTCCCTGAAGCACTGGCTATTCCCTGCAAAAATATCAAACGCACAAGTGTAGGGAGGCCGGGTTAAAGCGCTTTGTTGTGTAGCTAGGCTTAACTCCATGGCAGCCATATAGTAACCCGGCTTTCCCTCCAGATACTTTGCTTAACTTTCCCGGGTTAAGCTTTGATAAAATGCCAAAACTCCATACTTTGCTCGATAGTTGATCCTGATACCCCAGAGAGGATCTCTTGCTCAGTGTTTGAAGCATATCTCGCAAACTTCGAACAGGTAGTTGTTACCCCGTAATTTCCGGGTCCCGCCCGTTGGACTGAGTTTTTCCACCCGAGCCATTATAAATAGGCCCTTAGGGATAACCCTAACCCCAACGGCTCACTTTCCCCCATTTCTCTTCCTTCCTTCCTCCGTGCGCAAGCCCACATAGCACCATTACGGAAACCACACGCGCATCACCGGAGCCCATCTGTCGCCGGCTGCGCTCCGCCACAGCGCGCTCCACCCCACTGCCAAGATCCGCCGCCAGGCCTCCGACCTGCCCGCCAGGAATCGCGAAGGGACACCAGGCTTGCGCCATTTGCCTCCGCAAAGCTTCACTCAGATCTCCTCTAGTAAGTCTCTTGCATCCATTTAATTTGCCCTTGTAATTTCTTGATTTCACCTCAGATTAGATCTAAAATCGAGCCGCCAATGATTTCTCGGCCACGCCGAATTAGGTTGCTAGTATTCGTTCTAGCTCGCCCAACAGATAAGATATAAACTTTAGTTCACTCTCCTACCACCTGTAATCATTAATTTCGCCACAAATCTAGAAATGGAATTTCCAATCCGGGCTCGGGCCGTCCAAATTTTCCGCCCTTGTTTCTATCAGCCGGAAAATCCTCCTTTTCCGGTTCTTTTGCTCGCAATAGATACACGGGTAACCATCCATCATCCCCAGATGCTTATCAATACATAAACCTCCATATCTTTTATAACAATGCATGATACTCGGATAGTTTATACCTCGCTCTGCAGAATGATACCCGGATAATATTCAGCTTCCATGTTGTCTTGATACCGCTTATCAGTACTCGACCTACTGACAGCTTCCGAGTCTCATTCCTCATACTCTTCTACCTGATGCTTTACAGGTTAACCCCATGGTGCCCAAGAAGCAGGGGAAGCAGCTGACCAAGGTCAAGACTACAAACTCCATATTCGCCAACTGGGCGCGATCTTCGGTTACCAAGGCCAAGTTGGAAGAATTGGTCGAGTTAGGGGTCCTTCCCCCTCAAGAAAACATTCACTGGAGGGTGCCGGGTAACGAGACTCGGCCTACTCCAGCAGAAAACGAGGTAATATGCTTTGTGGAACACGTGACCCGGGGCTTCCGTCCTCCGGGTCACCCTTTTTTCCGCGATGTTTTGAGCCACTATGGCCTTCGCATATTTGACATAGGGCCTAACTCTATGTTAAATATCTCTCACTTTATCGTTCTCTCCGAGTCTTACTTGTGCACTCCGCCAAGCTTGGCTCTTTTCGTTGAACTTTTCCAGTGCAAACTGTGCCGCGAAAGCGGTGACGGTGCACTTCTTGCTTGCGGCGGGGTTTCTATCCAACGCCGCAAGAATTCTCTAATGCCTCCTCTCACCCTCAACTCCCACGTCAAGCACTGGCAACTTTCGTATTTTTACTGTCGGGACACCTCCCCACCCGGCGAGAAGAAGTTGCCGGGTTATTCGGAAGGCCTGCTTGATATCTCCGAGACGTTTAGTGCCTTTGCCCCTGACTCGGACAGGGAAGCAATCCTGCCTTTATTGGCTAAAATCTCCATTCTTTCGGCTCAAGGTCTCATCGGGCTTAACCTGGTGAAAACTTGGGTCGATTTCCGTATCCATCCCAACTCCATCCGTGCAAAATTAATGTGCGAATACTCGGGGCAAACCACGGACCCGATCCGGTACTCCTCCAACAGTTTCGCGCCTGGTGATACCAATAAAACTATCAAAGGCTTTCTGACAGAAAACGCTGGAGGTAATCCGGAATATAGCCGGATTAGAGCCCTTCACCCTCGAGAACCCGGCCCCCGCAGTAAAGACCCGGTTTTCACGATTTCAACTTCATTCTTTCCACTTGATGCAGCTAATAACCCTTATCCCTATGCCTTTACTTTTAGGCCGATGATGATTTCTGGAAGATTGATACTCCTCCTAACTCCGGAGACCCGGAGAAGAAAGAGGACGCCGTTAACTCGGATGAAGGTACGTTCTAAATTTTACTTAGTTCCTTTGAGTTCGTCGTATCCTGTTCTTCATTTTCCAACTGTAACTTTGGTAACTTCCAGAACAAGAAGACAGGGACGAGGAAGAGGAGGCTGACGGCAAGGTGGAGTCCGCCAGCGATGAGGACGAAGCAGAACCGACAGTCAAAGTCGGATCTAAGAGAAAACCTCAAGGGATCGTCTTCAAGGTTCTATATGATTTCCTCGCGTCCAACTCGCATTCCTGTAATAACATGCATGAGCTAACCCTGGCATTACCCTTTTGGCCGTATCTGAAGGAGTCGCCTATGACCAAGCGCAGGGCGACACGTAATTATCCGGGTAATGATCCCCTTAGCCCGGGTATTCCGTCATCTCCGGTTCGGCACGCTGGTATTAACCATACCCCTCTTTAAACATAGAAATCCTTCCGAACTATTCCTTCATAGGGTAATCCCATGTCTTGTTTGGTACTCCCTCCGTTCGCTTTTAATCTACATTCTGGCTCATGATTTTGTTCGGAAATACTCTACATTCTGGATGGTCCCCACTCTGGTAATTAAGAGGAGAGAAAGGCCACACACCATGCATGGTTAGAGATTGGCCAAATTATATGCAATTTGCATGCATTGCATTAATTAAGATTGGTTTAACCAATAGGGTGATTTCTTTCTTGTGAGACCATAATTATGATGCTTAGGAGGTTGTGCAAAGTGGTACTAATAAATAGCACCCTAATTTGTCTGAATTTTTCCAAGATGTAGACTAAATCCGAACGGAGGGAGTATCTTTCAGTTTCATCCGGGTCCAGCAGCGAATTCCCTGCGGACCTTGCGGTGAATCCCGGGTAAAGTTCTTTTCCTGATGTTATACCACACTTCCATCGCCTTTTCATGATTATACGCTAACTGCTCCCTCATACTTTCTATAGGGCCACGGTCATTGCTAGTGACCAGGAAGACATGGAGACCGATGACCCGGGTAAAGAGAGGCCGATTGACGATGCGTTCGCCACAGCTGGCGACGAAGAACAAGCATCACCAACAGACCCGGCCAGGCAAGAAGCCGGGTATCCGATAGCCTCGCACGCAAGCGAGAGGGAAAACGCTGCGACTTTGGGCGCGGGAGGAGGAGGAGCAGACTCCGACATTCGGATGACCCGGGTGCCGTCTCCTGCTAAGAAGAAAACTTCTTCTCCAAATTTCCACGACCCCGGGTCTTCTAACTCGGGTAACAATAACTTTGATCAGCTGATGAACGCTATCCTCACCATGAAGGCCTCAGAGCGCAGTATCCTAGAGCGCATGGCCGCAGCTCATCAGGTAACAATACTTGATATCTCTTAGTATACGCCTAGTCCCCAAGTTCCGAGCATAACTTGTTAAAGTTGTGCTTGGTACTTTGTGCAACATTCGGCTTGCTATAATGCCCTACTGACACTTTCGCTCTCTGCTCCTTACAGGCGGAGGTGACCCGGTCCGATGAGATTTTACTCAAGACCGAACGACTCCTGCTTGCCGAGGTAAAATGAAGAGAGGCCCTTGAAGCTGACATTGAAACTTTGAAGAAAGACGTTTCCAAATACAAGAAGAAGTGCAATACTGCCCAAACCTCACTGAAGAATTTATCGGACCAGATTGCGGATACTTATCGCATCTTGCTTAGTGAGTTTTTGCTTCCGACTGACCTCGTGCCTTTACTTTATCGTATGATACTCGGGATTACTGATATTTTTTCCTTTGTTTCAATTGCAGGTGCCAACCTTGCAGCCCCAGAAGAAGATGCTGTTGCCAAGGCTAAAACATTGAAGATTGTGCTCCGGACCTTTTTTGCCGGTACAAAGCTTATATTGGACGCCGTGAAATAGCCTACCGAGGTATACCCGGGTGAGGAAAACCTTATTCAAGCCTGCTCCACAGTGCCTGGATGGATCGAGATATGGAAGCGGTCGGCCTGCCGGATTGGTATGACCCGGGCCTTTACACTGGCTAAGGCTTATTTTCCTAAACTTGACCCGGCATAGGTAATATCCGGATTTCCCGAATTTAAAGCTGATGGCTCCAGGTTTGTACCCAAGGACTTCAAGTCCATACAATCCGCGGTACGCCACTCGGCAACCGCTTTGGCCGATAAGATGGATCTGGGCACGATTATGAGTTCATACGATGCTGAAGGCAAAACCATACTGGAGGAGGCACCCCCTCCCTTTGATATTTTGGAGAAATGGGCGGCTGATTTGGCCAGGAAGAAGGAAGAAACCGCTAAGAGAGAGGCCGAGTTAGGATCAAGGCCAACTACCTCTACATCAGCTGTCCCTCCGCCTGTCCGTCCTGATGCAGGGAGTCCGGGTGATGCCGCCGGGAAAGCTAAGGAGCAAACCCAGGGCCAAGACCCGGAGAGCCCTACTCAGGGGGCCGAATAGGTCAATGCCATCATAGTACCTCGATCACCTGATACTTTGTATTCAAAACTAGTATACTTTGATGGTGCGCCTGTGCACCCCTGATATTGGTATCGTAATTTGTAACGTACTTTTAGTCCATGATATACTTTGAGCCTTTCATGGCCTTTTGATAATCGTGATACTTGTCTATTCTTGAACTTATTCTCGATACCCGACTCTCTTTTTGGTCCCTTTGTGAGACTCGTGTTTCCGAGTATCACGGGTTTTGATAAGTGGACTTTTCTTTAAGTCCCCAAGACTCGGATGCTAGGGTCTGTCGAGCTTCGATAGCCAAGTAGTTTGTTTCTGTTTCGAAGTCCCCAGTCCCCATGGCCCAAAGTCCGAGTCAGGGGGGTGTGGCCTTTTTCAGAGAACAAATTGTTTTTTACCGAGCCGAAAACCTATAGCCATTCCGTGTAGGTACTGAAGTTATGCTTGATAGTCGTTGAGTTTCCGGCTATTAGCCTTGTACTCTGCATAAACTTGTGGTTCAGATGACCCTTTTGACTATCTTCTACTGTAAGCCGGCTTTCGCGTGGATACCATGTTGTTACATCTATACGAAAAACAGGGTCAAGCAAGTCCCATTGGGCTGCACGGCTGACCGTAATCGTAAGCGAACAGATCATGCCACTTTAGTGCGAGTGACATCACGCTTAAGTAAGAATAGTCAAGAAAACTTGGCTCCTTTGTCCGGTTATAAGATTGCAGCCGTACTCGTTTTGCGAGTAATCGGCCCTTATAACTCATAGGCATCATGGCCGGGTCTTTGGGTTCGTGGCTGTGCTGTACGAGCAACCAGCCCCCAAGACCTATATATATATGCAACACTCTTGATGATACTGATGTACTGATAGCATAGAATACTACTTACTTGTAATCGAAGCAAACATGATAATAAGACTTGATAACCATCTCTTTTACTGATACGAAAAAGTTGGGCCAGCAGGCCGCCTCATTAAAAACCTTCCAGTCCCCTTAGGTACCCTGGGTAGGAAAAGAGCGCGTCTGAAACCTGCTGCCTGTTACACTGTTTAATTCTTCTTGGGAATCGGTCCCGGGCTAGCGCGACCGACGCACATTCTCCATTCGTTGGACTTTTTCATGATGAGTACCGGGTTCGCTAGCCAATCCGGGTAAGGTACTCCCATAACGCGGCTAGCTGTGAACGGCAGTGTGATTTCTTCTCCTATGCCAGTTTGTTTAGAGGAATCGTTCTTGATGAAAGCCACCATCTTAGCATCTTGCTCGGACCTGGGTTTTGCTTTTTCTCCTTCAGTGCTCGGCCTTTTTGAGGTGGTCCTGTCCTCCGGGTCTGCTTGAGGCCGGTAATGTTTGAGTTCCTCTTTTCTACAGGCTTGCTCGGCCATTGCCGCGTCTCCTTCATCACATTCAGCTGCTACATCTCGATTTCCATGTATGGTAATGGTCTGCTTAGGAACCGGAATTTTTAATTGTAGATACACATAACATGGCCTCGCCATGAATTTAGCATAAGCCGGCCTTCCAAACAGCGCGTGATACGGACTGCGCAACTTAACCACCTCGAAAGTAAGCCACTCAACTCGATAATTGTCCTTTGATTCCCCAAAAGCTACTTCCAATGCGATTTTTCCCTCGGGGCATGCTGAGTGACCCGGTACTATGCCATGGAAAACTGTCGTACTTTTTTGGAGCTGAGATTCCTTGAGACCCATGCGTAGAAAGGTTTCCCAGTACAGGATATTGATGCTGCTTCCTCCATCCATCAGGACCTTCTTCAGCTCGTACCCATTGACCTGTGGTGCAACTACCAATGCTAAGACTCCCGGGTGTTCTACTCTTTCCGGGTGATCTCTTCTGCTCCATGTTATATCTTGTTCTGACCACCTCAAATATCTCGGGATA
Organism: Alopecurus myosuroides; assembly: GCA_028641055.1. Classification (NCBI taxonomy): domain Eukaryota; kingdom Viridiplantae; phylum Streptophyta; class Magnoliopsida; order Poales; family Poaceae; genus Alopecurus; species Alopecurus myosuroides. The sequence continues at coordinate 118,572,391 of CM054060.1, read as the reverse complement.
GCCGAAGAGATTGAGTTGACCGCTTGCTTCAGTATCTTTTTATCCTTGTTGGAGCCTCCTGTAGTATGCACGTGATATTGACCCAACTGTTTGGGGTTGGCCTGGAAACCTCCAGCTCCCCCTTGATTGTTGCCCTGATTTCCGGCTGCCAGGTTACCGGCTGGGGGTGGGCCGTTGCCCAGGTTTCCACCCTGACCCGGTCCTCCTCCCCGACCCGCACCTCGCATGGCTCTGTTCACTTCTTCGTTCTTCCACCTCTGTAAGTCGGCGCATTGCTCCAAGGAGTGATTAGCCGGCTTGCCGTTCCTGCTGTGCTTTGGGCATGCCATTCTAAAGATGTCCCAACTGTTACCTGGCCTTGGAGGCCCTTGATAGTGTCCTCCATTGTGATTTCCAGTGTTAAAATTCCCTTCAGATCTGGGTCTCGAAGACCCGGCCTCTGTGTTGGCGACAAACTCGGAGCCTCCTTCAAACGGGCGCTTGTTCTGGCTATTTCCGTTGTTACCCGGTGCTGATCCATTGCCGGTTCTTCCGCTATTACTTGTGTTTGCTTTTGCCTTCTTGTCATCAACTTCCTCCTCTGTAGTATCTGTTGCAGCGTGTTTGTTGCACGCATCCATCAATTGTCCCATTGTAACCTCCGACGCATTCCGACTAGATTTCATGCGAGTTAACTTTTGCACTAAAGGTATATACTTGCATGTTTTTGCCATAGCTTGTAGTGCATCCTTGGGCTGAATATCCGTGGACGAGTGAAGTATCTCCATGACCCGGCGCAACCAACTGCGCGCTGATTCTCCCTTCTTCTGAACACATCGCTCTAGATCATCAATAGTGAACAATTTTCTGCACGTCCCATGAAAGTGTTTGACAAACGCGGTCTTCAATTCCTCCCAGGACTTGATCGATCTTTCCGGCAGATTGGTGAACCATAACTTTGCTGCTCCTTCTGACATCATCAAGTACATGAACTTGTCTTGGAGATTCTCGGACGCGTTGCGAATCGACATTGCCATCTCATAACTGCTTAGCCACGTTTCTGGATCCATAGTTGGTTCGTAATTCACTACTTTTCCTGGCTCTTTGAATTTTTCCGGGTAAGGTTCAGCTCTGATGTCGTCCGAGAGACACTTGGGTCCTGCAAGAATGGTCGAGGCTGGCCTTGCTCGAGAAACGTGTGACCCAGCGGGGGGCGCGGCTGGGCGCGGTGCTGCAGGTAGTCCATGCGCTGCAGACCCGGCCCCGGCTCTCCGAGCCCTGGAACTATCCACAACGGCCTGTGCTGCTGATGCTGCCTGAACGCGGGGAGGAGGCGGCATTTGCTGCTGCTCTTCCCTCCGCCGTGCTGAACTTGTTTGGATATTCCCTTGATGCTGACTGGCGTATGGCGTCCCGTGCATCCCAATTCTATGATCCGGGTAATTGGCTTGCTGCGCCACCGCAATGTGCAACAGATCGATCGCTTGCCGGGTCTTCTCTGCATGTGGCGACTCTCCTACGGGGATTTGATTCAATGCGAGTGTTGCTGCATACACGTTGTCCATGGGATTGTTGTAGTGACCTGCTGGTGTGCGAAATCGTGATGGTGGCGGTGGTGGTAGATCGTTGCCGGTTGTGACTCTAGTCTGTGGTAGGGGTAACTCGGCCTGCTCATTTGCCGGATGTGCTCCCGCTGTTGCCGGTTGGGGTGCGGTTCCCTGGTTCACCACTGGTATCGGCTGATCCTGAGGCGTGATAAATAGTGCGGCCGGGTTTATGACTCCTCCCAATGCTGGTAATCTAGTCTGGTGCCTTTGATGTATTCTAGTCGTTTCCTCTCGGAGCCGGGTTTCCAGTGCATCCAGCTCACGTTGCCGTGTAGCCATCCCCTGCCTTTCTGCCTCTACTTGCCTCCTCTGCTGCTCCAATGCACGACGGGCTACGTCCAAATCCCTAACACGTTCCGCCGCGTTCTCTGGAGTGATAACTGTGGCAAGAACCGTCGGATCTAGGATCAGATTATTATCGAATAAGGCCGGGTGACGCGAGTTCGAAGGACCCGCCCCTGGTGTCCGGTTTCCCAGGAATCCGAACGTATTTGCGTGCAACTCCTCGTCTGCTGCGCGGCTGGTCACTGATGCCGATTCTCCATCAACCCGAGCCAGAACCGGGTTTCCGTTAGCCGCGCCCTGCTGCTGGGCCGATGCCTGAGCCGCCCCGACTGCTGCCGCGGTTGCATTCTCTTGGTTGAGGTTGGCCGCGGGAGCCGTGTAGACCGCAACTCGGCGTACGATGCTTGGTGTGAATTCATGATGTTCTTCTTCGCTGTTATTCTCCACATACCGGTTCTCCAGCAGATCCCTGATAGACTCGATATCATCCTCTCCACCGACCTGGTCGCGCGGGGTCCATGCCGGCTCCTCCGGCTGTTCCCCCTTCGTGATGGGTTCTTCTATCTGATCTGTTGTTCCAATTGATTCTTCTCTATCTGATTGGGTATAGGTAGCCTCCCCTGACACAGAATCAGATCCAAAATTGTCAGGGATTGAACCGTAAGTACATACCATACCGATGAAGACGCTGATCCGGCCGATTGTCACGACAGATCCGGATTCGAGGTGACCCGACTCTGGCCCCCAGCCGGAATCGTCCACCATCTTCTCTCCTTCGTGGTCGACGTAGATCTCGCCTATGACGAGATTCTCCATGTTCTTCCGAGCTTCTCCCGTGATGTAAACACCTTTGGACGCAGGCCCCACGGTGGGCGCCAACTGTCGTGGGATAATCACGGTAGACGTTACCGGGGGTAACTGATCTTGGGGCAAGACGACACAGGCGTTTGGGAGAGGGTTTAGCTCAGAAGAAAACATGATGGTAATCGATCTGGTAGCCGGCAATCAAGTCACCGAGTCTCCGATCTCAATATATTAACTCGATCTCTCGTATACACTGGATGCTCGATATCAACTGGTACTACTAGGGTTCTTAGATCTCTCCAAACTAGACGTAGGGGTCGGTTTATAAAGCACCGTACCCTCCTGACTTGCCCTCCAAGGCGCACCCTGAATCCTACCCGGACACTGCTTACAAACCCTAACTTTCCTTACCGCAACCCACAATCCGGATTACGAGGCCTACAAACTTTGGGCCTTCCAGAAGTTTCATTATCCTTAGCCGGACCCTGCGCCGTGTCCCTTGGGCCGGGTTACACCTTGGAGTTGGCCTACCGGGTTATTATCCCTCCATCAGAATTCTTGGACTTCGAAGTCGTCGACTGGCCCTCACAGTACCACGCCATTCTTGGTCGAACAGCGTTCGCCAGATTCATGGCCGTACCACATTACGCGTACTTGAAACTCAAGCTACCTGGCGAATACGGTGTGATCACCATCGACGGAGACTTCCAGAAATTAGACAAGTGCGACATAGAATTTAATGAGATCGCAAAATCTTTCGGGATGCAAGAAGAACTTCAAGAGCTGGCAAAAACCACGGATCACTCCGTTATGCCCCTCACGAAGAAAAACGCGCCTGAACTGGAATTCAGCGCCAACGGCGACACCCTCAAGCATCAAGTGCACCCGACGGATTGTGCGAAGACAGCGATGGTTTCAACAACCCTCTCGCCAGCATAGGAAGGCGCGCTCGTCAAACTCCTCCGTGAGTACTGGGAGATTTTCGCCTGGCAGCCCTCAGATATGCCAGGAATACCCAGGGAGTTTGCCGAGCACTCACTCGAAGTCTTTCCTAACGCCAAACCCATCAAACAGACGACTCGACGATTTTCAGAACCCAAGCAGAAGGCGCTTGGAGAAGAAGTAAACAGATTGCTAGCCGCAAATTTCATTAGGGAGATCAAGATATCCACCTGGTTAGCAAACCCGGTGTTGGTCCCCAAGAAGAACACGGATATCCTTCGGGTGTGCATCGACTACACGTCGTTGAATAAGCACTGCCCCAAGGACAATTTTCCTCTACCACGAATCGACCAGATCGTGGACTCTACGGCAGGCTGCCAACGCCTCTCCTTCCTGGATGCCTATTCGGGATATAATCAGATTCGAATGAAAAGGGAAGACGAAGAGAAGACGGCATTCATCACACCCCATGGTGTCTACTGCTACACGACAATGCCCTTCGGGCTGAAGAACGCAGGCGCAACATATCAGCGCTGCATGCAAAGATGCCTCGCCAATCTCATTGGCAAGAACGTACAGGTGTACGTTGACGACATTGTCATCAAAACTCGAGTAGAGGACACACTCCTCGAGGACATCAGAGAAACATTCGACGCCCTTAATGCATATCGGATCAAGCTCAATCCGACCAAATGCGTTTTCGGCGTCCCTGCAGGAAAACTCCTCAGGTACCTGGTATCCGCCAGAGGCATTGAAGCCAACCCGGAGAAAATACAAGCCATCCTGACTATGAAGGAGCCAACCAATCTACGCGGAGTCCAACAGCTCGCAGGACGACTAGCCGCCCTAAGCAGGTTCATCGCACGATTGGGAGAGCAAGCGTTACCCTTCTACAAATTACTGAAGAAGACGGACAAATTCGAGTGGACACCCGAAGCTAAACAAGCGTTCGCAGACTTGAAGCGATCGTTGCAAAGCAGGCGCGTCCTTGCAACACCGCAAGAAAGGGAGCCACTTTTCCTATACTTAGCCGCTACAAACCAGGTCATCAGCACAGCAATCGTAGTCGAACGACCTGAAGACGGCAAAGCATACGGAGTCCAACAACCAGTATATTACATCAGCGAAGTGCTCTCGCCATGCAAGCAACGATACCCTCATTACCAGAAGCTCGCATATGGAGTTGTTCTCACGGCCCGAAAGCTCAAACATTATTTCCAGGAACACGCCATCACAGTGGTTAATGATGCGTCACTCGGGACAATCTTGAACAACCCTATGGCATCCGGGGGAATAGCAAAATGGAGCATCGAGTTGGGCGCCTGGGACATCACCTATGCAGGACGCAACGCAGTCAAATCTCAAGTACTCGTGGAATTCCTCAGCGAATGGATAGAGCTACAAACGCCCGGGCCGCCTGAGTACACGAGCAATTGGATAATGTACTTCGATGGATCCAAGAGAAACGAAGGAGCAGGAGCTGGAATCGTTCTTATTTCACCTCGTGGAGACAAGCTGCAATACGTCCTGCGACTGGACTTTCCACCAGATGATCCAGCATCGAACAACGACGCAGAATATGAAGCCCTGTTGCACGGGATGAAGATGACAATCGCCTGTGGAGCTACCCGATTAATGATCTACGGTGATTCCAATCTCATAGTGCAGCAGACAATGAAAGAATGTGACGCCATTGCTGAAAACATGGTCGCATATCGTGACATGTATAATCTGCTCGAAGGAAGCTTTAAAGGGTGCGAGCTGAGGCACATTGCAAGATCTAGCAACGAAGAAGCAGATAGACTGGCAAACATGGGTTCCACGAATACACCCATACCGCCAGGAATATACTTCGAACGGATGATCAAGCGACCGATCAAAGTGAAGAAAGCTGCAGAAACACCAGCAGCGCCAGAAACAGAGGTCAGCCCGCAGGTCGCGCTTATCGAGCTTATTCATAATATATCACGACAGGTCTTTCTGGTCGAGCCAGTCTGGACGCAGATATATCTCGACTACCTGCTCAATAGACAGCTCCCGGCCGATCCACGTGAGGCTCGACAGATAATCAGGCATAGCAAGTCCTTTCGAGTGGTCAATAGAGAATTATACAAGCAAAGCATCTCGGGAATACTTCAGCGATGCATCGCACCCGAAGATGGCAAGGAATTGCTCCAGGACATACACCAAGGAGATTGCAGACATCATGCTAGCTGGAAAACAATAATGGGAAAAGCTTTTCGAGAAGGATTTTACTGGCTAACAGCAGCCAGCGATGCAAAAAGCCTGGTCGAACGATGCGACGCCTGCCAGCGATTCGCACCAAGACCACACGCACCTGCTACGGAATTGCACATGATACCAATAGCCTGGCCCTTTGCACAATGGGGGCTAGACATGGTTGGACCACTACGCAAGTCCACACCAGGTGGATACACACACTTGCTGGTCGCAGTCGACAAGTTTACCAAATGGATCGAGGCTATGCCAGTAACTTCGGCTAGCGCCCAATGCGCCGTCAAGTTCCTCGACTCCATTGTATGCAGATTTGGTGTGCCACATGACATCATTACAGACAATGGTACAAACTTCACAGCAAAGGAAACACAACAGTTCTGCGAGGACAAAGGCATCAATTTCAAGTTTGCTTCAGTTGCTCACCCGCAAACGAACGGACAAGTCGAAAGATCCAACGGCTTAGTTTCGTCTGGCATCAAGAAGCGATTACTCGATCGTCTACACCCCGCTGCAGGACATTGGGCAGAAGAGCTACCCTCCGTACTCTGGAGCCTCCGCACAACTCCTAATCGATCAACGAAGTACACGCCATTCTTCATGGTATACGGGGCAGAAGCTGTCCTTCCCGAGGACGTCCGATTCAGCGCCCCCACGAGTTGTAGCCTACAGCGAAGAAACTTCCAACAAGGCACTCGCAGAAGATATGGATGCACTCGACGAAATGCGTGACATCGCACTCGCAAGATCCGCAGTATATCAGCAATCCTTGCGCAACTATCATAGTCGCCGCATACGCCACAGAGCATTCGCAGTTGGGGACCTGGTGCTGCGGCTCAGACAGAAGGAAGGACACAAGCTCGAACCACCTTGGGAAGGACCCTTCATCATACACGAAGTCATCCCAGGTGGAGCCTACAGGCTAAAGAATCCAGAGACTGGAGGAATCTATTCCAATCCTTGGAATATCGCACACCTCCGCAAATTCTATCCCTAGATTTACTTGTTATCACAACAAAAAAAAGGCTATACTAGCCACTACTGTAGCTCGAATACATGGCTTCTCAGTCATTACAATAAAGACATGATTCCTTCATCATATTCACTCGAAACTTCTCGTTCTTTACATGCTAAAAGTTACAGGTACACACCCCATAGAACACACGGGGGCTACACCTACAACTAAGCATCACAGAAAAACATCATACAAACAAGGTTGTACACCTTACAACAGTTTTTACAAACTATAAACAGATTACAGGATATTTACATCCGACAATCAATCAAAGCGCTGAGCATTCTCAGTCGCTAAAACTCTATCTACCTCTTCAGAGGCCAATCGGATAATTTTCTCCGCTGCAGGACGTACAGCATCATAGTGCGGCGAGATATCCTCGATTGCATAATCTGGGCCGAGCTACAGAGTTAACGTCTATCTCAGGATGCCATATTCGGACAAAAGAGAGAGCTACAACCGCGCCGCACGTCATTTGATTGCGCACACGCGCGCGAACTTCTCATTCACGTCCAAACAACCTGAGAAGATAGCTCCAGTCTTCGGGACCTCTTTCAAGTGGGTAAAATGCAGCGTTCATCGCAACCAAGACCTCGTGAAAAGAACTCACGAGAATTCTCGCCTGGAGGACTCGGAATTTCAAGGTGGCCATCACAAAACCTCGACTGCGATCAGACCAAAAATTGTTTGCATGAGGTTTTGAGATGCTAGCCTCTTGATGAATGTGGCTCTCTACCCACTGCTTTTCTTCCCTGTCATCCAGTTTAACAACTGAAGAGCAGACGTACTTAGTCAGCTAAGGAAAACATGGAAGAAGAAGGCACGGGGGCTGCACTACTTACATAGCAAATCTCTTGCGAATGAAGCCAACTCATCCATCAGAAATTGTTCACGTTCAGCCGCCAATTTTTGCTTGGACTTCGCCACATCAGCTACCCCGCGCAGAGCTTTCAGCTTGCGCTCACCATCCTGGACCTTATCACGAAGGCCCACAAAAGTGCCAACAGCGGCAACAAGTGGATTTACTGGAGTACCACGTCCACCCGAAGTTTCCGCGGCAAACCCAGTAGCCTGGAAGAATACAAGGAAAGAAGTAAGATGCCCTACTCGAGTCATTTCTAGTCGCACATCTGACAAACGCTCGAGGGCTACTCCCATCGGGAGACAACGCACAAACAAGGGGAATAAATTTCAAGACGAACTCTTCAATTAAAGACAACGAAGGTACGGGAATACATCCCAAGGTTCATTACATTCAAGGAAGAAAAAGAAAAAACTATGAGGCTACATTGGTGCTTCCGCTAGCGACAGTCGCCCCTCCTTTCAGCCGAGCAAATATCTCAGACAGCTTCCGAGCAAGAATGGCAGCTTGCTCGCCAAAACGAGAGAGCCGTACCTTTTTGCCCGTGGAGGGGTCGACTGGAAGAGACGAGTAGGCCTCCTCCAAACCTTCGACTCCGTGCGCCAAAGCAAATTGGATCGCGGTCTTCGCACCAGACTCCGACTGAGCGACCGCGAAGGCATCCAGAAGATTGCCTTCTGAGAAGACCTTCAACAGATCATCTAGCGCGGGTGCAGGAGTGGCGTTGGTGATGAGGCGACCATGCAGTTGCACCAGCACTTGAGTAGCATCACTAATCAAGGAGAAAACTCCATCAGCGTGCCTCTTAAGCTGGGCAAGTGTGTCGGTTAGCACATCTACCCGCTGGAGCCCAGGGATCTCTAGAGGGACATCCAGAAGACCTACAAAAGAAGAAAATAATACTTAGCAAAGTTCAGCAAAATGAAGGATCAAAGTCGCAAGAGTCCAGAACACTTACCCGCGAAACGCTCAGCGAGGGGACGGAGGAACGCGACAACGTCGTTATCGGCCTTACTGTCAGCTTCCTCTAACTCCTTCAAGGCCTTCCGCGCATCCGCAAGCTGTCAACCAAAATCTTCCGATTGCATGCGGGAAGCCTCCAGCTCTTGTCGAATGGCCGTCAGGTCAGCCTCCCGAGCAGTTACCTGCTCAGAGAGTTTGACCTTTTCGGACTCCGAGAGTTCAAGTCGAGCTGCAAAGAGATGCTTATCAAAAATCAAGAATGGACGGAATACTGAAGACAAGGAGATGATAAAACTTACCCTTGAGAAGGTCGTTCTCAGTTTGAAGTCGGCTACGGTCCGATCGAAGTGACTCGCAATCCGACTCGGCGAGAAGACGCGGCGACCAATCGCCGCAAGAGAATCAACGAGCGACTGCAAAAGCACGAAGATAGAAGAGTTAAAAGGGTTAAATTGGAGCCTGTACCCGATTATTTACAATCGACTACAGCCTCGGGGGCTACTCCCATCGGGAGCACTGCCGTGCACCCGATAAAAGCAAAATCATGAAGAAGAAATAAACCAGACTTTGAGCCTGTAGCCGATCGCCTGCGATCGACTACAGCCTCGGGGGCTACTCCCATCGGGAGCACTGTCGTGCACCCGATAAAAATTTGAAGACAGAAGACGAAGTTTACCTGGCCGGTGGTGCGAGAGAGCGGATCCGCGGAGCTGTCCGTCACTTCTTTAGAAGCTGAAGTCCTGGCGGCAAAGCTGGGGACTTCACGTTCCAAAGTCGCAGCTTTAGGGGCTGCTCTGGGGGAATTTTGGACGGTGCCCGCAGTGGGAGTTTCACCCGCATCCCTTGCCTTGTTCCTCTTTTCGGGAGGAACGGAAGAAGCGTACCTGCGAGGACTGATAGTCTGCAGTCTGCAACAAAAGATAGAAAACATCAGAATTGAAGTGCAAAGAATGTTCGACCAAGAACAAGAAAAAAGACCTACTCGTCATCTTCGTCGTCATCCAGCAAGTCCGCGTTCCAGGCGGTTGTCATCACCGGAAACGAAGGCGAAGGGGCGAGTGAACGAAGTGGAGTCACAAGGACGGGGGCCTGACCGGGAGATGCTTCCAAGGAATTGTCCTTGGAAGTAGCCTCGTCATCATCCACCCGACGACGCTTAGGAGGGACACCATTCGAGTCGTCAGCGTCATCCGAAGAATCACGCTCAGAACTCGAAGAAGCATTGGCGACGCTGGTGTCAACCACACCATCCTGGTGACTCGCCAGTAGCTCTGAAGCCTCCTCTCCCGTAACTGGCGGGTAGCAGTCTGCCATAGCTAGGCTCTACAAAGACAGAGAAGACGAGAAAAAACCTTGTCGACTAGGACTCAGAACAAAAAGGAAGCAACTCAAAGACAAGAAGGAAGAAACTAACCGCGGCTGAAGGAGGATTTGAAGCGGCAAAGGCTTCAACTGAACAATCGGGGAATTTCTCCCCCACCTTCAGTCGAGTGATACCCGCGATTTTCTTCTCAAATTCCACATTCGAAAGTTCCTCGCGGCTTACTCGGCTGGGGTCTTCTGAGCCTTGATACTCCCACATAGCGGAGGGCCTTTGCTGAAGAGGTTGGATTCTGCGCTTCAAGAAGATGCTCGCCAAATGCAGCCCGTTGAGCACGACTCCCGCAGTCTGATCCCGGAGAGCGGCTACTTTTGCGATTAAGGGCGCAACGGTCTGATTCTCCTCGGCTGACATCTTGTGCCCCCAGGACTTTCGCCTTGTCAGAACAGCGAACGGGTGGAACTCTACGATCCCACCCGAGCTGTTGTCGATGACGTAAAACCACTTTTTTCGCCAGCCTTGGGCGGAGTCGAGGAAGTGCATGTTGAAGTAGCTGCCTTCCTGTCGAGCTTGGATCCCGAAGCCGCCCGTACAAAGCGGTTCGCCGGGCTCAGATTCCACCCGCGATTTCTCGCGGAAGATCCGGACTTTGAAAAGCGCCTTCCAGAGCGCCCAGTGTGGGCGAATGCCGAGAAAGCACTCGCAGAACACGATGAAGCACGATATGTGCTGCACCGCGTTCGGAGGAAGATTATGAAGCTGTATGCCATAGACATACAGCAACCCGAGGAAGAAAGGGTGGAGAGGAAAGGAAAGACCCCGAGACACGTGGTCCACAAAGACCACGTGCTCGTTCGATTGCGGGTTAGGTACCTCTTCCTTCTTTCCGAGGCGAACCCGCTTCTCCGTTTCCGCCGGCAGCAACCCTTCCCGCTGCATCTCCTTGATGCTCTTCGCGGTGGTGTTGGGGGAGCGCCAGTCGCCGGCACGGGGCGTAGGTTGCGCAGAGGGTTCCCCGGACGCAGAAGTGACAGCACCACGTCTTTTTCCGCCAGCCATTGCTTGCAGCACGAGCTCGAGCGCGAGGAAGAAGGAGATGGGCGCAAGGAAGAAGATGAAGGCAAAGAGCTGGGAAAATTTTACCGTAGCGCTAAGACCCGTACTTATACACGGAGCGAGACGATCTCAGCCGTACGATGCGCTACGTGGCGCTTATCACAGCCACCACGTGTGAAGATGAAACGAAGGGGCGGCCAACGCTGTTTCGTGCCACGATCTTAATAGAAGATCGTGCGCATTTACTGCGCGGTTCGCGTAAAAACCGGGAACGACGGCTCGTTTCCCGGTCAAAAAGCTGACCAGGTGGGCCACCATCTGCTACCGCTCCGTCACGTCCCATCGGGAGAAGAGGAGTGCGCCATGACGTCATGGCATACGTCATTCAAAATCAAGATCTTTCGATTGGAAGTTCAAACGCGAAAATATCTTCGTACGAACAACAATTCCTTCGGATGAAAGCAACTTTTCTATGAACAATTCATGAAGCAAAACCTCTTCGAACGAGAGAAAAATACCCTATACACGAAAACTCTTTCGTATGGGCACAGCATTCCGAACATGAAAACTCTTTCATATGGACATAACTTTTCTTCCAGCACGAAACTTCTTTCGTGTGGAACTCAAACAGATCGATCGTGTAGGAAGAACCTACCTCTCTTACACATGATAATTTTACATCATAAGAACCTAGATTGTTCAGCCGACTAGGCGCATCCGGATGCCATATTCTTCGAATATGAAGGTAAGACCCAAAAAGATCTCTCTTTTGGGCCTGGAATCGCACTCGAAAGATGCGTCCTCCGGTATAATTCCGTGTCAACAACACGAAGAAAAATCCTAGCGGACGCGCCGGGTACCCCCATAGGTTAAGTTCGACTTGATAAGTCCACAACGGCCCAGTCGCAACAATCACCTTATCGGGTTTGAGTCGGAGGTCTCGAATCTGTGTAGGCCAGGAATGTTTTTGCCCTAGGCGCAATTAATTGGCCCTGATCTCTCGGGAGAGCCAAGCTACTGTGCCACATCCTTCTGTGAAAAAAGCCGTAAAAACAGGCACTTGTGTTGCTCGATACTCGAGCATGATGACTTATGGTACAGGGAACACACCCTTTAAAACAATAACTGTCGAGCTGGTCCTCCAAAAAAAGGTTAAGAAAGGTTTGACCGTCTACTCGACTGGAAAAATCCCAATCGAGTAAACGCTCGGGGGCTACTGACGAAGATATGGATCCTGGACCCTGCGGGTAAGGACACCCCCTCTCAGGCCCAAGGCCAAAGCCCAAGAAGAGGCGCCCTTGGAGTACTCCAGAAGGCCCACGTGAGGCCCACCCGCACTAACTTGCGGGTTAAGCTAGGAAACTTGTAACCGACCTAGCTAGAGTTCGAGTCCTCTCCGGGTAGAACTCGAGACCTGGCCATCTATATAAGGCCAGGAGAGCCCCCTAGGAGAGGACCAAGCAATTACCGCACGACCCAAAAGCCTTGAACTCGAGACCTACTCTCGATTTGAGCACACCATTGTAACCGATCTAATCTTTAATACAGATCGACAAGAGGCGGGAGTAAGGGTTTTACCTCTACGAGGGCCCCGAACCTGGGTAAATCTCGCCCCCTGTCTAGCCGACGATTCCACCAGCGCTCATGGGTTCTCTTAATCGAAACCCGATAGGTTCACCGAAGGGATTTGTTGAGTCAGGGATTCGACAGGGGCCTACCCCCGAGTAGGGTCATACTTGGTGTAAATTGGTGTCCAAGGATTGGACCGAGTCAAAGTGGATCGGTTATGTGCCCAACCTGTATCTGGCTACTGACATATGCTATGTCGATATGAGGAACCTTGTATATCATCGTGCAGGTGGGCATTCTTCCGGGTTATCCGAGTCACACTTGGAGAAACCGGGTTATGGGAAGAACATGTTATCCCGGACCAAAGTCAATGGAGCAGGTGAACCCTGAAGATCACAGAGGCGTACAAGCGTGCGGTTCAACTTACTAGGTGGGTGACACAGAGTGTACATGGGCACAGTGCAGAGGTATGGGCGGAGCGACATCCTGTCTCTGACAGAGGGGAAAGGGCATACCGGTGATGGTGCAGGTCTTGCACTCGTTGGGAGAACCCAATAGGAAGGTATGAAGAGCACATCAGCAAGTTTCCCCCAGAAAGTAACCAAGGTTGAATCGACCAGTAGGAGAAAGAAATCACTTCCGAAGGTTGATGCAGCTGATATTGGCAGGGTGCACTACCGGTTCAGCAGCAACATGGAACCTACACAACACAATCAAATCACTTTGCCCCAACGAAGCCGTGAGGTTGTCAATATCACCGGTTTTCTGGAAACAAAGAGGCTAAACGTATGGTGTGGAAAAAAGGAGTAAAAGTCAGAAAACAAAGATTGCAGTGGTTGTATTATCAGTATGAGGAAAATGGACCGGGGTCCACAGTTCACTAGTGGTGTCTCTCCAACACAGATAGATAGCATGTCGGGTAAACAAATTACAACTGGGCAATTGACAGATATAAAGGCTGCATCGTAGTGCATATGCATTACATCATGATTACTATGTGATTCATGCGGGCATTACAAAAAGATACATAGACCGTTATCCAACTGCATTTATGACTAATAATCCACCATCAGAAATGTCATCCGAGCAAACCTTGGATATTAAATTGCAAGCAACAGATAACCGCACTAAGCAAAGTGTGTAATCTAAACAATGTAAACATCGTTGTCTTCTCCCCAGTGGCAACAACACATCCCCCACTCGTTTAAGTTTCTGTCACTCGAGCATGAGTGAAAGGGAGGCATGAATCCACTATCGAGAATAAATAATCCCTCTTGGATTTACAAGCATCTAATTGGCCAAAGCATCTACTATCAACGGAGAGCATGCAAGATCATAAATAACATACACATGAAAATAACATGATAGATTGATAATCATTGAACATAGCATTCAATATTCATCAGATCCCAGCAAACAGAACATGTAGCATTACAATAAGATGATCTTGATCATGTAGGGCAGCTCACAAGATCTAAACATGAGGCATAAAGAGGAGAGAACAACCATCTAGCTACTGATATGGACCCGTAGTCCAAGGATGAACTACTCACGCATCATTCCAGAGGCGGGCATGATGGTGTAGAGCCCTCCGGTGATGATTCCCCCTCCCTACAGGGTGCCGGGTAGAGCTCTAGAACCCTCCCGAATTAGGGTTGACAATAACGGCGGCTGCAGATATTTTTCTTGGAAAAGGCTCGGGTATTTAGGGTTAACCCTTCAAGGAGAATATATAGGCGCGAGGGCAATGTCGGTGGGCAGCCAGGGGGCCACACCACCCCTGGGCGCGGCCACGAGGGGCGCGCCCACCCATGGTGTGGGGCCTCTCTGGCTCCCCTCCGGGTCCCCTCTAAACTCCGTGTGTGTGATGACTTTCTAAGACTTCCGGGCTTCGAATCGTCCAATTCTGAGAATATTACCAGAATAACTTTTCTGAAACTAAAAACAACACAAACCAGGAACTGACTGTGTGGCATCTTGTCAATAGGTTAGTCCCGGGAAATCGATAAAAATGGCATAAAGTGTAAAGGAAACATGTAGATAATAGTATGAAAATGACATGGAACATAAGAAATTATGGATACGTTTATGACGTATCAACATCCCCAAGCTTAGTTCATACTCGTCCCCAAGTAGGTAAACGATAAAAACAAATAATTTCTGAGGTGACATGCTACCAACATAAACTTGATCACCATATTAATGTAAAGCATGTAAACAAGGATCAAATGAATAAAGGTTGTGGTTTATAGTTGATATCAAATATAATAATGTATAAACCATTAAGAAGAACAAAGTAAAACTTTTCAATGAATCAATACTAAAAGACAATCAACCGTGCAAGGTTTATTAAAGATGATTTAAGCTTCAAGAACAACAATATAATCATCCAAGCCATCAAACTCTCACAACAACTCCTGTTAGGATCAAGTCAAATGACAACAATATGCACGTAGGAAAAAATTAAGATATTTGTGCACTCAAAACAAGCAATCGTTCTGTATTGGTCCCTGACACCAGGATGTTATGGATAAAAGAACATTATGGGGGGTTTGGATGGTCAATGGAAGAAAGTCTCACACAACTGAAAGTGATTATTAGACAAGAGGAAGTCTTATAATTGAAGTTATGCAAGGAGTAGTGATTGCCACACTACGGATGCACATAGAGCTGTAAGTGTATGAAAGCTCTCCAATGGAACTAGTGGGGGTGCATCCAACTTTCTTGGTCACGAAGACCTAGAGCTCTTTTGAGGAGGCTCATCATTAGAATATACAAGTCAAGTTCTATAATGTAAGTTCCCCACATAGTTATGCAAGTCAAAATATGAAAACTCTCTCCAAATTGAAGTAATGATGCTAACCAAGCACAAGTGTGGAATAAATGATAGTAGTGTTGCCCCCTCTCTCTTTATTATCTATCTTTTGCCCTTTTTTCCTTTTGGGATTTTTCTCTATTTTTTTATTTTTTATATATAACCTCACTTGGTAGGGGCAACACTCCATTTACAATGAATCATCACACCTTTAGTACTCATTACTCAAAGTGAAATATCTCTAATGTATATAAAACTAAATTCTCCTGCTAGTGTAGCAGTATGCAAAATAACAATGAAGCATGACAAGTAACATAATGATGATGGATGTTGTATGGCAATATATCTCGGAATGGCTATGGAAATGCCATGGTAGGTAGGTATGGTGGCTGTTTTGAGGAAGATAATTTTTGTCTTATGTGTAGAATAACAAAGTTCTCCCACGGGGTTTGGATGCACTGGTGAAGTTTGCACCAACTCTCAATGTGAGAATGAGCAATACACAGTACCGAAGAGGCTAGCAAATATGGATGGTGGAAGTGCCAGAAAACCGTAACATAAAACTCACAAGTTAAAAGATTACAACTAAAATTATGATCTTACAAGGCATAATGAAAATCACTCCAAGAGGGTCCGTGGCAGTGACTTAGCTACCCCGACCATAACGCGTAACAAAAATCCATTACGATTGCTATCATCAAAGGAAGTCATATACCATTATCCTATCAACTGGTTATTTAAGTGTGGAACAATTTCAAGCTTTTAGATAAACCATTAATTGTTTTTACTCTACTAAACCAGAAAGTTTATCATTAAGCATATTAATATCTCAAAACAACAGCAAATAATCAAGTGAAACAGTTTAGTGATCTATAAGAATATGTAAGCTTTTTCGTTATACCGTCTACCACCTGTAGAATTTTCTATTTCCATCCAGAACCAAAAAAAACCTCTACAAATAATATAGAAATGAAACAAGAGAGTACTAACATAAATTTACTAGAACTAACAGCTCTGAATAAGAGATGCATGAAAAACAGGAGCTAAAAGGGATTTGCAGTAGCTAGAAAAAAAACTAAGAACATAACGAGTATTCATATGAAAAAGCGGAGCATGTCTCTTTCCCACAAAAAGAATGCTAGGTTCCAACAATATTATTGCAGCAAGGAAAAAAAACAGACGCACCAAGTAAAATTCATATGATATGACCGAATGAAAATATAGTTTCACTAGAAGTGACCTGATAAATTGTTGATTAAGAAGGGGGTGCCTTAGGCATCCCCAAGCTTAGACGCTTGAGTCTTCTTATAATTTGCTGGGATGAACCATGGGGGCATCCCCAAGCTTTGGCTTAGCACTCTTCTTGATCACATTATATCACCCTCTTCTCTTGACCCTTGAAAACTTCCTTCACGCCACACTCAATGTAATTCGCATTAGAGGGTTAGTGCACAATCAAATATTCACATGTTCTGCATGGACAAAAGAATTATTAATCATTTTAAACTTTAGCTACAAACACTGATGTTTCGTAAAGAAAAGAAATCCACTCGACATAGTAAAATAGAGAATGCAAGTAAAAAGGCAGAATCTGTCAAAACCAGAACAGTCTAGGAAGACAAATTTTTTAGGGGCACTTACATTGCTCAAATCGAAAAACGTAAAGAAGGAAAAAGTTTTGGAATTAGACGACGAATAATCACAAAACTTTTCAGGTCATTTTGATCTTTCCATGAATTACGCGATTTTTTACGATGGACAGCAGAAATCTGTTTCATGCGCAGAAATCCAAAACCAACACCAACTTTCGCTAGAAACTTTACTTGGCACAATTAATACATGAAAATAAAGATATAAAGGAGTTTCTAAATAATTATACAACACCTTGACTCAAAGAAAACAGAGAAGAAAAGAAAAAATAAAACCATGGGTTATCTCCCAAGAAGTGCTTTTCTTTAACGCCTTTTAGCTTGCCCCAGAAAACTAGAATCAAGTAGATGCTCACATAAGAAATATGAATTAAGAAAAAGAGGGCATAAAGAAGCAAGTGTAAAACAAATTTAAGTATAACCCACTTCCTATACATAGGAATCTTGTAAAGAAATAATTTAAAAGAAGCTCAACCTAGAAATCATGGGAAGGTAGAACAAGAGCAGTTTCAAAACTTTCAACAAAAAGCGAGGTGATTTAGTAACATGAAAATTCCTACAACCATATTTTCCTCTCTCACAATAATTTTCAGTAGAATCATGAACAAACTAAACAACATAATTATCACATAAATCATGTTTTTCATGATCTAAAAGCACACAATTCGTACCAAGCTCCAAAACATTGGGATCAAAATTTAAAACCAGCTCCTCTTTTTTCCCACTTTTAGCAATAGAAAAACAAGATGATTGATCACTCATAAAAGGTATGGGACTACTGATAGAAATCCCATTTTCATTATCATTATGATTTATAACATAAAGTAACATAGGTCCATCATCTAGAGCATTAACATATAAATTTTATAAACAAACTTCCTCATTATCATGCATATCAATAGTTGGAATAAATAGAGGATTATCATAGGATTTATCAAAATAGCATGGATTATCATAAATAATAGTAGCAATATCATTCTCACAAGTTTCATTCATAGTAGTATCAAGGTCACAAGTATAGAAAGTATCAATTTCATCAAAAAGGGATATTTCAAAAGAATCAATAGGATCATCACAATTATAAATATAACTCTCATCCTCCTTTGGTAAGCATGGAGAGAAATAAAATAAGGTATGATTTAAAGAGTTACCCTCATTGGGAGGTAGACATGGGTAGCTAATCCATTCTTCCTCTTCTTGATCATCACTCTCCTCCTCTTTTTCATCCAATGAGCTTCCAATTTCAGCAGTTTCTTCTTCCGTTGGTTCCTGCAAGGCATTAGTCTCTCCCTTTTGGGGAGTGAATCTATTAAGATATTTAATTATGTAGCAATTACAATCCTTGTAATTATCAAAGAAATATTCAAGTATAGCATAAATCTTGTATTTATAAGGTGCATCATCAATACTTTCAAGCAAATATGCAATTTCGAATGCACCCTTCCAAGCAATAAATTCCTCAATTCGTTCCATATCATAAAAGTCATAATTTCCCTTAACATAAGAAGATATGGTAACATTATCATTATACTCACATTGAAAAGGTAGGAGTTTATACCTCCTACAACAACAAGATTTATCAAAGCAATAAGTAACATTGTAAGTGGAGCACAAGTTTTTAGCATAGTGATGCAATTTATTAATTTGCTCCCGTAAGTGTATCCCTTTTTGTGACAAGCGGTGTTCGTTATAATATTTTTGTTGTTCATTCGTGAACCCACCTTGCCAATATGATATAGTTTCAAATAAATCAACCATTGATAACGAACATGATAAAGCAAGCAAAAAAGCAAAATAATAACAAAGTAAAAATGATTGGAGGTGAGAAATGAACGGAATATGCCCAAGAGGCAATAATAAAGTGGTTATTATCTTATTCCTTGTTTATGATAAATGTTTATTTATCATGATAGAATTGTATTAACCGGAAACGTTGATACATGTGTGTTTAATAAACAAACAATGGTTCCTAGTAAAGCCTCTCTTTTAACTAGCTCGTTGATTAATAGATGATCAAGGTTTCCTGATCATGAACATTGGATGTTGTTAATAACGGGGTCATGTCATTGGTAGAATGATGTGATGAACATAGACCCAATATCAAGATAACAATACGATCAAGTCATTTAGTTTATATTGTTATATCTTGCATACAAAGTAACTTATTCCTTAGACCATGAGATCATGCCAATCACTGATACCGGAAGGGTGCTTTGATGTCATCAAACGTCACACCGTAACAGGGTGACTACAAAGGTGTCGTTAGGTATTCGGAAAGTATTAGTTGAGGATCATGGATCAAGAGTGGGATTTGTCCATCCAAATGACAGAGAGATATACTCTGGGCCCTCTCGGTGATATCACATCGACACCGCTTGCAAGCACGTGACTAGGTCACAAGGATGTCATATCACGGAAACGAGAAAAGAGTACTTGTCGGTAACGATATTGAACAAGGTATGGTTGATACCAATGATCGAATCTCGTACAAGTAAAATATCGCGAGGCAAAGGGAATTAGTCACGACGTTGATGGTTCACACGATCACGAGAGTCATCGTTGAATATATAGGAGTCATCACGGATCTCCAGATCCCACTGTTGATTATTGATCGGAGAGGAGTCTCGATCATGTCTATGTTATTCGCGAACTGTAGGGTGACACACTTAAGGTTCGATGACGCATTTGAGAGGATACGGAATAACGAAGAATGATTTGAGCAGCACCGAAATTGTTTCGGGGAATATTGGAATAGTTCAAGGTGGTATATGTTAATCTTTGATTAATAAATAGTTCAAGGGGGTAAGTGTTAATGTTTGTTAATAGGATTAACAAATATTAAAATAGATAAATGAAATTGTTTTATTTATTTATTAAAGAAAACCCTTGGAATTTTGAGTGGGAATTGATGAGAGAATGAGTGGGTTGAGTGGAGACTCCACCCACATGATGAGGGGAGAGGTGGAGGCACCAAAAATTCGTGGCTGCCTCCCCCTCCTATATAAAGAGGGGTTGGACCTCCCTCTCCCCACACACTTGGTGTCATCTTCACTTCCTCTCCACCCGCTGCTCCATGTTCTCCGGCTTGGCGAAGACCTGACCATGGGATTTTTCACCACCACCACGTCGTCGTGATGCTGGAGTTCCGAGGGATCCTCTACTTCCGCTACCCCCACTGGATCGAGGGAACGAAGGTTGTCATCAACCGTACGTGTGACCGATCACGGAGGCACCATCGGATTGCGGTGCACATCTTCTCGCTCTCGGGGTTGGTGTGAGTACGACTACGCCAACAACGAGATTTGATCTCGTAACGCTTAGAGTCTTCGAGGGTATGTTTTATTAAGACTCTCTTTCTCCCCGTTGCACTTCATCTCCTAGATTAGATCTTGGCCTTTCGGGTGTCTCGCGCGTAGGAATTTTTTTGTTTTCTATGCAACGAACCCTACAGTGGTATCAGAGCCGGATCTATGCGTAGATGTTTTGTACGGGTAGAACACATAGGTGTATGTGGGCGTTGATGATCATGTTATTGCCTCCTTGAGTATTTTATGATCTTAGTGGCATAGTTGGATGAAGCTGCCCTAAACAAACTTTACGTGTACTATGTACGCGAGACCTGTCTCATTTGTGGCTGAGGGGGTGTCCGTTTCTCCAACTATAGTTGGATGAAGCTGCCCTAAACAAACTTTACGTGTACTATGTTTATCAACGTTGTGGGATATGTTCGTAGGTATGAACGGTTCTATCCTCGAAAGCGCTAAAGCCATGTAAAATATGCAAAAATAAATTAGAGGCGTCTAACTTGTTTTTGCAGGGCATGTGATGTGATATGGTCAATGTTACAAACGTTCTGTATGAGATGATATCTTTTGTAAATTATTGACATACCGTATGGAGCCATATGGTTGTCTTATTTTTATGGCATGCATGATGTATATCATATCCATGTGATATGTTGTAATGGACAATCAAGATGGAGGTGCCACGGACCTTGGTGCCACGCCGGTGGAATGATGGAGATCATACCATAATGCATAAGATGGAGATAAAGTGCAAGAAGCACCATATCATATCACATTATCCATGCATGTGATGTTAATCCTTTTATGCATCTTATTTTGCATAGATCGCGACGGTAGCATTATAAGATGATCCCTCTCACTTAATATCAAGATAATAATGTGTTCTTCCTTAAGTATGCACCATTAAGAAAGTTCGTCGTTTCAAGACACCACGTGATGATCGGGTGTGATAGACTCAACGTTCGCATACAACGGGTGTTTTCAAGCCTATCATGTACAGACATGGCCTTGAAACACACGCAATACTACGGTTCTACTTGGCGAGCCTAGCCTGTACAGACATGGCCACGGAACACATAACCGAAAGGTAAAGCATGAGCCATATGGATGATATGATGAACATGTCGATGTTCGCCTTTGAAGCTACATCATCTCACGTGATGATCGGTTTTGGTGTGGTGAATTTGGTTCGTGTAATCACTAAAGCCGACTAAGAGGGATGTTGTTTTTGAGTGGGAGTTCATGGCATAATTTTTAATTAACTTGAACTTATTTATCATGAACAACCAATCAAAGTGAATTTGCACAAATTGTAGTATTCATTGGCATCCACAAAACTACCTTACACTTAGCTTGTTAATTGAGATATAACTGTTATGATCTGGTAAATACCATTTAAGATTGGTACCGTAATAGTGAAATTTAAAATTGATTCCTATTGTATATTTTCGGTATTTCCTACCTAGCTCCAAATGATTAATGATTGATTGATCTAGATAGTAAATAATTCCTACTTAGAATACAGAGTCATGGTTGCTTCCGTATTACTTTATCTTCAAAAGAATGTTTTGTTGATCAAGGTTATTTAGGAACTGAAAATAGTTGTTTTCAGAAACAATCAAGTGAAAGATATATTGATATATATAAACTTATTTGTGGCAACATGACTGAGTATAATTTAGCGTAACAATGTATGCTTATATTATTTGAATATATGCAATGATTGAAGACGCTAGGCGTTTGAATATTCCAAGAAGTTGGGCGCTAAAAAATATTCTCTAAATTCCTTCCTTCGAGCTATAGTAGCTTAATCATAAAATTGTTATGATGGGATGGATTAAAATTATGGGTAAAAATCGTTTACCTTGCTTGGATATTGCTAAGAGTGGAATCCGGAAGAATGCTATTAATATGGTGATATTAGTAGAACAATCAAACTCAAAGTATGTCTCAATGGGTGATAGTATATGACTAACACACCAAGGAAGATATGCTAGTACGACTAGCATTGTTTGATGTAGAATGATTCTTCTGTAAAGGGAAGTGAATATTAAAAATAGAATTACAAAAGGTATATGGCAGAAAAGAATATAACTGGAAAAGTCCAGCTCAGGAGTATACGCTTGATATACAAGTTATAGAAGTATTACTAGTTAACAAAGTATTTTTTGGGTATTTTGATACCAGATTGGTTGGTATGAGTTGTCATACAAAGAAACACAATGCAAGAGAAACAAGGGCCTAAAAGGAACAAGTAATAGATGTGGAATCGATTATGACAAAACAGAAATAAAGTGTTATTGTGTTCATTGTCGTATCGAACCAAACATTCAACATTTATTTTAATAACTTAATAAGTTGTTATTTTGTTCTGGTATTTTGTGAGAACAAATGAGATTTTTCAAACTACGACCATATTCCATAATTGATGGATATGTTAATATAAATCATGTTGGTAAAGTAAACATCTATAAGACTAAATGTTAAATGTTGCAAGACATAAAAGAGTTTCACTTAAATTGTGACAACACCATTTTAGTTCATATCGGAAAGGAAAACATGAAGAAACTCCATATTGATGGACTTCCGGAGTCATTTTGTTTTGAATAAATTGACGCTTGTGAGACCTCTTCCAAAAAACGACTAGGATTCCGTTCATAGGTCGAAGTATAATGGACGACTAATTTAGTGGAGATTATACATATTGATGTATATAGTCCATTATGTGTAGTCATGTATGGTGGATTTATTTTCCTTCATAAAATTCCATTGATGAATTGAGTAGATATATGAGTATAACTATTTAAAGAGAACAGAGTTTGACATTTTTGAATTGGTTCAAATTATTGTTAGTATGAAGTAAAAATCATTGTAACAAGATAATCAAGTATTTATGATTTGATCATAAAGGATAAAGTTTGACTTACAAGTTTAGCAAAACATCTGAGAAGTTGCAGAATTGTTCTACAACTTATACTTCTCGAATACCCCACATTAGTTTGGAGTATTCAAGAGACAAAATCAAACCTTGTTGGACATGGTCAGATTAATAAAAATGCCATTACAATTTTGTATTTTATACATTAGTGACAACCGCTTTTACACTGAAAAGAGCACCATCATGATCCATTGAGATTGACACCATATAAGATATGGTTTGTGTAATGACCCAAATTGTCTTTTTCTTAAGTTTTGGTATGCATAGCATGTGTAAAATGTTTACAACCAAAATAGGATAAATATATGTTTATAAGGTTATCCCAAAGAATACATTGGGGATTTCTCCTATCACCAAACCAGAGACAAATGTTGTTTGTCAGAGAAGGTTGATTTCACGAGAAAGTAGTTCTTGCAAAACAAGTGAGTGGGAGGACAGTACAAACTCAACAAGATTAGCGAATCTTCGTTACCATGTCAAGAGTAGCGCAGCACTGGAAGTTGTTCCGGAGTTCCCTATTTTGACAAAGTAGAAGACACTACATATGTTGTAGATACTTTGAATGAGTTTGCGAACTGAACCACAAAAGTCCTAAAACTTTGTACTTAGACCAACTTGTGGTTTAAGTGTGAAGTGTTGTTTTGACAACAAAGGACCTGGACGTTATAAATGAAGCAAATGATGGGCCCTGACTTCGTAAATTTGACTATGAGTCATTATATCCGCCATAGTATCCTTGTATGAATATCAAGTATGTGACTTGGTAGTCCTTTCGATAGGCATGATGCCTAACGATAGCAAAATGGTTTATATAGAAACAAAGACATGGATTTTATATCCTTTGAAAGTTGTACTTATTGAAAAGATGTTTTCGACGAAGTTCAAAGAGTTGACTACTGCAAGATTTTTATCTTCCGTAGTGATGCGTTAGTCTTTGCGGATAGTTCTAGCAAAAAGTTACATATTATGATAAGGCAGTTGAATAACAAAAACAAACTTTCCTCTCAAGGAAGCTTGATCGAGGATGTGTACTTGACACAGTCTGAGAGTTTTGTAAAATTCAAAAGGTTGCTAGAAAGGTATGCACACTTCAATGGTTGAAGTGAGCATAAAGAAGTTGGAATCTTTACCTTAATGAAGTTATCAAAAGAGTTTGATTCCATCATTAATGATAAAGATGCTTGTAGAATTACAAGAAATTAAGTGGGAGCGCTAAGACATATTTCCAATGTTTTATGTAAATGACATATGGTTTATTGAAAAATATGTATTTTAAATTAACACGATTAAGATTTTCATATCGATGATAGGGTTACGAAATATTGGGCATCGATATCTATAAGAGATGGATTGAAGCGCCTGATATGATTGAAGCCAAATTACATAGATGAAATATTGAAGTAAGTCAATATTGAAATGACAAGAAGGAGTTCTTGATACATGGAAAAGAATTGAGCAATATTCAAGTGTTTTGACACATGATGAGCATAATTGAAATTAAGATTTCTAAGTCATGTGTTCCATGCTATGTACACAACTAGATGAGTCCTATGTTATAAAATGTTATAGCAGGATAATTCACAACAGTGGGAGAGATCCTTATGCCATTTTAGAAATGCTAAGGATATGTTTTCCTATGTAGTAATGACAAAATATTAGTTGTAATATGTTACACTAATAGTTTGTCATATATTCAAATAATTTTATCTCAATTAAAATATGTGGTGAAGGGTAGCACAATAGGCTGGAAGAAAGTTACATGCTGGATTTGAAAGAGTTTCAAAATTAAAGTATTGTGACGGATACTACAAAGGCTAAGTAAATCGTTGTGTTGACAACAAATAATAAGAGTATTTTGTGTCAAGGAGTTATTTATTGAACTTGGTGAATTTCCAAGAATGCTGACACTATGAAGCCACATTTTCACAATGTTAGTAACATTGGTTTAAGCTGAGGAATTAAGGTTTCACCGGTTGACCAAATATATAGAAATCCATCTCATTAGAGAATAAGTGATGCCTGTAGACGCAAAGAACATGCAAATACAATAGGACCTGAATAGTTCAGATCTTTTTGATGATGTTTACCACATGCTAAGCATGGTAATAACACTGGAACGCCATATGTGTTAAGTGCTTACAGACTAGATAATTGACTCTAGTGCAAGTAGGAGACTCAAGGGAATATGCCCGAGAGGCAATAATAAAGTGGTTATTATCTTATTCCTTTTTATGATAAATGTTTATTTCTCATGCTAGAATTGTATTAACCGGAAACGTTGAGACATGTGTGTTTAATAAACAAACAATGGTTCCTAGTAAAGCCTCTCTTTTAACTAGCTCGTTGATTAATACATGATCAAGGTTTCCTGATCATGAACATTGGATGTTGCTAATAACAGGGTCATGTCATTGGTAGAATGATGTGATGAACATAGACCCAATATCAAGATAACTATACGATCAAGTCATTTAGTTTATGTTGTTATATCTTGCATACAAAGTAACTTATTCCTTAGACCATGAGATCATGCCAATCACTAGTACTGGAAGGGTGCTTTGATGTCATCAAACGTCACACTGTAACATGGTGACTATAAAGGTGCCGTTAGGTATTCGGAAAGTATTAGTTGAGGATCATGGATCAAGAGTGGGATTTGTCCATCCAAATGACGTAGAGATATACTCTGGGCCCTCTCGGTGATATCACATCGACACCGCTTGCAAGCACGTGACTAGGTCACAAGGATGTCATATCATGGAAACGAGAAAAGAGTACTTGTCGGTAACGAGATTGAACAAGGTATGGTTGATACCAATGATCGAATCTCGGACAAGTAAAATATCACGAGACAAAGGAAATTAGTCACGACGTTGATGGTTCACACGATCATGAGAGTCATCGTTGAATATATAGGAGTCACCATGGATCTCGAGATCCCACTGTTGATTATTGATAGGAGAGGAGTCTCGATCATGTCTATGTTATTCGCGAACCGTAGTGTGACACACTTAAAGTTCGATGACACATTTGAGAGGATACGGAATAACGAAGAATGTTTTGAGCAGCACCGAAATTGTTTCGGGGAATATTGAAATAGTCACCGGAATTGTTTCGGGGAATATTGAAATAGTTCAAGGTGGTATATGTTAATGTTTGATTAACAAATAGTTCAAGAGGGTAAGTGTTAATGTTTTTTAATAGGATTAACAAATATTAAAATAAATAAATGAAATTGTTTTATTTATTTATTAAAGAAAAC
>CM054060.1:116446647-116638561 GCA_028641055.1 Alopecurus myosuroides | reverse complement strand
AAGTCAAAGTTTACGTTCTTCTTTATTATGTTATGAAAATTAGTTTTATTATTAAGTCTTGGATATTTTGATTCAAATTATTGCTCAAGTTTGAGTAATAGTTTTATGGCTTGTTAAATAAATTGTAGATAAGTCTTTTACTTGATTTATAAAGGTTGAAAGACTGCCTCAAAAACATTTAATATGTCCAAAATCCATTAAGTGTAGGCACTTGTGAATTTCGAAATTCACATAAGTTTTGGATGTTTTCTCAATTGACTTAATTCCATTGAAGATTCAATATGATAAGTTAATCATATTGATGAAGTGGAAAGATGAAATAATTGAAGTTTCAATGTTTCATTAAAGCTGGTGGGAGTACTTTGAATTAAAAACTAAGATCAAAGAAATTTGATGGAAGTAGAAAAGGTCTTAATAGAAATTATAGCATGGATCGACAAAGAATATTTTCTTAGTAAAAATTACCCATGATGAATTTTGAGAGTTTCACAATAATCGTGATAATAAAATCTTTGTGAGACAAGGATTTAAGCGATGTTATAATTGTCAAAAAGTCTTTGTGTGATAAAGTGATAGCGTGAAACATAAATAATTTTCAACCCGCTACATAATTTGTTTATTTGTTTAAGTTGGAACTATGTCATTTTTTTTAACTTAGAGTTATTTTAATGACAAAGTTACAGGTAATCAATATTGCTTAAGCATGAAGCATAATTGATTAAAATGTTTTTCATAAAACCAATAAGTTTATTGGCAGTAAATTTCCGCTCTATACTACAAGTGTTTTAAACATATTGGATTAAGGAGAAAAGTGTCTTCTCATGAAAGAGATGTGGAAATAATATTAATTTGGGATTGTGAATCTTTGGAGAAGTATTGAATGAAAGGGGCAACATGCAAATGTTTCCAATTCATCACCTTAGCCATGAACTTATGTATGAGATTGATGACCCACAAGTATAGGGGGTCACAGCAGTCTTCGAGGGAAGTAAAACCCAAATTTATTGATTCGACACAAGGGGAGCTAATGAATATTTAGAAGCCTTAACATATGAGTTGTTAGTTCAGCTGCACCTGAAAGTAGACTTGCTCGCAACAGTTTATCTGTGGTAACAGTTTTATAGCAGTAGCAGTAGTAAAATAACAACATGAGTAAAATAGTAACATCGATAGCAACTGTGGGAAATAGCAGGATTAACGTACTGTAGGCATAGGGATGGATGAACGGACGTTGCATGGATAAGATGGTTCATGGGCATTGCAGATAGCAATTTAGTTGTACGTTCTCGCAATGATAAACTTGCACAAAATCTTCTGTGCTACCAACCCATTGCATCGGGGCCTCAAGAGAAACTACTGGTAATTAAGTTGCTCATTTTCATAAAGCTCCGGAGCAAAGCATTAACACTCCCTGAACACATGTGATCCTCACATCACAGCCATTCCCCCCGGTTATCCCAATTATTGTCACCTTGGGGCCTCGGCTTCTGGACAACAATGTCTGTAAACAACTTGCAGATACGATCAAGAAACATAATTTTACTTATAAAACAATAACATGTTCAGATCTGAGATCATGGCACTCGGGCCCTAGTGACAAGCATTAAGCATAACAAGTTGCAACAACGATATATAACACTAACAAAGGATACTAGGCACCATGCCCTAACAATCTGGCATTATTACATGAACGATCTCATCCAATCCCTAACGTCCCTCTCATCCTACAGTGGGGATTTCTCACACATGTATGGGGGAATCATGGATGGTTGAAGGAGAAGTGGTGGCGATGACGATTGCGATGATCTCCTCTGAATCACCGTCCCGGCAGGGTGCCAGAACATGAACTTCTGATCCCCAAATTGGGTTTCGAGGTGGCGGCGGTGCTCTGGTGTGTTTTTGTGGAATATGACGAACCCCCCTCTGTTTTTAGGACACGGGGCTTATGTAGTCAAAAGGGAAGACCGAGGGGGTGGCTGAGGTGGCCACACCACCTGGTGGCGTGGCCAAGGGGGGGCGCCACCCTATGGGGTGGGCCCCTCCTTGCCCCCCTCTGGCTCCGGGGGTCTTCAGGTAAAATAATGACTTCGGGATCTTTTCCGGGCAATTTCCCGAAAGTTGATTTTCTGCACAAAAACGAGACACCAAGGTAATTCTGCTGAAAAAAGCGTTAGTTGTATCCAAAACTCACCAGTTTAGAGGTAAAACAGCAATAGTGTTTAGAAAAGTAGATACATTTTGGACGTATAAACTCCCCCAAAGCTTAGCTTATTGCTTGTCTTCAAGCAATTCAGTTAACAACTGAGACCGATGAAAGAACTTTTACGAACACATTTGTTTCATATGATGTAAATATACTCACTATATGATCAAGTGCTCAGGCAATTCATAATAAGAAGTATGCAAATAAAGTTACCTAATAGTTATGAAAACCATGAAGAGATACCAACACACTAATAATAAGCAACATGAAATATATCAATCTGCAGGATTGCAATATTCATAATACGATATGATAAAGTGGTATCTCGCTTGCCCTTAATAGTAGAGCAAAACATAAATGCCAGGGAATCTCCGAGGTTCAAGTGAAGACTAGAAGTAAATATATCAAAGACAAAATCATCAAAGTTATACCACAATCAACCGTGTTCTGGGACAAGCACATTATACTAAGAATGACATCTATGCTCTCAAGAAGGTTCCTAAAATGAGAAGGTGAATACTCAACGTAAAAGTAAAAGAAAGTCCCTTCGCAGAGGGAAGCAGGGATTAACTCATCTGGTAGAGATTTTTATTTTGTAAACAGAGGTATTGAAAAAAAAATTTAAGAGAGGTGTATGATTATGTCAACGAATGGTAAATAGACAATACAATACGTCACAATACAACTAGACTTTACAAGAGCGGATGCCATTGAAGGACGCAACTGGGATAGAAAGTGATGGCGTGTAGTTGACGCCCTCGTTGGTAAACCCCAAGAGAAAGGTTGTGAAGAGTGTAGCAACAATTTTTCCCTCAGAAAAGAAACCAAGGTTGAATCGACCAGTAGGAGGACAAGCAATCTCTGAAGGTTGATGCAGCTGAGGTGGCGGGGTGCACTACCGGTTCAGCAACAATGTGGAACCTACACAACACAATCAAATAACTCTGTCCCAACGAAGAAGTGAGGTTGTCAATCTCACCGGTTTTGCTAAACACAAAGAGGTTAAACGTATGGTGTGGAAAATAGTAGGAACAGTATGAGAGCAGTATGAAAGCAGTAGGTGTTTTATCAGTATGAGGAAAAAGGACCGGGGTCCACAATTCACTAGTGGTGTCTCTCCGAGAAAGATAAATAACATGTGTGGTGAACAAATTATAGCTGGGCAATTGACAGAAATGAAGGCTGCACCGTAGTGCATATGCAAGACATAAAGATTACTATGTGATTCATGCGGGCATTACAACAAAATACATAGACCGTTATCCAGCTGCATCTATGACTAAAAATCCACCCTCCGAATATCATCCAAACAAACGTTGGGTATTAAGTTCCAAGCAACAGATAATTGCAGTAAGAAAAGTATGTAATGTAAAAAATAACATCATTCTTAGACAAAGCATTGTTGTTTTCCCCGTAATGGCAACAACACATCCTCCATCCGTCACGTTTCTATCACTCGAGCAAAGATGAAAAGGAGGCATGAACCCATTATCGAGCATAAATACTCCCTCTTGGAGTTACTAGCATCTACTTGGCCAGAGCATCTACTAATAACGGAGAGCATGCAAGATCATAAATAACATATGCATGAAGATAACATGATAGATTGATAATAAGAAGACATAGCATTCAACATTCATCAGATCCTAGCAAACACAACATGTAGCATTACATAAAGATTATGTTGATCATGTTAGGCAGCTCACAAGATCTAAACGTGGGGTACAAAGTGGGGAGAACAACAATCTAGCTACTGCTATGGACCCGTAGTCCAGGGATGAACTACTCACGCATCACTTCGGAGGAGGGCATGGTGGTGTAGACCCCTACGGTGATGATTCCCCCCTCCGGTAGGGTGCCGGGGAGAGCTCCAAAACCCTCCCGATCTCGGGATGATGGTGACGGCGGCCTCGGGTGTTTCTCGTGTAAAAGTAGGATATCTTTAGGGTTTACGTCTCGGGGGGATTATATAGGCGAAAGGGAAAAGGCGGTGGAGCCCTGGGGGGCCCACACCACCCCCCGGCGCGGCCAAGGGGGTGGGGGCACGCCGCCCTATGGTGTGGCCCCCCTGAGCCCCCCCCCCCCTCCGGGTCTCTTCGGGACTCCGTGGAACTTTCGGGAATTCTAAGACTTTCGGGCTTCAAATTTTTCAATTCCGAGAATATTTCCAGAACAACTTTTCTGAAACTAAAAACAGCAGAAAACAGGGAACTGGCTCTGTGGCATCTTGTCAATAGTTTAGTCCGGAAAATCGATAAAATGACATAAAGTGTATAGCAAACATGTGGGAAACAATAAGAAAACAACATGGAACATCATAAATTAAGAATACGTTTATGACGTATCAGAAGGTAATCTCTCTTCTCTTTTGTTTACACAATCATGCTTTGACTGATAAATCAGGGGCAAAAATAGTGAAGAGAATTTATAGTAACCAATTTTGGGGCTGGGCACCCCGCTGCCAGCTCTTCTATCAATTTGGATAAGCGGAAGTGCCACTAGTCCAGGTGTGTAAAGTCCAATCAACAAGTGAGATAAAGATTCTCTATTTATTTCCTCGTGATCTAAAACAGGGGCACAAAACATGAATAATTTTGAAGGTTTCAGAGGTAGCACATGAGAAGTTTACTTGTAGTGGCGATTAAATACCACATGTAGGTAGGTATGGTGGAAACATTTGGAAAACTTTGGTTTTTGGGAGTTGGATGCACGAGTAGAGCTCATACTCAGTACACGTGAAGGCTAGCAAAAGACTGGGAGCGACAATCAAGAGGGAAACAACTGTCATAATCATACTTTCGACAAAACAAAATTAACGGGGGCATAAAAGTGATACAAATACTCTGAGGCAAAATAAATCTTCGAGGCTTAATTGACCTTTTGTTTTCAGTCTTATGCATGTGTGAGCATGTGTTAAGTCAATTCAAGTGAAATATTCTGAGGGAGATACCACAATGTCATACCCTTCTATGAATAAAACAATGCAAGCAGACATTTATACGACATGGTATCTACTATTAGTAAATTGGAATTGATCATGAGAGAGCAAGAACTACTAAGCATCCATTAAATAACTTACACCTTACATGAACAAACTAAGAATTCCCACATGGATGAGTATACGTACAAAAATGAAAACAAATAGAGTTCATACCAGCCTCTCACCACAACTTGAATTGTCGTAAATCGTCATTATTGCTCTTCACTTGTGTGTATTGAATGATATAAAATGATAAACAAGCTCCGATGGAGTCACATAGGACTATTGAACTCTGCAGCAAAATTTACAAAACCAAGGAAGAACAAAAAATATTTTTGAGTTTTCGAATTTTAAACAAGAACAGAAGGAAACAAGCAAACAAAGCAAGATCTTTTTGGATTTTTTTAATAGAAAACTCAAATAGAAAACAAAGCAAACTAATAAAAGGAACTAAAGAAACAAATAGAAATAAACAACATGGATATACAAAGAAATGAAACGAAAGGAACGAAAACATGGATATACAAAGAACCGAGAGAAACATGATATGTAAATGAGTGTGATGTCGGCGTACCTCCCCCCCAAGCTTAGCCTTTTGGCCTAAGTGGAGATCAATCACGGCGCGGGTAGTAACCCCACGCTGGTGGGTCGTCCCTAGCATGGTCGTACTCATGCGCCCATGAAGAAGATGAAGCAGCAGGTGCATAATCATAACCAGGGTGCTGGTACAGAAACCCCACAGTGTCAGAGGGCTGGATGAAATCATTTTCGTCCCCCTCTCCAACGTCTTCCACCTGCTGGGGATGCTCCTCAATGTATGCATCAAATTCACTCTCTAAGAGTGACCATCCTTCCCTGACATTAAGGTTAAGAAAAAGAGGCGCAGGCAAATTGACTACTCTATCAGATTTAGTTACTCTCCACCTTGATTTCTTGGAGAAAGTTATTTCATAGGATAAATTGTTCAAGTTAGAACAGGTGGAAACAAATTTATGTTGTATCATGTAATTAATATCAAGCCTCTCTACGGGATACTAAAATTCTAGATGGTGTGGCTCCACACCATGCAAAGCTAGTAAACGAGAGGCAATGAGTCCTCCACAAATTCCGCCCTTCTCGCTGTTAGCAAGATAGAAATAAATTAAAGCACCAATATTATAGGACCTATCATGCTTCAAAGGAGCTGAGATAAAATCTAGATAAAAAAACAGATAACTTATTTGCAGTTTTTCGAGCAAGCACACACTTGGCAATGAAATAGGCAAAATATCGAATAGATGGGAGTTGAATGTTTCGAATTTTACCACTCTGTTCTGAGAAGCTTCTCTCTCGGCAAATTTCTTTATATAAACCCATTAGTGGTTTGGGATGCCCTCTTATCCTCTCGCATGATCCCCACTGTGCCACCTTAATAGCTGCAAAAAAAATCATCGAAAGGCAAGTTGATAGCTTTATTATAAATTTTGTAATGAACCATGGGGTTAGGAGAGGACCAGCTGAAACTAAAATCCTGCACCACAGACATAGTTAGTTTAATGTGTTTTTTAGGTTCACCCTCAATAAAATGTTTCAATCCTGCATTAGAGACAAGAGTTTGGAAATCTTGCAAAATTATTGCAGCATGCATAAATTCATGGCATGGATAAATGGATGGGAATACTCCTTCTTCTCGGTGTACTTGCATGACCTCATGCAACTCCAACTCATGCTAGTCAAGTTGGTGTACATTATACTCCATTTCTGAAATTTTTAACAAGCATCATAAAAATTGATTTGAAGCAACTGTATGATAGAAACTACTATATAGACTTGTAAGAGGGCTATACATGCATCAAAACTAATTTATTTTCACACAAATCAAGCATGCAAACTCACATAACCCGTCACCTAGAGTACCAAAATACTCAAGAAATACTCCACTAAACAAATTTCTACTTGGATAATTAGGGGAGTCACATACCAGAGAGAAAATGCTCCAAATTTAAGCAACAAAGATTGGCTGAGCAAGGAGATCAAAAAATTGCGAAGAATAACAACAAGCGCACGGGTTCCAGGAATGTTTTCGAGTTTGGGCAAGAGAGTGGAGTGTTTGGTAGGGAGGAGAGCAAAGTGGAGGGCCAGGGGGGCTCACACCATGTGTTAGCGCACCTAGGGGCCTACTCGCGCGCACCAGGTGGTGTGTAGGCATGGTGGGTCCCCCTAGGGTGCTCCAGGGTCCTCTCTGCCTCATTTTTAAAGTAGAAATTTAATATATTTTTTTTTGGAATTTTTAGAGAAACTTTATCTTCGAGCAATTTCCAAAATTTGTTAAATGATTAAAAACTAGGAAAGCAAATATAGAATGGTGGAAAGAAAAGCAAAACCAAAGCTATAGTGGTTCTAAGACACTCCAAGAGGCAAATGACCAGTGGAAACATAGTGAAAACATAAATGTGGGTGGTGAAAACATGAGTAACAACAACAAACAAGGTGAAAACATGATTCATAAAGGTGAAAACATGATTCATAAAGGTGAAAACATAATGATACTAAAGTAGCATGGTGTAAATATGGTTAAAACATAAATGGGAAAGTGAAAACATTGTTTTCTTCACTCAAATCACTTTCTTAACAGGGTTGATCAAGTCTTATTACCAAAACATTTTTTCTTGAAATAAAACTTTGCATTTCACTAAATGATTATGTTACCTCAACCTTGATAGACATAGTACCAATCATAATAATTTCATATTCTTTTTGTGGCATTGGGATAGGACAATAGAATTCTCCAATCTTGATGGTCTCAATATTTTCAATTGAATTTAGACCATATTTCTTATCAATCTTCTTGGGAAAATAAACTGTGTGCTCTCTATCATTAACATTAAAAGTTACTTTTCTTTGATTGCGATCAAATACAACCCCTGTTGTGTTAAGAAAAGGTATCCCAAGAATAATAGACATATTATCATATTCAGGCATTTCCATCACAACAAAGTCAGTTAATATCAAACAACTAGTAGCCACTTGAACAGGAACATTCTCACATATACCAACAGGAATAGCAGTATATTTATCAGCCATTTGCAAAGATATATCAGCTGGTATCAATTTTTCCAGAGAGAGTCTCTTGTAGAGAGAAAATGGCATAACACTAACTCCTACTCCTAAATCACATAAAACAGTTCTAACATAATTATTTTTAATATAAAAAGGAATAGTAGAATACCAGGATCTCCAAGCTTCTTTGGAACATGCCATTAAAATAGTAGTTAGCAAGCATAGTGGAAATTTCCTCATTAGGAATTTTCCTTTTGTTAGAGACAATATCTTTCATATATTTAGAATAAGGAGGCAATTTAATAGCACCAGTTAAAGGAATTTGCAAAAACAAAGGCTTCATCCAATCAGAAAACTTATTATAATGTTCTTCCTCCTTTGATTTGTGCTTCTTATTACGAAAAGGCATTGATTTTTGTACCCAAGGTTCTCTCTCATTACCATGTTTATTAGCAATGAAATCCTCCTTAGTATACTTTGCAGTTTTACTTAGCTTTTTAGGCTCAACTTCAGTTTCTACTTTATCACAAGCATCACTTTTATCATTACCACTTTCAGTTTCAGCATCAGAGATAGATATACTATTAGGATCTTTAGCAGGTTCAGGAGATTGTACAACAATTTTATGTTTCTTCTTCTTTTTCTTAGAAGAAGTACTATTGTTTTTAGGTTGTTGAGAGTCTTGTTCAATTCTTTTAGGATGTCCTTCAGGATACAATGGATCCTGAGTAGAAACACCACTTGTAGTAATTATTTCATAAGCATGTTTTTATCTAGAAGCTTAGTTAGCAAATCCTTTTGCACCTTAATGAGTTGATCAATTTGAGTTTGAACCATATGAAAATGTTTGACAAGCATTTTAACATAATTAGAGGTTCTCTCAATAATACCATACAAATTGTCAATAGCTCTAGAGTTTTCCGTTATATGATTCTGCATTCTCATATTAAAGTTATCTTGCTTAACAACATAATTATAAAATTCATCTAAGCATTGATCAGGTGGTTTAGAATAGGGAATACCTCTATTATAAAAAAATTGGAGAGAGTGTACCTCAACTGTGTGTGGACGAGGAATTGGCTTACATAATTCTTCTATAGGTGGTAAATTCTTCACATCTTTAGATTTAATACCCTTCTCTTTAAGAGATTTCTTGGCTTCCCTCATCACTTGATCATTTAATTCAATCATTCCCCTCTTCTTGGGTGTTGGTATTGTGTTGGTGTCCAGGGCTAGCTCTTAGTATTAGCCACTAATTCCTCAGCTTCTTCTCGAGTTCTTTTCCTGAAAACACAACCAGCACAACTATACAGGTATGTCCTAGATTCAATAGTTAGTCCATTATAAAATATATCTAGGAGCTCGTTTTTATGTAATTGATGTCCAGGGTTAGCTCTTAGTAAAGAACAAAATCTTGACCAAGATTCAGACATTTTCTCTCCTTCAATTTTCTTAAAGTTAAAGATTCTCTACAAAGCAGCATGTTGAGCACTAGCAGAAAAATATTTTTGAAAGAAGGCATTAAAAAAACCAATAGGACTATCAATAGATCCAGGTGAAAATTTGTTAAACCAAGTTTTAGCTTTGTCTTTCAATGAGAAAGGGAAGATCTTAGCAACAAAGTAAGTGTGTTT
The DNA here is from genome assembly GCA_028641055.1 of Alopecurus myosuroides. NCBI lineage: Eukaryota > Viridiplantae > Streptophyta > Magnoliopsida > Poales > Poaceae > Alopecurus > Alopecurus myosuroides. The sequence continues at coordinate 116,628,705 of CM054060.1, read as the reverse complement.
CTTAATATCATTAGAAAATAAACTAATCAAAGATGAGAGCTCATTCATATGTTCCATGGCACTTTCATTTTCAGTAACACAAAAAGGTTCTTTCTCAACAATGGATATATAAGATAGATCTAGAGAGAAATCATAATCCTTATCTTTTATGTGTATGGGAGATGTAGCAAACTTAGCATCAGGAGAAGGGTTATATTTAACATCATGTCCTTCAAGAAGACTCTTAAGAGCACTTGCACTAGTAGTAACTTGAACTTCTTCCATAAAGTCATCATTAAGTTCAATGTAAGTTTCCTCAAGATCTTCACTAGGACTTTCTCTAGACTTAGGTGAATTAATAGGTCTACCAGTATTTTCATCAGGAATTTCAATGTTTTCAATTTGTTTAGATCTAGCAATTGTAGCATCTAGGAAAGGACCTAGTGAACTGGTATCATCAAGCACAATAGAAGCATCATCAAAAGTATCAGAAGCATTTCCAGACTCAGCAGAAGTAGAAGTGTGTGTAGCATGTGGTGGTGTAAGAAGCTTACTCATCACAGACGGTGAATCAAGAGCAACAGAGGTGTTCAGAGTTGTACCTCTCCTTGTAGTGGATGGTAATATAGGAACTTTCCCATCATGAGTTTTACCCATGATGAAAATCTTGCAGCAAACAATATCACGTTCAAGTGAGAAAATAAATAAAGCTATGCTCTTCGTTAACGGCGCCAGAAAATAGTCTTTATGACCCATAAGTATAGGGGATCTCAACAGTCTTCGAGGGAAGTAAAACCCAAATTTATTGATTCGACACAAGGGGAGCCAAATAATATTTATAAGCCTTAACAGATGAGTTGTCAGTTCAGCTGGACCTGAAAATAGACTTGCTCGCAACAATTTATCAGCGGTAACAGTTTTATAGCAATAGCAGTAGTAAATTACAGCAGGAGTAAAATAGTAACACCGGTAGCAATTGTGGGAAACAGCAGGATTAACGTACTATAGGCATAGGGATGGATGAACGGATGTTGCATGGATAAGATAGTTCATGGGCATTGCAGATAGATAATAATAAAGCATCCAAGTTCTAGGCAAACCATAGGCATGTGTTCCAATTTAGTCGTACGTGCTCGCAATGAGAAACTTGTACAACATCTTCTGTCGTACCAGCCCGTTGCAGCGGGGACTCAAGGGAAACTACTGGTAGTTAAGGTGCTCCTTTTAACAAAGCACCGGATCAAAGCATTAACACTCCATGAACACATGTGATCCTCACATCACAACCATCTCCTCCGGTTATCCCAATTATTGCCACTTTGGGGCCTCGAGTTTCAGACAACAATGTGTGTAAACAACTTGCAGATATGACCAAGAAACATAATTATACTCATGAAAACAATAACATGTTTAGATCTGAGATCATGGCACTCGGGCCCTAGTGACAAGCATTAAGAATAACAAGTTGTAACAACGATATATTGCACTAACAACGGATACTAGGCACCATGCCCTACCAATCCGGCATTATTACGTGAACGATCTCATCCAATACCTACCATGCCTCTCAACCTACAGCGGGGATTACTCACACATGGATGGGGGAATCATGGATGGTTGAAGGAGAAGTGGTGGCAATGACAATGGCGATGATCTCCTCCGAGTCCCCATCCCGACAGGGTGCCAGAACATGAACTTCTAATCCCCAAATTGGGTTTCGAGGTTGTGCCGATGCTCTGATTTGTTTCTCTAGAATATGATGAACCCCCCTCGATTTTTAGGTCATGGGGCTTATGTAGTCGAAAGGGGAGCCCGAGGGGATGGCTGAGGTGGCCACACCGCCTGGTGGCGTGATGGCTGACGTTGGTAAACCCCAAGAGAAAGGTTGGGAAGAGTGCAGCAGCAAGTTTTCCCTTAGAAAAGAAACCAAGGTTTAATCGACCAGTAGGAGGACAAGCAATCTCTGAAGGTTGATGCAGCTGAGGTGGCAGGGCGCACTACCGGTTCAACAACAACATGGAACCTACACAACACAATCAAATCACTTTGCCCCAACGAAGCAGTGAGGTTGTCAATCTCACCAGTTTTGCTGAACACAAAGAAGTTGCGTATGGTGTGGAAAACAGTATGAAAGCAGTAGCAGCAGTATGAAAGCAGTATAAAAGCAGTAGGTGTTTTATCAGAATGCGTAAAATGGACCGGGGTCCACAGTTCACTAGTGGTGTTTCTCCGTGAAATATAAATAACATGTGTGGTGAACAAATTACAGCTGGGCAATTGACAGAAATGAAGGCTGCATCGTAGTGCATATGCAAGACATAAAGATTACTATGTGATTCATGCGGCCATGACAACAAAATATATAGACCGTCATCCAACTGCATCTATGTCTAATAATCCACCCTCTGAATATCATCCGAACAAAACGTTGGGTATTAAGTTGCAAGCAACAGATTATCGCCATAAGCAAACTATGTAATGTAAAAAAAATGGAAACTAGGTAAACAACGTAGTTTTCTCCCTAATCGAAATATCACATCCTCCATCCATCACGTTTCTGTCACTCACGCACAGCTGCAAAGGAGGCATGAACCCACTGTCGAGCATAAATACTCCCTCTTGGAGTTACTAGCATCTACTTGGCCATAGCATCTACTAATAACGGAGAGCATGCAAGATCATAAATAACATATGCATGAAGATAACATGATAGATTGATAATCAGAAGACATAACATTCAACATTCATCAGATCCCTTCAAACACAACATGTAGCATTACATAAAGATGATCTTGATCATGATAGGAAACTCACTAGATCTAAACATGAGGTACAAAGTGGAGAGAACAACCATCTAGCTACTGCTATGGACCCGTACAGGGATGAACTACTCACGCATCACTTCGAAGGAGGGCATGGTGGTGTAGACCCCTTCGATGATGAATTCCCCTCCCGGCAGGGTGCCGGGGAGAGCTCCAGAACCCTCCCGATCTCGGGAGGAAGACAACATCGGCCTCGGGTGTTTTTCGGGACGAAGTGGAATGTATCTAGGGTTTACGCCTCGAGGGTTATAAATAGGCGAAAGGGAAAAGGCGGTGGAGTTCGAAGGGCCCCACACCACTCCATGGCGCGGCCAAGGGGGGGCACGCCGCCCTATGGTGTGGGCCCCCTGAGCTCCCCCCTCCGGGTCTCTTTGGGACTCCGTGGAACCTTCGGGAATTCTAACACTTTCGGGCTTCAAATTTTCCAATTCCGAGAATATTTCCGGAACAACTTTTTTGAAACTAAAAACAATAGAAAACAGGGAACTGGTTGTGTGGCATCTTATCAATAGGTTAGTCCGGAAAATCGATAAAAATGACATAAAGTGTGTAGCAAACATGTGGGAAACAATAAGAAAACAACATGGAACCTCAGAAATTAAGGATACGTTTATGACGTATCATGGCGCGGCCAAGGGGGGTCGCGCCACCGTATGGCGTGGGCCCCTCCTTGCCCCCTCCGGGTCTTCTTCTGGCTCCGGTGCTCTTCGGGTAAAATACGGACTCCAGGATCTTTTCGGGCGATTTCCTGAAAGTTGATTTTTTGCACAAAAACGAGACACCAAGGTAATTCTGCTGAAAACAACGTTATTCAGTGTTAGTTGTATCCAAAACTCAGAAGTTTAAATGTAAACAAAAGCAACAGTGTTTGGAAAAGTAGATACGTTTTGGACGTACCAGAGATATATAAAGTTCAAACTTAATATTTGAATAAAGGTCATATGAGGAATTTGATGTAATATTCACTTTGTGAAGTATTCATCGAAATTCTAAGATAATGACCACAATGTGCAAAACAAAACAAACAAGATAATAGTACTCATAAATATATGATATTGGATTATCATATATATCCATGTTAAAAGAAGATATTCATTTTGACTCTAAGATTTTATCTTGAGAGTAAGTTCAAGTGATTTTATAAATCACAAGGAAAATGAACATTTTTACTAGAAAAATAAATAACAATATTTTATATTTGAATTGATAAATTGTTTTATCAAGTATGAATAAGTGATAATGATGAGTTGAAAAACTTATCATATCAATTGTTTGGTGTTGTTATTGGATCAACTAGCAAATTATTTTGCTAAGTATAATTAATTTTGATTACTAGAGTAATCTGAAATATTACAAGTATGAGTATTAAGTCAGTCATGTTAATAAAACAACAAGGAATTTATTTTTCATTATATAAACGAAGGGACTGAAAAGTCAGTGTGACCTAATTATGATCTTTTAATTTGGTTGGGCCTAACTAAAATAAAGATACCTCATGATAAAGATTTAAAAAGGTTTTTAATGCAATATCATAAAGTGTCTTATTAAATTCAGGATCTATAAGATAGATTGAGGAATTTAATAAACATGAATACGATGGGTGTGCTAAAGGTAATTCTGAAAGGAAATTTTACTTACAATGAGATAATATTATTTTATCTCAAAATAAAAATGACATGATATTTTTCAATAGACATGACCTTCGTAGTCATCGGTGAGCAAAATATAAAGGATTGGGATCAAATCATAATATCTTGTGATTTGACCAATCTCACAGTCATAGAAGGAAAACACACAAGAAGCAGTAGATTTCAGTTGACTAAAATTGTTTTAGTCAATCCGGTATAAAGGAGAAAAAATTGTAGAAAAGTTTTTCTTATGTAGTTAGTTGGTTGTAATAAAACCAAGGAATATTATGGTGAGAAGTTTTTCACATAAATATTCAACGGTCATTTTACAAAGTGAAAAACAACTCAATAGAATTTTGTATAGCTACAAATAATATTGTGAAAAATATTCACATAGATATTTGTGGTGTAAGTACAAAATCAAATCTTTATTAATTTTACCTTAGACTATGATTGTTTAATTAATAATATCATATGTTGTACAATTATCAACATTAGAGTATTATGAGTGGACTCTACAATATTTTTGTGGATAGTTGCAACACAATGTTGGACATTGTTGGTTCCAAGTTATTAGATAAAAGTCATTCGACTTAGTGAGGTTTCAAACAATAATATAATAATTCATTTGAAAACGCTTGAATTATTAATGTTGTCACGGAAACAGGTTCACACAAATCCAATTCCTAATCAATCCAAACACAATTTTATCACAAGTTGACTAGATTAAAAGGCAAAAGACAGAATTCTAAGGTGCCACATGCATAGTGAATAAGATCGGAATTCCATAGGTGTTATGTCATCATACTAACTAGAGTATTAATTGATTCTAGTGCAAGTGGGAGACTGTTGTAGGTATGCCCTAGAGACAATAATATGCATGTATTATTCTATCTCCAAGTTCAGAATTAAGTTGATGTCATCATGATACATCCTCTATAGCACTTGCAAAGTAAGTTTTTTAAGGAAAATCTTTGTGCGAATGTGAAGACATAAACGAATAAGAGTTTCTAATCTTGTCTCTAAGATTAGCTTATGTTTTGTGAGATGATCATATTTTCCTAATCATGGACTTGGAAGAAAGTCTAGCAAAACATAATAGTTTATTGTTAGGGTAACAATTGTACTGAACCGACCCAAGTGTATGTTGTTGTTAAAAGAGACTAAACAACCATTATGTGTTTTAGCAAATGCATATGAAGTTAACATTGACTATAATTCCTATACTATAAGAATATCTAGTGACCGCATGATCGAAATTTATACTTTGGATTTTTTTTTGAGGGTCATTACCGTAGGGAGAACCCCTACTGTTAGGATTTTTCATTAATATAGTGAGGCACACCTCAAAAAATTACAGCATTCTATGGGGGTTTGATGTAACATCCCAAGTATGAAATATCCCTTAGAATGTTTTGTTCCTTGTTTTAATTCAAGCAATGCATCATGTCATCATCTCATTGCATTTGTTTTATTTTTGTTTGCATTGTTACTATCTGTTTTGCATCTGTTTTATCTTGTTTTCATAATCAAACCCAAACAATTTCAAATGGTTATTTTCATACTTGATCTGTTACAACTTTTGGAATAAAAATAACAAATAAAAACAACCATTTTATTCCTTGTATTTCACTCATTAAATTGTTGGTTTAATCAAACCATTAATTCAAGCAATTAATTCCTAAATCATTTCTAAATTCAAACCAATTCTCAAAATCAGTACCTTTTTGAATCCATGAAGTTCACCACAACTTGGTATTCTTTAAATCATTTTAAACCCTAGGGGAAACCCTATTGAAAATACTTTGTTTTCTAATATTAATTAATATTGCAAATTTCAATCAATTTGGTTTAATTATTAAACAGCAAGCAAATGTTTAAATTTTTGAAAACAGAAGCTACCAAATGTTTGCTTTTCACCTAAGGAATTTATCCTAATTTTTCCAAATTTTTCTCTAAACTAAAACCTAGTTTTTTCTTCCAAAAGCAAAAGCTACAAAAAAAACAGAAAAGGAAAAAAAAATAAAAAGGAGCAAACCAGCGCGCGCGCGCGGCACCTAAGCAAACCCGACCCAACTAACCTACGCGCGCGCGGCCCAGCCCGCCTAAGCCCCTAACTTACCGCCTCGCAATTCGTGCGATTCATCTGTCTCCCGTACGGCAGGATATCCCGAGCGCCACCGCGACACCGGCGACTACTCGACGGCCAGGAGGCTCCCGGCACCCCTATATCTACCCTGGACCCCCCTGGAACCTAACCCTAGGCCCTAGGTTCACTGCTCCTCGCCTCCGCCGCCATTTCTCCCCCTCGCAGTCGCCAGTTCCCTCCTCTGCTTCTCGTCACCGGCGACAGCCTCTGAACATCACCATGGCGCCACCCACCTAGCCTCTCCCCTCTCTGTCCACCTACTGGAATCAGTTCGCCACTCTCCCCTCTCTCTGTTGAACACTCAATCACCACCGGTAAGCATCTGTGTCGCCGCCGCGATCCTCGCCTTTTCTCCGGCCACCGCGGCGCCATGAAACTGAACCCGAGGTGCTCATCTCCGTTGCAGAGCCTCTCGACGCCGTTTGACCGCTGGAACCAGTAGCCCTCTCCTTCCTCTACTCGTCGAACACCTGCGGGAGCACGGAGGAGCACGGGATCAACGCCATCGTCCTCTTCCCCGCCGACGTCGCCTCCGTCATCGCTACGTCACCGTCGAGCTCTCCCCCGGCCAAATCCCGGTGAGCTCCACCGTTCTTCTTCCCCTCTCTCCCTCCTGGCATCTTCACGCATCCGTGCACATCCAGCAATCAACCGCAGCGAGCACCACCGCGCAGATCAACGCCGGTGAGGTTTCTGTCAGTCGCGCAAAGATTCGGTCGTCAGTTTCGTCAGTGTAACACTTGGTTCTGAATCTATATCCTCCCTCCGTCCCTGTATCTGTCAAACGCGGCGCGACAGCGCAACTGGTTTCAGTCGAGCGCGAGCACGCGGAAGAGCGCGGGTTCGAATCCCCGCAGCCGCATAAAAACCCCATCTTTTTTCTACCGCGCTGACAGCCAGGGCCCAGTTGTCAGTCCCTCTGGTGCCACGCGGGCACAGCGAGCCACGGGGCCCCCCTGACAGCGTGTGGGTACGCTTCCAGTGCGGTAACCAAAGGTTTAAAACGAATCTGTTTAATTTCTATTTCTTTTTTAAATGGCAGAATAAAACAATAAACTTTAAAAATCAATAACTTTTAATCTATAAGTCTAATAAATAAAACTTGTATATGTTTTCTGTTCCAAATTTCATAATCTTTCCAAATAACCTATTTGTGTTCTGTTTTGAGTTTTCAAAATACATTTAAAATTCAAATTTGAATAATTCAAATGTAATTTGCAATAATTCATAAATAATTCATACTAATTCCAAATAAGGCAAATAAAATATGTTTTTCATACCATTTTGAATATCCTATTCAAATATAAAATTTGTTTCATTGTTTGAATAATTTAAATTGCCTAAATAATTTAATACTTGATTAATTCAATTAAATTTGATAAAATCATAACTTGCTTAAAATAAAATATTTTTAAACATGCAAAATATGTTTTCAAACCACCAAAGTATGAACTTTTCAAATGTGAATTTTAATTTATGGTTTGAACAAATAAAATTCAAATAATATTCAAACTTGTTTTAAATTCAAATAAAACTTGTTTAATGTTGTTTAATTCATAATTAAATTATCCTAACTCCTATTTCAACATGTGAGACATGTAATCCAACTAAAATTTGATGTTCTTTTCAAATATAAATTTTGTTAATTGTTTTGCACACTTTAAATTGATGAAAACAATAATTGTTTGTTTGACATGTTTAAGTAACCAACTTTTTTTCCAAACTTAATAAATAATTTCCAAACTTGTTTTATTCCTTTTCCTTTGCATCTATTATTGTTATTTGTTGTTATTTTGTTGTTACCAGCATGCATGCATCAGGCTAACAACTTTCACCTAATAATTACTTATGAATCAATTGTTTCCAACTATTTTAATGGACCTTTTCCATATGCAACTCCTTTTAGCATAGGGGTCCATTTAAATTGTTTTATCATGTTAGCTAGGTTATTTTGATGCCACCATTAACTTGTCATGCATCATCTTGATTGTGCACCATGCCATGGCAATGATTGTTTACATTCCTGTTTTGTTTGTTTGCTTCTTCTCGAATAGACGACGACGTTGAGGCAGACGACCTTTACAGCACCCCTTCTGAGGATCTAGCTCAGTACCCGGCTGTTGAGTTTGCAGGCAAGTTATCACTCACATGAACCATTGTGTTCCTTTCAACCCTGGTTACCGATACTTTCCGTTGTCTATTCTTGCTAGCCTTAGTGGTAGTTGTTTCTGTTACGAACCTATCACATGAATCCTTTAACCCTGATATTGCCTCATCACCCCTCCTACAACCCCATTGATTGAGCCAGTGTCTTACAAGCATGCTTAGGTTGTTTTGCTCGAGTCTGTTACCCGTTACTTTCAGTTACTATATTTCATTATGTTCTGGGGGCTCGATGTTTAATCAATCAATCAATCATGCTAATGTTATTACTGTTAATAATAATTTGATGATAAGGCACCGGCAGGAGGCCCTGTGTGGTTTTGAGGCCTGCTAGTGTCGACCCTAATAGGAAAAGGGTCTTGTCTACTGATCCATGATGAGCGCACTACCCGCATGTGGGAAGCGAGTATGGGCGCCCCCTCAATTTGATTCGATTCGCATCTCGTCCAAATCATCTCATTTTGTTCGTGCTTTCTATTTGCCGCATGCATGTTTTTGCGAGCCCAGCGCAGGGTGGAACTTTCGTAGTCGGCATATAGGGGGACACGGTCTTAGAGTGCTATGAGGGTCCCTTTTCTTCGGGGCTTGATTAGCCGTGCACCCAAGGTGCTTTGGGCTTGATGCGGAGAAGAGTTGAGTTGTGTTGAGTGCCCCGCTTGGTGGGAGGCATCCCATCTGGCGGGTTATTCATACGTGTACGGCCAAATTGGTGCAACCCTGCAGGGATAATCTTCTCGAGAAGCCGTGTTTTCCGCGGTTATGGACTACTTGGTGAAAGTACTGGCTAACAAGTACTCAGGACAACTTAAACCTAATGATTCATAAATCTCACACCCCATGATTATCAACTTGACTAGTAATAGGATTATTGTCACAATAACTTGTTTCATCTTAATCCAACTGTGTGAGTTATCCTTGGATTGCTTCTTTGGATAAGGGGCGAGATCCAGGATGGGTTGTTTGATGTTATCTTCCAGTTGGTTACAACCCTCGATCTTATCCCCTTTCTAATAGTTGGAAGTGATAGAATCTCTGTAGTTGGTTAGCGCAGCCAGTTGCAGCATCTTATATATCCCCTTCTTTCCGTTGAACCCAAGTCATCTGTGCTTGTGTTGACGGGCTATACTTTGGTGAACTGTGAGTCTTGCTTGCCAGTACTTGGATGTACTGGCCCCTTTGGGGCTGTGGTTTACGCAGACTACGACTACGGCTACGATGACCACCAGGATGGCTACTTCGTGGAGTTTGACGAGACTGCAGACGAGTAGATAGCTGGACCAGGGCTGGATCCAGGACCTACGTGGATGGGCTTCGTCTTCTTTATTTTCCCCGGCTTCTTAAGCCTGTTGGATTTGTCTGTACTCAGACACCTTTGTTTGCTTCCGCTGATGTAATGAATGCTATGTTGGGACATGTGTCCTCTGGATGATTGTATTTGCTATTTCTGCCTTAGTGAAGGCCAATTGCAACCTTATTCCTATCTTTTGTGTCGTAGAGGCATGTTGTGTTATCCTTTTGTTCAAAACCGTTGACGTACCATGTGTGTATGGTATGAAGTACGTCAATGGTAGTGTCCTGATTTCTACAGGATAGTTTACATCGACGGTGAACAGTAACGGTTGGTTGTCGCACATAAGTGCTGGCCTACCCGTAAGGGGACGCGGGAGCCGTTAAGCCCCGTAATCCAACCAAAATACTGTTCAGTTCGTACGGTGAGTATCCTCTAGAAGTCCGGGTGCGACATTTGAAATCAGAGGAAGGATACATATCAAAGAGAAATGTTTCTAAGCCACTCAATGAGTGGAACAATCAAGTTATCCCTGACTCTAAATTGATGCAAGAGATAGTCATTCTATAAACAAGACTTCCATCTAGAAAATCTAGGGGATTCTTCTCTGAAAATAAAATCATTCCTTAATTTCCAGATGTTCCAAGTCACACAGGCAAAAGTCTCCATGAAGCATGGGCCCAAGAAATGCTGTTTGGTATCCATAACTCGATCCAGTATAGGGAGAGTGGTGTCCCAGGTCAGATGGACGTAATCCCAGCATGATTTTGCAAAAGAGCACTAAAAAAATAGATGATCACGTGTTTCTAAAACCGAACTGTTACATAGCACACAGTCATGTCCACCATCAAAATTCCAGTCCTTTCTGATCATGAGATCTTTAGTGTTGAGACGATCATACATGAGCAGCCACAAAAATATTTTTAGCTTCGGTAAGCATCTAGAATCCCAAATAGAATTGATGGCCACGTTTTTTGGAAGCTGTGCAAAGATGAATTTGTAGTATTTCGCTGAGGTGTAGTGATGTCCCCAAGCAAATGTTCTGATGTCATTATCCACTGAGTCATAATCAACCTCATTGAGAATCTGTAGTATTTCCTCTCTCTCATCAAAGGCCTGGATAGATAGGGGCAGAGAAAATAATTGATTGGGATCAACAGTAGATGCCATATGTTCAACAGAAATATCCTCATTAAGCACATAGGAATATAAATGGGGAAATCTATCACAAAGGAGCTGATTATCAACCCAAAAATCCTTCCAAAATAAGGTGGAGTGTCCATTCTTAATCTCTGTTGTGGTAATGCTTCTGTAAATATAAACCAGGTTGAACACATCTCTCCACCAAAATGAGCCCCTAGGGCTTTGAGCCTGAGGTGGAGTGGGGCCATATAGTCTCCAAACTAATTTTACCCAGGGTATATCTGATTTGCAGAAGAATTTGTGGAGTTGTTTGAGAAGGAGTGCACAGTTATGAATCTCTAGATTGATAATGCCTAAACCCCCATGTTTCTTAGGCTTACAAATCATGCTTCATGCAGGAAGTGAATGGGAATTAGCTGATCCATCTGATTTGGCCCATAGGCAGTGTCTCCTCCCCCTGTAAAAAATCTTAATGAATGTTTTAGGGATTTTGAGAGACCCTAAGTAATGAGTAGGTAATGAAGAGAGAACTGAGTTAACTAGTGTCAGTCTGCCTCCATAGTCAAGAAATATGGCACGGGCATTGAGTCTTCTTTCAATTTGATCAACCAGAGGAGAGAGATCAGCAATATTCGGTCTAGAGGTACCCAGTGGCAGTCCAAGATATGGAAAAGGCATGGTAGCAGTCACACATCCGAATGTATTAGCAAGATCTGATAGTTTATGAGCAGCAACATTGATCGGTATCATGCAAGATTTACTGTAGTTTACTGGCAGGCCAGTAGCAAGTGCAAACTGGTGAAGAATATTTTTCAGCACAAGTAGTTGCCTCGGACATGCTTGCATAATGACAAGTGTGTCATCAGCATATTGAACTATCGGAAAATCATTGTTAGGAATATCAAGTGGCGCTGAAAGTAGACCATCTCGAGCAGCATGGTTGATCATAGATTGGAGGAGGTCAGCTCCTTCCACAAATAGGATGGGTGAGAGTGGGTCTCCCTGTCGTACACCCCGCTTACAAGCAAATTTTGAACCTGGTACACCATTCAAAAGTACTGCAGAGAAACCAGTAGTGAAGATGGAATTAATCATGGTAATCCATCTCTCCGAATAACCTTTACATCTCATAATACTCAACATGGTAGCATGACCAATCGTATCAAAAGCCTTCGTGAAGTCAAGTTTTAATACAATCAACTCCAGTTTAGTTTGATGGCATTGATGAATATATTCATACGCCCAAGCAATACAATCTTGTATTGTTCTTGATGTGAGGAAGCCATATTGATTAGCATGGACCAAATCCAATATATTTTTCTATAATCTATTAGCCATGATCTTAGTAAGTAGCTTAAACACCGAATTAAGCAGAGAAATTGGACGGTAGTCATTTTTCCCTAACTGGGGACTATAACGGTGATGTCTGGGTATGGCCTAGAAAGTGTAATGGAACAAAGATCGTTCAAGACTAGTACTTAAATCGTATAGACGATAAAGAGATACATTCTCTGGGCCCTCTTGGTATCACCGATGACATATTATCTGGCCAGACATAGTCTGATTTATCACAGGTTCATTGAGGATATGGATGAGAAAATAGAATGATATCGTTAAACGAGTTTTATGTGTTATGATCAAAGAGTTTGATCAAATCAGATCACATAGTCTCACCTTGTGATATCGTTGATATCGTGAAGTTAAGGTAATAAGTGCAATGAGTAACTTATAAGGTTCCCTCGTTCTTCGGGAACACACGGGAGCCATCATGGACATCCATGGTCCCGCTGTTGGTTATTGTTCGGTAAGTACCAGAATATTATTGTGTGTTATCGAGCCTTCACGTGTCACACTCTTAAGTCGTGCCAACCTTTTATTGAGAGAAATAATCTGTTGTTATTGGTTTTATGAATGTTCGATGTCGTTACGACATCATAGAAACAAGTCCCATGTCAATCGGAGTGGTTTCAGAGAAGTTACTATGAGAGAGAAATTCTGCCGGTGATAGGCAGAATTTATATGAGGAGTTACGGAGGACATGAGACCCCGAGGTGTTATAAATGTGTTTCTAACATTGTTAGATAATATCGATGATTTTATCTAGAGGGGTCACAGGGTTTTGGAAGAGTTTCGGGGGGACTTTCCATATATGCAAGGAGTGCCGGAGGGGGGAAGATTTCCTCTGATGGGCAACACCTAATTTTAGGGGATGCGAGGTGGGACCCTATGGTATCATGAAGTTCATTGGCTTTCTGTAGGAATTTCCCTAATTTATTTCAGAAATAAATGAGTGAGGAAAAGGAAAAAAAAAAAGACAAGATTGGACTGCACTTGGGAGTCCAATCCGAGTCCTCCTAGGAGGCTTAATGCGGCCAAGGGAGGGAGGGCGAAACCGACCCTACCCCATAGCAGGTGCCTACGTTTGTCCCACTATATAATCCCACCACCCCCTCATTTTTTAGACACACACTTGGCCTTTGGGCTTCTCTCTCTCTCTCTCTGGATTAGAGATCTAATTAGAGAGCCTCTAATTAGAGCATCTCTAATTGAACTAGAGACTCTTCTAATCGGGTTTTGAGTTATACTATCCCGATTAGACCTAGCTCTAATTAGCTTTTCTCTCTCACGTGTTGAGAACTTCCAGATTCATAATAGCTCTAATCCAGTTGATTAGAGATACCAATTAGCAACGTCGGAAGGCTGTCTCTCTTCGTCTGTGCCGAGTCCCGGACGGCTAAGCGCAGACGGTTTGACACGAGTATACGCGTGCATACCATAAGAGGGATTACACGTGTGAACCTTGACTAGGGAAGGCTTAGCGATATCCTTGAAATAGGGCCTAGTTGTGAGGATCTACGATTGTTCAGAACTCTTCTACGACTACATCGAATCTTCTCCCCGGTGAGTTGTTATCCTGATCCTCACATGTATGGGCATGCCTCGTTAACTTATAAGGTTCCCTTGTTTTTCAGGAACACCCCTGAGCCAGCAGGACATTCACATTGATTCCTACAAGTTATACAAAGGAAATCTTCTGAATCTGTTGGTCGTTAAGTAAGTTCCTATTACTTTGTGATACCAATCAATATCTCACGACGAGATAAATGATAAGACCATTATTAAAATCTTTAATCACCTTATCATATTATTCTCGGTATCCTATATGATTCCTTTTACTCGTTATCGTGAGTCATTGTCTGTGCAGACTTATTTACCGATACTATTTCACCGAGTGGATTCTGGATGTATCTCTCTATTAACTAGAGGAGTGATTCCCAATCTTGAACTATCTCAATGAATGAATACTTTCATAACCACCCAGTGCTAGCCTTTTTTATCATCCAATTTACGGTGTCATACTTAACTATACCAAAATGATTCTTATGGCAAACATCATTGAATGTTCTCATGGTCTAAGGAAGCAAACAAAAATACCATTTTTTATGATACTATTTAGCAAAAGTAATCTTGTAGTATCTCATATACTTGGGTCTACCTAACCACAATTTTGAAACAACATTGTAATATTGACATAACAAATGTCCATGACCAGGAAAACATGGTCATCTAATATTAACGAGTTTGTCGATGAGACATGACAAAGGGTCATAATGGTGTGTTTATGTTTCTAGACGTGTGTATGGGTTTTCCTCTGAATCTCATATTCAGTGACCATAGCAGTTATAGCATAAAAATATAATACATTAATCATGAAACTAATGTATTTTATTTTCTCTTGGGCATACATCTAACAGTGGGACCATGCCACCAAGTCGCCTCGCCACCTGGCCAATCTCCTCCGGAAGATTTTTGGTCACCCGGTGATTTTTCCCGAAACCTTGTTTTCTATTTATTTTTACCTGAATTTTCTGAGCTTCGGAAACAGGTCACTTGAAGGGTGCTTTTTCCTGTTGTTTTTTGGCTCTGATAAATAAACCCTGGAAACATTCAAAACATGCAAAATAACATAAGTAATGCATTATAATATGAACTATATAAATGAATAAGAACAAATTTTGATATAAATTAGTGATACAAAATGGACTTATCAGCTCCCCCAAGCTTAGTCTCTGCTTGCCCCCAAGAGAAAAAGTGTCATGTTCTCATGCACGTATTGACCAATGAACGTATTTATGTCATAAATTAGAACATGACATAAATACGTGCATGAGAACATGACATAAATTAGTGCATGAGAACATTTAATAAGCTCGGTAAACATGACAACATGTTTATGGAGTGAAGTGTCGATAATAAATACGAACATGAAGCATAAATACTTACTTAACAAACACTAAGGAATTCCAAACAACAACTTCTTCTTATAAAACTTCTCGAGAACAAGTAATGATAAAATTACATGTAAAGGTAAAGCAACGTGAAAACTTATTGAGTAATGGCAAACTGTATTCTTGGTAAGAGAAGAACAAATCAATCTTATATTTCCAAAAGAGTCTATGAAATAGTTGTTTGTTTAGCTAATAACATACGCATCAATTATCAAATAGTATTTCCATGGAGGGAAGATTGGCTGGCAGCTCTTCTTTCCTGTCCCAAGGTGCTAGACTCCAGCTGATTAACTCAGCCTTATCCTCTATGCCACTTCATTTTATTTGTTCTTTACAACTGCCCCTGGCATTACAAAGAAACTGGACAAAATCTTTAGGCAATGTCTTTGGAGGAAGAACAAGGACTCGGTGGGTAAGCCTCTGGCTGCTTGGGAGATTGTTTGTCTCCCTAAAAAATGTGGAGGTCTTGGTGTGGTGGATTTTCAGAAGAAAAATGCAGCTCTATTGATCAAGTTTTTGGATAAATTTTATAACAAAAGGTATGTGCCCTGGGTCCACTTGATTTGGTCTGCATACTATGGTGACTCACTGCCTCATGTTGATAACCTTCAAGGTTCTTTTTGGTGGCGTGATGTGATGAAGTTAGTGGATAATTTTAGAGCAGTCTCGATGGTGTCTCTCGGTGATGGAGCCACTTTTCTGTTCTGCCTTGACAAATGGGACGTGGGGGGTTCCTCTGTCCCCTTTTGTCATCGTTTTCCAAGACTTTTTTCTTATTCTAAGAATAAGGAGTTGTCTGCACGCTCTGTTTTACTTGCTCCTGATGTCATGGACCTTTTTCATCTACCCATCTCGAGGCAGGCAGAGGATGAGAGACTAAGCATGCTGAATATTCTAGGGAATTCTTCTCTTTCTGATGAGTTTGGTGTTTGGACCTACAAGTGGGGTTCCAGTTATACCTCTTCTCAGTTTTATACCTCTGCTCAGTTTTATAAAGCAATCCATGCTCATATTTTTGTGCCCCTGTTTTTCACTAGACTTGGAAGTCGGCTTGTACTATGAAACTTAAAGTTTTTGCTTGGCTCTTACTGAGGGATCGACTTAATAGCCAGGATCTTCTCAAGAGGAGGCATTGGATTGTTTCTGATTGCACAAATTGTGTTGTTTGTCCTACTGCTTCTTATGAGGATAGAAAGCACTTGTTTTTCACATGCAATTTTAGTCAAAGGGTTTGGAACTACCTTCATTTTGATTGGATGGATACTGGAGATGACATACAAGCTGTTGTGTTTCATGCTAGGAGATCTTTTGGTCATGTCTTCTTCATGGAGGTGTTGGTGTTGGCTTGCTGACACATTTGGACTCAAAGAAATGCTGCCATTTTCAGGCATGAGAGACCCTCTTTTGATAAGTGGAAGGGGGGTTTTATACATGATTTTTTTTGCTGCTAAGGCATAGGTGTAAAGTAGCAGTCAAGAACAGTTTGCTGGATTGGGTTAAGGATCTGCCTTAGATTTTGAGGTTTCACCTACTTCGTGGCCTTTGTATAGTGATTGTGTACATATGATTCCTCTCTTGTAAGTTTTTTATATCTATACTTCTTATAAAGAAAAACCCCACTAACATGCATTAATGATTTTTCTATCTCAACATGCAAGCTATCCACATCATCCATCCTCCTAGCCAATCAATTGTCCATGTCATCTCCACTAATATTTATGAATTACTACATGCAAACTATACATCATCTATTTCTTAAACCATCCAATTATTTATAATAATAATTTTAAAAATATATACTATGATCAATTGTATCACAACTATCCACGTCATCCATCCTCCTAGCCAATCAATTGTCCATGTCATCTCCACTAATATTTATGAATTACTACATGCAAACTATAGAACATTTATTTCTTAAACCATCCAATTATTCATATTAATAATTTTAAAAATATATATTATGATCAATTGTATCACATGTCTTATAAACTTTATAATATACTGTAGTTCCTAAAACGATCCCCGCATCAACGCGCGGGGTATTCTTCTAGTTTTAATGAAGGTGGGATGATGTGGGGCTTTTGCCTCACAGTCTTAAGGTTTGAAAAAAAATAGTCTTTCCATGAGTTGGAAACCCTCGGGATTATATAATCATAAAGAAAGTGAAAATATTGACACATGAGAAAGATGCTAGTTTAGGAAAACTCAACTTTCAACTTATTTACAATGAGGGTAATATCAGTCTTCTATATCTAAATAGGAACACCCCACTACTTGATTTCCCTCAACATGCAAGAATGCCACATCATATGTCCTCATTGATTATGCCACCTCAGCTTTTTCTGCCACCTCAGCCTGCCGACTGATCTATTAGGCACATGCACTTCTTAAATATTTGCTTATCATCTGTTTGCCTCCCTTTGTTTAGTTTTTTTTTCTAACTAGAGTAACCCATTACTGAGTGCGCGATTGATCTCCTGCCGGTAATCAATTCATTGTACTCCCACCACGGCAAGGCAACTATGAAGTGCATTCATAACTCCTCGGCTAGTAAATTACTCCTTTCGTTCCAAAATGTAAGTATTTTTAGCAAACTGTCTTAGTTAGCTAAAAAGTCTTACATTTTGGAACAGAGGAAGTAATTAATTGTAACTCTCTGAGTTATGGTGCATCCATGTTACCACCTTATATTTTCCTAGCCCAAAGTGTACCTTCCGGCGACATTGCAACAACATCCATGCTCCGTGGTCTTCCCTCATCCTCATAAAAACAAATCTAGATGATCCGTTCCTCTTCCTCATTTCTTCGTCCACAAACTTCACGGAAATTTCCGAAGGAAGTACAAAGGCACCAGTCCACGTTCTTCGCAAGGAGGTAGCTGAGAACCCTTCTTTTCGCTTTAAAGACCCGAAGAGATTTCACATTTTCCTCATCTTGGTACCACATGCTTACTTGCAATTTTTTAGGAGTTCTCATCCCTGATCCTGCCCTTCCATGTTTCTTGACTTCTTCTATGATTTCCCTTAATTTTTATTTTACGAGGTTCTGTCATGATCAACACATATGTGCCTCAATTTAACATCATATCGGCTTTACTCTCACAACATATGGATTTACTAGATTTTGATTGGTTTGTATTGCGCATAGTCCACCCCGGTTAGGTGAGAAACCTTTGTTGTTTCCTGTTTGTTTACCTTCATGGTTCATTTTTTTTAAATGTATTTTTGCTTTTATACATTTTATATTCCATCCAATTCAGCTTGAGTCTAAGGTATGGTAATGACTTTCAATGTCATCCAAACAACAAGTTTTTCTCTGTTCATACTATTTCACGTCTACTCCATGGGTTTTTGTTTCTAGGTATGGAACAAATCCTAGAACCATATTTTAGTTTTATTTTCCATATATTTATTTGCATGCTCATAATTGGTGATTTTCGGCCCACATGCTTCCCATGTTGGCATATTATAAAATGACAATTTAGTTTGCAATGGTTTGATATATCATTTGTCATGCTAATTTTTAGATCAGTTGTTCACTAACTTGGCTCGCTGCACATAAATGACTTCATCCATTCTGCTACCAGAAACTAATGGGGTACTATTATATTGGTGAGCGATACATCCTTGCAACCGGCCTACAGTTATATGCCACACACAAAATATATTCACTCATGTATTGCAATATGACGTAATGTACAATCTTCCGTGATAGGAAGTTATAACCTTTACTCGGCAAAAATGAACATTCAGAGAGACCAAATTAGTTTCATCAACTTGAGAGATTGTACTCATGGTCTCTCCCACCACAAGCCGGTAAAAGAAAAATCAGCAGAGCCCCTTCTACTTAGTAATAGAGGATTTAATTTGATCTGAGTTTACGTAGAAAAACGCCGATTGTATATTACATAATTGCTATCCTTTATTATATGTTTGCACCTATTATTCCTCCTAAGTGCAGGGTAATTTTACGCTATTTGGCATACTTATACCTGCAACAACATGGGGAATCATCTGGTTGTAATAAAACATGACCAACCACATTGCTAAAATATATAAGTTGTAATAAAACATGATCAAACACAGTGCTAAAATATATAAGAACGTGTCTCAACTCAACACTATAGATTTGTCTGTGGAGAATAGAAGGAATGGTTAAACCGAGTCAGCATAAAAGTAAACGATATGCCCTTCGTAGAGGGAAGCACGGACTAGTCATTTGCTAGAGCTTTTCATTTTGAAAACATGTAAGGGATGCAAAATCAAACTTTAAGAAGTGCATGTTCTATGTCAACGACCGGTAATTGATAACTCAATACATACCATGCTAAACAAGCTTTTAAGATAGGCTCCCATAGAGAAACGAGAACATTTCTCTTCTCCTTTGTTTATCATAAGCAAAGTTTGACTGATTTCTCAGAAACAATGTGTGAAGAATTATTTATTAGTTATTGATGTTATTTATCTTTTATGGACTAGGCACACGCTTGCCTGCTCTTTTTGCAATATTAAGGACAATTTTCGGGATATGCCGAATGGGGTATCACCGACATTGGCAAAAGACGGTCTGCCAGGGTGTCCCAAAAGGATGACAAGGCTTTCTCAGGCGGCCCAACAAGATGAAGCGCAAGTATAATGCCCAATCCGTCATTATGGAGTCCAAAACGAAACCGGAGTGTGATACACCTTGGAGAAAAAGGTTCCGACTTAGCTAAACTTAGATTAGGACTCTAACTTATGTTGGTAAGACCTTCCTTGTAAGAGGCAGGGCGCCTTTATAAGCCGGCCCGCGTGAGTCTTAGGCTAAGACTTTACGCATACACTTCCTGTAACTCGGCAACATATCCGCCTTATAGTGATTTATAGGAGCATGTAGGATTCCTTTTACTCGTTACACTTCCTGGTATGATTCCTTTTACCCTAGGGTCGTGTCTTTGTCTTTGCAGACTTATTTACGGATACTATTCCATCGAGTGGATCCTGGATGTATATCTCTATTAACTAGAGAAGTAATTCCGAATTTTCAACTATTACAATGAAATGAATACTTTCGATACCACCTAGTGATAGACTTTTTGACCACCCAGTTTATGGTGTGATACTTGACTATACCAAAATGATCCTTATGATAAACATCATTGAATATTCTCATGTTCTAAGGAAGGAAACAAAACAACCATCTTATGATGATACTATTATCAAAAAAAAATCTCATAGTATCTCAATTACTTAGGTCTACTCAGCCACTTTGTTAAAACAATAAAGTGTTTCCATTAATATTGACAAAATTGTCCATGGCCAGGAAAACGTGGTCATCTAATATTAACAAGTTTGTCCGTGAGACATGACAAAGGGTGTTACGATGTGTTTATGTTTCTACACACACATATGGGTTTTACTCCAAATCTCACATTCGGTGACCATGGCAGTTACAACATAAAACATAATAATTTAATCATGAAACATATGTATATTATTGTATTTTGGGCATACATCCAACAAATTTGCCCCCCTCCGGCTTTCGCTCCCTTCTCGTTTCTTCTACTGATCCAGGGGCATATCATGTCCTCCATTATATCTCATATAAAATTCTGCCTAACACTGACATCATTTCTCCCTTATAGTAACTTCCCCGAAACCTCTCCGATTAACACCAGACTTGTTTATGTGACATTGTATCTACATCGAACATTCATAAAACCAATAACATCTTTATTCTCTCAATTAAAGGTTGTCACGGTTTAAGAATGTGAAACACACAGACATGTCCAGGAACTTACCGAACAATAACCAACAGCGGGACCATGGACACCCATGTTGGCTCCTGTGTGTTCACGAAGATCGAGGGAACCTTACAAGTTACTCATTTCTCTTATTCCCTTAAATTCACGATACCAACAATATCACAAGGTGGTACTATGTGATATATTCTAATCAAACTCTTTGATCATAACACATATAAAACCCATTACCAATACAGTTCTCTTTTCTCATCCATATCGCCGATGTCCTTGTGATAAATCATACTATGTCTGGCTAGACGATTGATTGACATCGGTGATACTGAGAGGGCCCATAGAATGTATCTCTTTCTTATAGAGGAGTTAAGTACTAGTCTTGAACGATCCTAGTTCCATTACACGTTCTAGATTATACCCAGACATCACCATTATGATCCCTAGTTATGGCAAGACGGTTGATGACATTCAAAGTATAACTTTCGATCGTGCGATCACTAGATGTTCTCATAGTACAACTTCATATGTACTTTGCTAAATACATTACAATTGTTTAGTAATTTTTAGCAAGATCATATACTTGGGTCGGTTTAGTACTATTTTTACCCTAACAATAAACTCTTATGTTTTTCTAGAATTTAGCCAAGTCCATGATTAAAAAAACATGATCATCTCACAAACCATAAGCTAATCTTAGAGACAAGATTAGAAACGCTTGTTTGTTTATGTCTTCACACCGACACACAGATTTTCCTTTGAAAACTCACTTTTCAAGTGCTATAGTGGTTATAGAATGATGACATAAACTTAATTCTAAACTTGGATATAGAATAATAACTGAATATTATTGTCTCTAGGGCATATCTCCAACACCATGATCCCTATGAATACCTTGAACCCGTCGAAGGGGATTATGTACCCGTCCTTCAATGCTCCGGTGGTGGAATACCACTCTGAATCCTTGACGGCATCTATCCCGCTAACTTGGTTGACCCGCCCGATGACAAGGTTTTCCCGCATGGAGATCTTCGGGTACGCATCGTTTCGAAGAATAGGCCCATTGGTCATAGGCCCCACGGTGGACGCCAACTGTCATGGGGTTGCCACGACAGTAGTCATTGGAGGATGACTTGTGAGTTTTTAGGGCTTGTGCAACTTAGGAGTTGTCGAGATTGAAGTCGATGCGAGTAAACACAATGTACCCATGTTCGGCCCCTCGATGTGAGGTAAAGACCTACTCCAGCCTTGCTTCTCTCTTTCTATTATCAATGAGGTCTCGATTACAAAGAGCGCTCTAGGCGAGTTGTTTATCGAGGTATAGCTTGTCCACTACTCGGTCCCTAGAGTCCTCTTATATACGCGGTGGCTCGCCGGTCCTTACAAGACTCCGAGTGGAGTTCTACTTGGACTCGAGGTTCGACTTACATGTATTTCCTAATTACAATATGGTAAGAAGCCCCATCTTATTTTGGAAGCCGCGAGGGGCTATCTTCATCGCAAGTCGTGTCTCTTTACGAGCCCACATGTCGGATATGCCCCCAACAGAGGCGCCGATCCCTGTAGTGTAGATACTAAGTTTAGGTGTTTTCCCTTAGTGGCGTATGGGAGTAGCGTAGCGGATCTTGCCGGTTAGATCTGCTGCAGCCATGAGTTGCTCTCTGTGCCGTGAAGCTCTGGTGGCAAGAGCTCTCATAGGCGGCGGAAATGGAGCCAGGGATCTCCATCTATAATATGGTGGCCTCGAGCTCACACGTCCTCGCGTTTTGGCTCTGCGCGAGATTGCTGTTGTTGCAGTTCTCCCTCAGGCTTCCGAGGAGGAAGATGGTAGTGGAGATCTTCAGGGCAAGCTCTTCGAATAAGCGCTCTCATCTCTGGTGTTGTGGTCTGGCGGTTCTGCTTTCCCTTTTGGCCGGCCTCGACGGCAGAGGGAAGGTAGTGGCTCCGTGGATGTGACGTGGCAGAGATGGAGGAGGGAGTTGATGGGGGTGCAACACATTCTATGCCCTTTGAGCTGTGATGATCTGCGGAGAGTATCAATGTAGGATGCTTCAGGCCGAGGCTATCTATGGCGAAAGGAGCTACGTCATGCTCTGGTGCGAGTTCGAGAGCTTCACCTTCCTCCCTGAGTGGAGGATCTTCGAGCTTCGGTGCGGGATTTCCTGTTGGTGTCACCCCAAGTGGCAAGCTCTCCGGTGGTGATGCAGACACCCGTACCTCGAGGCCTCTCGCGGTCGGCAGTGAGGAAGGACCCAATGGTGTTTTCGTTGTTAGATCTGAGGTCCTTTTTGCAAACTTGGAGGATGGCTCTGTAATTTTTGCTTTACTTAAGGCCCTCCTTGTAATCCACCCAGTTAGTGCAGTTATAGGCCCTTCAGGCATGTCCCGTTCAGAAAAAAAGGTAGGTACACCACTCTTCTCCATAATGTTCTGAACTTCAGCAATGAACTCAATCTTAAAATCACGGTAAGGAGTACCATAGATTACTAGCTACTAACCGCCAAACAAAATTATCAGTTTCATCGAACCCCGCTCCCACTACACAATACTTAAAGGATGTGCAGCTGATAACGTCAAATAAGCCATCCCTAAAACCTACTAAAACACCACCAGTGGTACCTAAACCTACTAGTACTTATTTATACAAGGAAAATGCTTAATTAGTCACCTCCTGTATACAAATAAGCATTGGTGTTTTTTAAAAAATTGATTTATTTTTGCAACCACACCTCTAAATAATTTGCATTGCAGATGGCATTATAGAGGTAGTCTAAATCAAACCTCAACTTAAAATTCAAGAAATCGGTATCTGAACTTATCTATCCCAGTCGATGCCGGTTGTGTCACTTACATATCTTATTTCGAGCCTTTGGTTGCTGACGTCGTAGGAGGTTGATGGTGGGATTCCTCTCGAAGTTAATCATTCGAATTCGGGTGTTTGTCTCCTAGATTTCTCACGCATACCATCATTATTCGACATGAAAATAGTCCCTCGCCCTCTTGTAGCTCGCAGCTGAATACTCCCTCCGTTCCATATTAGATGACTCTCAAATGGATGTATCTAGTATAAAAATATATCTAGATACATCTACATGGGAGTCATCTAATATGGAACGGAGTAAGTATTACCGAACGTTGGAAACTATATGTATAGTCCACATACCACGGAGAAAGAAGAGGAGGCGGAGATCGATCGAAAAGCAAAAGTGCGTTACAGCAGGCAGCATGCCTTGCTTCCACTCAACGTTTCACAACACAGTTAACACCCCATGTTCAAAGATAAAAAAGAGCTCGACATAGATACCAACGTGGCCAGTGGCCACCTGCGGACCTGCCCACTACACCAACATCACACCACTACAGCATGCGAGGCAACTACTACATAACCAAACTCGTCCAAACGAAAGCTTAGGAATGTTTAAACCACACGCCATAGTAACTGCAATGATCGAAAAACCTTATTAGACCTGCTCCATCCATGCTATAAGCACGTTCAACACAGAAGTACATCAGTCACTAATCCTCGATCGGTGCCGATGGCGGCGGTGCCAGCGACGCCGCAACGGCGAGGGCGATGGTCGCCAGCTTCCTGAACTCGGCGTCCTCCGCGGCGAGAGGCGAGGTGTCGTCAGCCTCGCCGAACGCGTCCTCGCACGTCCCGGGCGCGTCCAGCGCCGCGCTGAGCTGGGTGAGCGCGTCGCGGGTGGACCTGTCCTCGCCACGGGTGATGTCCTCCGCGGCCTCGCCGAGCTGGTCCACGGCGTTCGAGTACACCTCAGCGCACACGCCGAGGCGCTCTCGCCGCCTGGCGTCCTCCTCCGAGGCGCACAATGCGGCGATGCGCCCGGCCGTGCAGTTGGCGGCCGCCTCCGCGATCCTGGCAGCGATGGCGGCGAGGCCGCGCGCGTCGGCGGTGGCGCTCGCGTTGTCAGCGCGGAAGGTCTTGACGCAGTAGTTGTAGCCGATCGACGGGTGGTCTGCGGCGAAGGTTTTACATGTGTCTTGCATTGTAGAGGAAGAGGACTCGCAGGTTGATGAGATGAGCAGCAGGGAGAAGACGTAGGTGAGCAGCCTCATGGGCATGGTTTGCCTTGGATCGATGGCTTGCGCCTGCCTTGGCGTTGCAGCTCTGGTGGTGATGACTGCCTTGGGGAGGTTTTCAGAATGTTCAGTGCGGTTGCGGTAGATATATACTCCGTACTAGTGGTAGTCTGGAGCGGGTAGGGAACTAGGGATATGCACGAACAAGACTGTGGAATGCTCGGTCGAGATTAAAAAACAAGCCCTCGAGTGAGGGAGAAAGAAATACTGCGCACTTGAAAAAACGCCACGTACGAGTTGGATTAACTTCGGTTCAATCAAATTAAAGTGAAGCATTCTCGTATGTCAACTAACTGAGGTCCACTTTTGCACACCAGAGTTGTGAACCACCGACCAAGGAAGATGGATAGCAGCTAGCAGCACTCCACTTCATTTTTTTTTTTTTTGAGTTTTCGCAGCACTCCACTTCAGGTCTCATCCTCCAGTATGGGCTCATCCTCCAGTATGGGCCTCATATGTATCTGGTGTTTAACGATCAGCCTATTCATGAGAACGGCCCAAATACAATCAATTTGGCCCGCTGTCACAAACTGCTCAGGCTACTGCCCAAAAGAGGCGGCGGCTTCACACAAATTCAAGAAGACACCATACTGAGGGGGCTGATCTCTCTGTCCATATATCTAGTTATTTCAAAAATCTATTCACGAAGTAGTGTGATGACGCAAATAATGAAGTGATCAACAAAGTTAAACCCCGGGTTACCGTGGCTATGAATGAGATTTTGTGTGCAACTTACACGAGAGAGGAAGTCAAGAAAGCACTCTTCAATATTGAAGACCTAAAGGCCCCGGAGCCGGATGGACTTCATGCGGTCTTCTTTAAAAGATAATGGGATCTGATTGGCGAGGATCTTACAACGGTGGTTCTCAATGCTCTCAATACAAGAACTATACCTGATGATTGGAACAAGACGACAATTGTCCTTATACCGAAAATTGATAGTCCCACTAAGGTAACGCAATATCGCCCTATCAGTCTATGCAATGTTACTTACAAGGTTATTTCCAAAGTGTTGACAGCTAGGCTTAAAAATCTACTCCCCGAGATCATTACTCCAAATCAGAGTGCTTTTGTCCCCGGGAGATTAATTACTGATAATGTGCTGGTGGCGTATGAATCATACCATGCGATCAAGAATAAGAAGAAAGGGAAATTTGGCACCTGCGCTATAAAACTGGATATGCATAAGGCGTATGATAGAGTGGAGTGATCTTTTCTTGAGAAGATCCTAATTCAGCCGGTTTTGACACGGGGTGGACCTCAATGATTATGGCTTGCGTCTCCAGTGTTTCCTACTCTGTCCGTTTCAATGGAGGTGATACTGGTGTGTTTACTCCCACCCGTGGTCTGAGACAGGGGGACCCCCTGTCCCCCTATTTGTTTCTCCTTTGTTCTGAAGGATTATCAAGTCTGATTAATGATGCCGAAGAGAAAGGAGACCTTGTTGGCGTCAAGGTGTGTCGCAATGCACCGATGATTTCACATCTTCTGTTTGCTGATGACTCTCTAATCCTTATGAGAGCGGATAATAATAATTCTATGACTCTGAAACATATTTTGCAAGCATACTGCTCGGCCTCGGGACAAATGGTGAGTGAGGAAAAATCGAGCGTGGTTTTCAGCCCTTGCACCCCTCCTGGGATCCGTGAGGAGGTGTGTACCACTCTCAATATATTAACGGAGGCAATTACGGACAAAGGCTCCCGCCCCTGGTAGGTGTTGATCGGTCTGATTGCTTCTAACATCTGATTGACAGGGTCTGTGCCCGTTTGGCGGGTTTTAAGGAAAAACTTCTCTCCTACGGGGGAAAAGAGGTGCTTCTCAAAGCAGTGGCTCAGGCAATCCCGGCGTATGCTATGTCGGTTTTCAGGCTTCCCAAAAAGATAACAAAAGGGGTCACAGATGCTATGACCCGTTACTGGTGGGGAGATGAAGATGATAAGAAACATATGCATTGGTTTGCGTGGTGGAAGATGTGTATACCCAAGAATCGTGGAGGTATGGGGTTTAGGGACCTCCCTTGTTTTAACCTTGCTATGCTTGCCAAACATATTTGGAGACTTTTATGTGAGCCTGAATCCCTATGCTCTCAAGTTCTTAGGGCCAAATACTACCCTACGGGGGACATTCTTAATGCAACACTGAAGAAGGGTTCCTCTTATACGTGGCAAAGCTTATTCGCAGAGATCCAAACTTTCAAAAGAGGCCACATATGGAGAGTGGGAGATGGCTCCAAAATTAATATATGGGATGATGCTTGGATTCCTGATAGCCCTACTAGGAAAATCATCACCCAAAGAGGTAACATACTGATCACTAAGGTCTCGGAATTAATTGACCATGAATCGGGACAGTGGGATGAGGAGATGATCCGTAATTTGTTTTGCCCTTTTGATGCTGCAAGAATTCTCAATATTCCTTTGGCACTTGGTATGATGGAAGATTTCATATCATGGAACTATACAAAGACAGGGGTTTTTTCGGTGAGATCTGCTTATCATAAAGAGTGGGATCATCAACACGGTTCCAAGCTGGCCAGAACGGCTGGCCAGGGCTGCTCGGATGGGGGTGTACTCTGGAAAAATCTGTGGAACCTAAAGGTGTCGTCGAAGGTGAAAATCTTCTCCTGGAGGTTTCTACACAACACTATCCCATGTAATTGCCTCCTAGCTAATAGGCACATTGTCCAATCGGGCCTCTGCCCGGTATGCAAAGTTCACTGCGAGGATCTCGCGCATGTTTTCTTCACATGCTCTCGAGCCCGCGAAATCTGGGAGAATTTGGGTTTATTTCCAATTATTCAGAGAGCTCATGATCAATTCCAAGAGGGAACACATGTATTCGAATTCCTGCTCAAGCAACAGGTATCACTAGCTCCGGGGTATGATGTTAATCTGCGGGAGCTTATTGCCATGACGTGCTGGTACGTCTGGTGGGAACGGAGGAAAATTGTCCATGGCGAAGAGGTGACCAAACCTGCTTATTCGGCGCAGTCCATTGTGGCGTGTGCGACCAACTACACCCGTGCTCAGAAGAAAAATACGGGAGTTAAGCGAGAGGGTGGGCAAAACCCACCGGAGGACTTTACAAAACTTAACGTTGATGCTTCTTTTTGTCTACAGGATGGAAGGGGTGCTACGGGGGCCGTTATCCGCGACGCCCGGGGAGCCTTCATTGCCGGAAGTGCTGCGTTATACCCTATGCCCCTAATGCGTCCATGGCTGAAGCGAGAGCCCTAAAGGATGGGCTTATCTTGGCAGGACAGATGGGCTGCTCAAACATTGTGGTAAATAGTGACTGTCTGGAGGTGATAGAAACTATGAGGAAGCAGGAAATTCTATCGGACCCTATGCTGCTATCTACAAGGAGTGCGCGTTCCTAGCTAGAGGTTTCAACAAGATTATTTTTGCTTTCACACCGAGGGAGAGCAAAGTTGTAGCCCATACTTTAGCTTCTCAGGCTAGCGGACAGGGTTTGCAGGTCTGGTTTGAGGATCCTCCTGATTGCATCAAAGGAATCCTCGTAGACGATATTAGTCTTTTTTCAAACACTTAATTGTTCGGCAGCAAGTTCGCACTCTTTTCCTTACCAGGGTACCTGAGGGGGCTGGAAGGTTTTTAACGAGGCGGTTTGTTTGCTTTTATTTATATATGGAAAATTCAAAAAAAAAAAGACACCATCTTTCCCACTCAATAAAAAAAAGGCGATCTAAAAAACAATTAAAGAATAGGCGGCTGCTCTGTCAGGGGTTACCGAGGCGGATGCGGTGACCCAGCAATACCAATGCATAAGTACTACGCAAGTCACTCACATAATACTTACAAAACACCATACCGCAAATATTACATCCCTCGCGGTGGTACAACAGAAACATTACGGGTCTAAATGTTATACACACATATTACAAAACATAGTGGTGCAGACGAATGGATGATCTCAGGATGAGGTCACCCCATTATTGAAATTATACAACACCAAGTAAGAAGCAAATTAGTGCATACACGAGAACTCAACAAGCTAATCTAGAAGTTCAAGGTTGCTACTCGACCAAGCTAACCCTAGTCGGACTCTGCCTCCTCCGGATTAGCTCCATACTGGATGACGTAGTTCACCCCTTCAATTCCGCCTGAAAGGTCTGGCTCCTCGTAGTAAATGCCTTCTTGCCCCTCGATGAAGTGCAACAATGCCTCGTCTAGGTCTTCATAGTCTAAGCAGGGGTTCAAAGGGAATGAATGAGTACCCAGGGTTACCCAACAAGTTCATTATGTAAAGTGGGTAGTTTGATGCACTATCTAAAGTCCTCGACTCTAAAGAGTCTTGAACTAATGCAAATTTGAAGTGAAAACATTTCTTCAAGAGATTGTTTCTATGTTGAAAACTATGCCCGTCAATACTTCACACGCGCTAGAACTTCATGGAGTTCCTTTTCTGCAGCGTTTGCATCCCCTCCCGGAACTGGGAGTAACATGTCACATTTTTATACACTATGCACATGTGCGTTATTTTACCCATAAGCGATCAAGATTATGTTACACAACCAGTCGATCTTTCCTGTCCACACCCTCTTAGGTGCGGGGCCCGACTGTTGATCCAAACCATTCACCGTGCTTCTCCACGACCCCACATGCCCACCCATTTCATGCATCGCAAGTTTACCCCTAATATTCTACCCCGCAAGGTAGAACTACCTAGGCTCCCTGTGCATACCATCATAGATACCGTAGTCCGTGAGAATTAGATCACATAGTATCACCTCGTGATATTATTGGTATCATGAAGTTAATGACTAAGTTCCCAAACATGTATGTCGGTTATCGAGTCTTTACGGGTCACATGCTTAAGCCGTGCCAACCTTTAATTGAGAGAGCTAATATGTTTTTATTGATTTTATGAATATTCGATGTTGTTGCAATGTCATAGAAACAAGTACGGTGTCAATCAGAGTGCTTTCGGGAAGTTGCTATTAGAGTGAAATGATGCCGGTGTTAGGCAGAAGTTATATGAGAGGTAATGGAGGACATGAGATGTCCCGGATTGTTAGAAATGTGTTTCTAACATAGTTATTTTATCTATAGGGGTTAAGTGGCTCCGGAAGAATTTCGGGGACTTCCCATATAAGGGGGAAGTACCGGAAGGAGGCATATTTCTTCCTCATAGCCAAACCCTATTTTAGGGGCTGCCAGGTGGGCCCCAGGGGCTTCACAAATTGGTATTCGTCGTTTCAGTATTTTTCCTGAATTTATTATTGAGAAAAAGGGAAAAAAGTAAGGGAGAGGGAGGGAGGTGGAATTGGATTCCACCACCCAATCCTAGTTGGGCTAGGGGAGGGAGGTGCAGCCACCTTGATGGTGCGGACACCTCCTCCTAGATCAACAAGGACCCCTCCCTCTCCCCTTTAGCAAATCTCTCCTCCCTCCACTATATAAAGCACCCAAGGCTCAAAGCAAAATAGAAAATTGGCTCTCAAACCTATCCCTCTCTCTCTAGTAGAATTAGAGTGTCTAATTAAATCTCCTTTAATTGAATTAGAGCCTCTTAATATGGTTTTGAGGTGTCCTCTCCCGATTAGACCTAGCTATAATTCTAGTTTTGTCTCATGTGTCGAGAACTTGCAAATTAATAATAGCTCTAATCAAAGGGGGAGTCCTACCAAGAGTAGGAAAGGACCTACGTGTCCTAATTTGGCCGAGCCCGCCATGGGTCAGTTTGTATCCTAGTTGAGTCCCAAATCAAATCCAACCCAAAACATAGAGTTGGTCGTGCGCCATACCCCTTGGTCGCACGCCCTCCACATATATAGCTAGCTATTGCGAATTCTTAGGTTTAGACTATGTTAAATAAACCCTAGCTTTCGTAGATTGAACTTGCTTGTAAGCATTTATCTTGAAGTATTTTTACCCTTGCAAATTCTACGTGGTATCTGCTATTCCATTGGGAATAAGAGATACAGTACCACTTTGTAGTCAATGGTACTTTGTACAAGAGTGTGTAGTTGAGAATATCCAAATGGATTGATTGATGTTGCATTGGCATAAGGGAATAACCGAGGAGAGTTTTCGCTGTAGCACTATTATCATATCATCCACCATATTTTTGAGTTTCTCATAGAGAAGATAGGGCTACCCCATATCATCTTGGTATCAAATTTACAGGTTTACTCGGTGAGCAAATTTTTATCCCCTAATTTTAGTTGCTTTTATTCCTATCCAGAAAAAAGCCACACACAAATATTTAGGTTAGATTTTCCAGAGCTTAGATCAACACCGAACTGCATCAACTAGTTGTTGTTTTCTGTTGATTTGAGTTCCCGTTTTTTCTATTTTGTCTTTTTAAAATTAGGGTTAGGGTTCATCTAGTTTATCTTCTAGTATATCAATACCGAAAATGTCCATAAAAAGAGTTGGTATCCGTGTGTTTTGATCTCTTTATTCTCGGGAAAACATTACCTACGGCTTGCATTGTGAGTTAATTTTGTTTCCTACTCGAGTTGTTCCAATCCGAGTACTACAAGGAAGCCACGAGAATTGATTTGATCTCTTGATTTTCTGCCGTGGGGAGTTGATTTTCTTGCTTCGGACTCCATGTGTGGCTATCACAAAAAATTTCACCATGTTTGGTCGTGGATATCTGGTTATCCGAGTGTTGTCGCGGCACGGATTCACTCGGCTTTATGCCGCGCGCCCGTAGTTCTAGTCCTAATCGAAGTTCTGTCGGAGCAGCGTTTTGATAACTTTCCCGCCGTTCCCACATTCCATCTTCCACGAACACGCGCACCAGCCCCTGCCCGACACAGTTCTGGACATTTTTTTGCCGTGTGTAGGTGTTGCCGCCATGGCACCGTTTCTGCGATTTTCGCTGCCCCCACGGCACGGTTTTGGTTCGTTTCCTGCCATGAGTTCTAATAGTTGTTTTCTTTACATTTCTTTTGTTTTCTCCCTTTTTTATTTAGGACTTCTTATGTGATCTTTCTTAAACCTAGCCACGGCCATTCTACAACATAAATAACTAGGAACTTATCCAAAGACTAGCTATTTTCTTGCTTTTTTTTATCATACTTGTGTCATACTGCTATTGTTCATTACTATTTCTCGTAGTTGATACATTGGCGATATAAAAAGTATAAACAAAAACAAAACAAAAAAACAAATAAAAGAGGCCGAATTACACTTGTTTTCACTAGTGGAGGCTGAGACACATACTTGGTGAATTTTGCACACTACATTGAGCAATCTTGTGCCTGTTTGACATTGAGATTTTGCTAGTGTCTTTTTTGTACTTGCAACAAATTCCTCCATATAGTTGCTATCCACATTTGTCTCCAAGAGTGTGTATGT
Source organism: Alopecurus myosuroides (assembly GCA_028641055.1). Lineage (NCBI taxonomy): Eukaryota > Viridiplantae > Streptophyta > Magnoliopsida > Poales > Poaceae > Alopecurus > Alopecurus myosuroides. The sequence continues at coordinate 116,596,072 of CM054060.1, read as the reverse complement.
TTCCTAGTGGAATTTTATATCACATTTGACAACAAATAGGAGTTGCTATTTTGGTGTTGTTATGTATCCTAACCAAGCCCCACTATATACCATGTTTTGTCTTGTGATAGACGAGATCCCTGGTTATTCTCTTCTCACATTTGGTACATTTAGTCATTGCCACTTGGTTGGTAAGTATTTCTATTCAATCAAAGAGCTCGAGTCCTTTGAAGTGGCTTCTTAGTGGTTGCTATCCGCTCGAGTGCCTTTCGGGGGATTCCCTGATTCCTCAGCAGTCTCCTCAGCATCCTCGCCGTTTCCTCGAGCGACAGAGGGGATCGAGTAGAGATCCGTTGGCACATCCACACCTAGGCCCTCCATAAATGGGAAAGTACCAGCTTTGGGTGGATTACTTGGGAGAATGTTCTGGTTCTAAGAAAGAACAAAAACTGAACTCAACAGAAGAAACAAGAGATTGACTTGAGTGATAAAAAACGGAAAGCGGGATGAAAAGGAAACACAAGCTTACCATGGTTAACTCAGTCGGGATCGAGAAAGGAGGGACAACAGGAACCAAGTTGACTCGAGTGATGCCCCGCAGACAAACCTCGAGTTCGTTACTCAAGAGCTCTTCCTTGCGCAGTCGATGAGATTCCTTGGCACTTGAGTAAGCCCACATGGGCCCAGCTGTAGCCTGGAGAGGTTGCACTCGATGCTTTTAAAGGACCCCAGCTAGATGGACCCATGTGAGGCCGCGAGTCTTCAGAGCAGCAATCTGAGATACTAGGTCCTCAGTCTGTTCCATCTCTTCTTCCGTCAACTGATTCCTCCAGGGGTTTCACTAAACGAATCGGCTCTCTAAATCCACCAAGGGTTTTCCATCATAGTTGGGTGATTCCTTCACGTAGAACCATCGGGTCCTCCAGCCGGTGACTCACTTGACGAAATCCATCTTGAAGTAGACCTCCTTTGGGTTGATCTAAATGTTGTAGACCCCCGACTTTGCGAGGATCATCCCTGCTTTACTGGGCCTTGACGACAAATAACCGCTTGAATAGAGCCTACTGGGGTGTTATGCCGAGATAGCACTCACATAGCACGATGAAGCAGGCGATGTGCTGCATCGAGTTGGGCGGCATGTCGTGCAGTTTCACATCGTACGCGCACGGGAGTGCAAGCGAAAAGGGGTGAAGGGGGAATGAGACGCCCCTAGCGATGTGGTCCGTGAAGGCCACTCACTCATCAGCCGCCAGAGTGGGGCGACTTTTCTACCACGGGCGCCTCCACGACGCCGGCTGGAGAAGGCCTTCACGCTCGGAGGAGGCAAGGAGTTTGGCAACCCCCGAAGGATTTTGGCCACTTGCCTCCCTTTTTCTTCTGTCCCTCGACACCGCCAGCTGCGGAGGCGCCTCTGTTCTGCCGGGTCTTCACCATGGCGGAAAGGCAACGTTGCTTTGGAGCGCATCCATGGAGTTTTTTCTCTAAGGAAAAGAAAATGATGCGGGCGTGAGGAAAAAGAAGGGAAAGTTACTGCTCCCATCCAACCAGTATTTATAGGGGTACGGAAACATCCCCACCGTTGATACAGTCCTACACGCCGCTCACTACGCGTGGGAATTTAGGCATTTACTGAAAATCCCTAGATTACTGCGCACCGAAGAGTCAAAAAGTGGTCAAAGCTTATACTTACAAGTTATCTTCTGACATGATAAAACCACCCCAGAAACGTCTAATCTTCTGACAGAAAAAGCAGTGTGGTACGTCACCAGGTGACACGGTTACTCGACGAGAAAAGCAATCGAGTGATCAGAAATATCACTCAAGTTTTGGTTGGCTTTCCATGGTGTGTGAAATTTTCGGGGAAAATACATGATTTGAGATTTTCTCCTCGGTCACTCGAATTGACGACTCAAACGGATTATGCCAAAACACTCTATTCCCATACCACAGAGCTGCGTTAGAACTCTAGTTGTCGTGCTTATTGCATGAAGGTAAGACCCCGCGGACCAGTTTCAACGGCCTGTGAGTTGCACCTCTGTTGTGCTTCCTAGTGTTTTTTTCATGCCAACAGGTGTGAAGAAAATCCTGACGGACGCGTTCGGTAAAATAACAGACAACTGGAATTTGGCTCGGTAAGGCGCAAGTCGAGTTACCCCACGTTTTTATAGGTTCAAGCCCGGGAACTCGACCAGTCGAGCAGTTCAAACCTATTGAGTCATATCCTTTAGAACTGAGCAAAGAAATGCACCCGAGTCAATTTAATCGCGGAGTTTGAGTCCCTTCATCGAGTCATTGACTCCATCAGGCACTCGGGACTACTGACGTGGGGGTACCCGAGATACCCCCACAATAGGCCTACCCGGTGCGGCCCATCATGAGGTACCTTAAAGATGCCTTCGGGTAGCTGCGTTGAGACCTAATACGGAAGCCCACGTGAAAGCAAAAACAAGGAAAGACTTGATCAAGGATTTAGGAAAGAGTAGCACCGACTCGGAATTGAGTCCTATTAATGTACGGCCCCCGAGACTCGGCTACTTATATAAAGAGCAGGAGGTGGTCACGGAAAACCAAGCAACACTAAATCCAGAGTCGTGCTAGATGCAATCTGTGCGGCACCCCTGTGACCTGTTTTTCACCTCATCGGTATATAGATCCGGCAGACAGTTACCCGTCAAGTCGAGTAGTACACCAGCGTCTTTTCCCTTACTAAACCCTAAGTCCCTCACCATGGGGATTGTTGAGGTCATATCCTCTTCAATTCTACTTGTTGTTTTTCAAAACTTGCCAAATTTAAATTTAAATTATTATAATACATATACATTTTTATGCTTGAATTATTATTGAACTATGCAACCAAATTTTCATAAAGATTGATAGAAATATGATATATTAATCACAAATGATAAAAAATGGACCGTGGCAGACGTTTTGACGGTGCCGCCGTGGGCGTGCAACGCCTATTGTGTTGGACATGTTGCCACACCTCTCAAAGAGGACACAATTGGTGGGTGCTGCACATGTTTTTGGTGTACCCGTGGAGATGATCTAAAGATGAAAATGGACATAACATGAGCTTCTTTGCATACCTCCGTTTTGTTTCTCAAGGTCCCCGAATGGATAGAAGTTGGCCATTTTTTAAAACAAGACAAAAGATTTATCATTTTTATTAGTTTAGGAGGGGTTTTTTTAAAATTTACAAGTCAAAGACGTGGCCACTTAAACAAGAAGCCTACTCTCACGGTATTAATACTAAGAGTTTTAGCCCCGACGAAGCACCATAGCAGCGGCTTCTCGTTAATCTTTCAAGGTAATGTTCATCGATTCGTTCCGGAAGACACGATCGTTTATTTCCTTCCATACTTCACAAGACACAAGGATCGAGCAAGAGCCTTCCGATATTCGCCCATCTTGTGTATGACCACCTTCCACCGATTTTTGATGTTGTGAAAAGTCTATCAATCTCTTGAGCCAATATGTCGAAGATGCCAAGCCAATCCTTAAAGGATGGCAAAGTTCTAGTGGCAAAACGGCATTAAAAAAGAGAAGGTTGGTGATCGTCTCCTGCACTTAAGACTAGTCATAGTGGGGAGTATCATATGGTAGTATCATGCATATGATACTAATCTATGTTAGACTAGCCATAGTGGTGGTACCATGGGTAGTACTCCCTCCGTTCAACAATAGATGATTTGCATTTGTCTATATATAGATGTATCTAAAACTAAAACATGTCTAGATACATCCGTATATAGAGAAAGAGAAGTCATCTATTGTTGAACGGAGGGAGTATCATGCAACTTGGTCCCACAAAAAAGCTGATGTGGCATGCAATTAAGGAAGAGAGAGGAGATTAGAGTAAACATAGGTAGATACCGTATCATGACACACAAAACTAAGAAAATTAATGACAAACAAATCTTGTACACATATTTGCATTGAGATTCTACAAAATAATAAATAGAAGGTGATTATGATACTCCTATATGATACTATGCATTAGAGATGTAGTATCATATATTAGTATCATATAATGATACTTTTGTATGATACTCCCCACTATGGCTAGTCTTACTACTTCTATAGTGGGTAGTAACATGTTTGTGATATCATAGACTAGTGTATTTATTAGACCATAGACACATATTTTCTTGGATTGCGTTATGTTACGGCGGATAGACTACCTATGATACCACTACCACACATGTCATCATTAATTGCAGTGCCACATCAGATTTTTGCCAATATGGCATGCATGATAGTACCTATGATACCACTACTATGGCTAGTCTAATTACATAAATTAAAAAAAGTTCACAATTTCATCAACCTCTTCGTATCGAGCCTATCCGCCGTCGACACACGGGTTTGCAGAATCAACCAAGCGAAGATTTCGTTCGTCTGGGTAAATCACAAGTCGCCGCCACACACACGTTGTTGTACGGCAAATGACCTTCGCCTGCTTTCAGGAGTATTTTTACCAAGCTCTTCCTTCTCTTGGCACGGAAGTGCTGTTCCATCGTGTCGGGAGGTGAAGTCCATCCATAGATAGCACTTGGACCGCGCTACCGCTAGCAGCAAGTGTACGGTGTACCGAACCTCATTCACGGTCGCGCCAACAAAATCTGGGCGTAGCTGCGGTGCAGATACTGTCCTAGTCCACCTAAACTGATGTATCGTCATCGTTCACCTCACCTCTTCGTTTTCACGAGATACCGACGGAGCCGGAGAACTCGCCGGCTGCCCAAACACCAGCATATATCCAAGCAGTTTCCTGTTGGGTGCGAAAAGCCATGCCTGCGCGTCTCACCTGTTGCGTGGCATCCTTGTCCCGTAGCATCTATCCGTGCTCGCGGTACTTGGGTCTCGATCGGCTTGGGCTTTTCGGCGACGTACGTGTGAGAGGTAGGTCGCCCGACTTAATCGGCCGCTGATAGCCGCCGTCAGTGATGATGCCCGAGCTCGTACTGAGGCCGTGTACTGAATGGGTCGTCGGCGTGGTGTCGGTGTCGATGCCGGCGTCGGCGTCGGCGTCGAATATTTGGATGAATTCAGGTAGGCGCGGTGTTGTGGCGAGTTTAAGGCATCTGCAGGACGGGACCCCGCACTACAGTCGTAGCGTCCGAGCTTGGCCACGATGCTACGTGTCGCAGGCGCGGCGTCCAGGGAGGGCGACGCCGACGCCCTTGCGGCCCTGCCTGCACTTGTTTGCCCTGCGCAAGCGTGCAGTGTGCAGCGTACACGGGCGATGGGTCATGGTGTACGGTCAAAACCGGCGCGAGATCACATCACATGGAATTTAACCGCTCCAACTGCCTAGTCCCAACGTGTCATTACTCCCCGGCGCCACCGCGCCCGATAGAAAGGAGATGGATACCCCATTCCTAAAACACAAAATGCAAGGCCTAGGCCGCGCAGTTTTCCCGCCACGAGCGCCGGTCACCGCGCACCGCCCGCACACATCTGATCTGATCAATTCAATACACGCCGAGCGCCGCGGTAGGAGCGGGAGTAGCTAGCACTAGCAGGGTGAAACGAGCGAGAGCATTCAAGGTGACGGGGAAAGAGTGGTTGGTCGCTGCTGCCTGACGCTAGTACGTGGTAGCAAGCCTGCCTTGCCGGCCTGCCTCACGCTGCTGCTCCAGGGTCCAGGCCAGATGATCCAATCCAATCCAATTCAATGCAATCGCCAATGAGCAATGTCCACCATTCAAAAAAAAAAGAGCAATGTCTCTCCATTCTGGGTCGCAATAGCTGGGTGCTCCCTGGCTTTCCCAAGTCCAGCCGACCACCGTGGTTGCCAATTTCTTCAGGTAGCATCGCCGAGTAAGGTTATGATGGATTGCCCTGTCCATGGCATCGCGAAGAAGCTAGCGGCTGCCAACCGATACGATCCAGTGGCCTTGAAAGTTGAAACGATCAAGCATCCATCAACTCGGATTCACAAACAAGGACCACGTACGTACGGCCGGCTCCTGCTAAGTCGGTCGTCGTCACCCTCGATTCAGGCCAAGATCGAACCATCAGCATTCAAGAGCAAAGGACCATACGCCAGGTCGCCAGCCAAGCACTACTTCCTACCTCGGCGCGACGACAATGGCATTGGCATGATCACAGGACGAAGACAAAATGGAACTATGCCACATTCAAAACACGCGAGGAAACCTTGTGAAAAACTGTACCACTCCCTCTCCCTATTTTGATGCGATTGGGGATTCAACTGGGAGCCGAGTCTGGATTTTTTTTAGACTAAAACCGAGTCTGGAATTCGCGGACATTAGAAATGATCACGCACCGGACCTAAAAAAAAATCGCATGCACCTGGCCCCATGCCCATCCACGGACTGGGCACGCTTCACTGCGGGTCTGCGGACGCACTACGGCCATGGATCAGCACAGGTGACAACCACACGCGCACCAGCACCAGGGCCTGGAAGGCGACCCAAACAGCACCGGGAAATGTAGAGACAAGCACGTCGCTGCACGACTTCCTGCTGTCTGGTCACCACGTGAGAGCTCCATTGGCCACCACAGTGCCAAAAATTCTCACTAAAATCGAGAGAAGAAACGAAGAACGGAGGAAGACGACGGCGCATGCAGTCCAAATCAACGGAAGCTTGGATCCAATCCAAAGACGCGAGACGAGACTGATCATCTTGGAATTCTATTTTTACAGTAGAGGTCCTAAAATAATATGCGAGTTGACAAAAAGAAGCTTCGCAACGTTGCGATCCTATACGCCTACGATCCAACGGTAGAGGCCAATCAACCCCGATTCGTCCTGGTCCGCCGCCTGCAGCCCCGGCATGCCCGCCGCCGCCGCCGCCTCCGGGTCCCAGCGCCACGACTCCTCCTGCCGATGGCTGTGGTGGCCCTGGCTCCACCGCGCGCTCCATCGCCCGGACAGGGACGACGCCGACGACGCCAGCCGGTCCACGTACTCCCGGAGCCACCCGCGCGACCCGGCCGCCTCCGCCAGCGCCTCGCCCGGGCCCTGCGGCGCGGTGCCCGTGCGCGGCCCGGCCGCCGCCGACGACTTGGCCGCCGCGGCGGGGCGCGCGATGCGCGCGACGACGGCCTCCACCTCCTCGTCGACGCGGTAGTCGAACGAACCAAGCGAGTAGGTGCGGCGGTCGTCGCCCGCGGCCGATGAGCGGCGGTTGCTGATGCTGCCGATCTCGACGCGGAAGCTCCGGGAGCTCCTCGAGTCCAGCGGGTCCTGCTGCTCGCCGGCGGTGTAGACGGCGGGGAGGGGCGGGTGCGGGAGGGAGATGCCGGCGCGGCAGAGCGGGCATGACGGGGTTGTCCGGAGCCAGGCGTCGACGCAGGCGGCGTGGAACGCGTGGCGGCACGCCGGGAGCAGACGCAGCTCGGCGTCAGGCTGGAACGCCGACAGGCACACAGCGCAGTCTGGCGAACTCTTCGGAAGCGCCGCCAGCGCGGAGGCCATGGTGAATAACGGCAGCGACGCGATCAGCCGCTCCTTCTCGTCGTCGACCTCCTCGGTCCCCGCCGCGGGTCTCGCCGGAGGGGCAGCCGCCTCGGCTTCGGAGCGGGAGGAGTCGCTGTGCACCCTGGCGGGTAGATGACTTGGAGCCGGAGGAGACGGCTGCCGCGAGAGACAGCGGAGGAGGAAGTGGATGGAGACGGAGGCGCAGAAGACGAAGGCGAGGAGGGCGCCGATGACGAGGAGCGCGGGGGAGAGGTTGAGCGACGACGAGGAGGGTGGGGCCGGCGACGGCAATGGAGGCGGGATGGTGACGGCGAGGGGGTCTCCGGCGTAGGGCGGCGCGGGCGGAGGGAGGGAGGCCATGGCGGAGAGAGGATGATGCCTGTGTTTAAGGCTCGGTAGCTGCGTGCGGTGTCGAGCCTTTTATGGGTTTTGGGGAGCGTGGCGACGGAGAGCTAGGCCACGCCGCCGTAGGCAACAGAGATGGAAACCGGGAAGGTAAAAAACTGGTGTGGTATCATTCACGGAAGCAGTGATGTGAATGACTTTTTCTGGGTTTTTTTTTTTCCTTTCCTACTTTTGTCGTTCATCCGATCATCTTTGGTTTCTGTTTTGACTTTCTGCTTGTCTTCTCTGCTAGTACGAGTACGATTTCTTCGAGGTGAGATGCGGGGGCACAGGTGAACCATTTTTAGCTGTATGTATTCTGCAAATTTGCACACCGCAGGTCAGCCACTGCTAATCTACTGTACTCCCTCCGTCCAGGATTACGAGTCCCCTAGTGAAAAACTATTTGTCCAGAAATTATCTCCTCATAAGGCCTATAATCATTAATTATCCTAAATAAGTGTGGCCTAATTAATGGCTATTATTAAGGAAATTACGTCATTGGAGAAAACGGTAGATGATGCCTCGATATATCACCCCAATAGGATGCTACCTTGGTCGCGATGCAATTCACTAGGGGTCTAGTAATCCTGGACGGAGGGAGTAATTGATCATGTGGAGATAACATATCAGAATTGATTCGCCAGTTGTGTAGAGGTAAGCAGCCGCAGCACGGTCAATTGCTTTGTTCAACTGTAGCGGAGTACTGACAATTGTGTATTTTGACCGGAGTGCACTGATGAATGGGTGTGACAGACTGACAGTCTAGTGTCTTTACTATGCTAACATGTGTACGGGAACATGAGCGGGTTCGCGTGGAAGTGTGCTTCTTGATCGTATTAGTTGATCTTCTACTCTCGCAAACAAGAAAATAAATAAATGGAAGTGTGCTTTTGGATCGTATACATTGATCCTTTACATTTAAGTTAAATAATAAATGCGAAGTAAAACTAAAATATTTTAGTAAGTTAAAACTTAGGCAAACTAGTTTCATCTATTTGTAACACCAACTTATGCTAAGCAATTAGAAAACTATGTGAGACGGATATATATAACTTTAAACTCGATGGCTATCACAAAATAAATTGTATAAGTAGGGAGCTCGAATATGAAATTAACTCCGTAAATTCACTTATCAATGAAACCTAATTTCTATTGGAGTGGTTCGGAGTCACAAGTGACCCCCCCCCGAATAGCCTATGACACACTGTATCTACTTCGTGTCCTTCACGAATGTGGAAAGGCATGAACCACTATGTTGCCTTGAGACCGACAACAAAACTTTTATAAGGGCGAGGCACAATCCACAACTTAATTATAGCCTCTCGCCAAATCCCAGAAGGCGGCAAAACTCTGAGAATCTTCAAGATTGAGTCACACTTCACAACTTAATTGGAAGCTCCAAACAATATCCTAAAGCTACGAAAACTCAGAGAATCACAACGACCGTCTAGTGCACTCCAAGTACTCAAGATAAAAAGGCTCTAGGCACTCTTAAGTACAAAATAGGAACAAGCTCTACGACTACGTATCCAAGAGTAGCAAACTTTTCAACTTCAAAGTATCACCGTGGAGAACTCAAACTGACGCAATGGCAAGAACACAAAAAGTACTCAAATCCTTCGCTCTCAAATCTCACCAAATCAACTAATGTCATGGAGGGAGGAGAGGGAAGGAACAGAGATGCACTCAACAAATGAATCTTCAAGATCAAGATCCAAAGACTCGTTCTCGCTAAGAGGAGAGATGGATTGGCGGAATGATAAATTTACTTATTCTCTCACTTTTCCCTTAAAATAGAGGCTAGAATCATGAAGAAAGAGAGAGGGGGGAGTTCAAATATTGTCAACAATGGGGGCATAACACGAGCTCAAGAGTTGGAAACCTTTGCGAAAGAAGACATCTTAAAAAGGTCTCCAAGAAATGTCCCCGTTATGCGCAGGAATATTTTATGCCAGATATTCCAGCCTAACTCTAGCCTATTTCCGGATCGGGCATCCGCATGAAACACCAACAAAAAAACAAGCATATCTTACCATCGAAACTCGTTGGAATCACCACAACTAGCATTCAAGATTATACAAAAAAACATCATAGTACAACAAAGGAAAATAAAACCAAATGATGAAAGTTTGACCTATCTATAAAAGAACAACCGGCAAAATCTTCAACATAAAAAACGTAATAAGTTTTTCATACAATTTTTTTAATGGATTTTAGCTTGTCATGAAGATCACGAAAAGTACCAAAACCGCACATAGATAAAATCAAAATAAGAATCAAGAATGATGATGCTAAGTATGCAAAGATTTGAGATCTATACAAATTATACGATCAAGCGCTACTCACTTGAAAACCTTTCTTGATAATATATTTATCTATCCTATAATCTGGCCTCCTAACACTTAGGGCCTCTTTGGATTGAAGGAATTCCATAGGAATTTTGGAGGATTCCAATCCATAGGAAATATTCCTATGGAATGTCTTTGGATTATAGGATTGACTACACCAAATTCCTAAGGAATCCATTCCTATGCCCCCTATTCCATAGGAATCTTAACATGAGCTCAAACCTCTTTTTTCACAAAGTCCAATGCACTCATGCTCTATCTCTCTCTATTCTCTCTCATTATTCCTGCAAAATTCCTGTGTTCTCCTGTGCATCATCCAAAGGCGTCGTTTAGAAAATTCCTATGTTTTGAAATCCTATGGGAATTGAAGTGCATGACATCTCAATCCTATGTTTTTCCTATTCCTACGTTTTTAAAATCCTGCAATCCAAAGAGGCCCTTAAATAGAAATCATATTAATATCATATATTTGGCTTGCACAATCCAGTTGAGGTATATGATGATGATCCTGATCACCTCAAGTTGGAACACCTTTTTTGATTGCGCTACGCCAGGTGAAGATTTGTAAATTTCTTTCCTATAAACCATTATGGGAAAGCTTCTTTTAGAACCATCCTCACTTGACCATTATCACCAATGGGGTGGCAAGTTACAAGCATATGATCTCTTTGAGATCTCCTCTAGGACTTGCACATCTCCTTGATGGCGACCACCCCATGACGTCATACTTCATGGGTTAATATGAAATTTTCATTTTAATGTATGCCCATGGAAAGATACCTAACCTCACATGCATATACCACACACACATATCATGGGTTAGTTCAAAAAAAAAACTATATGAAAAATCGTTTACCATACCACGAGATCACTTGTTACATCTTCTAGCTTTGTATGTTGATCAACTTGAATGCACTCTTTGTACTTTATCTTGATCAACCTTATACAATTTCTTTTCTTTTCATAATGATAATGTATTGAAGGTAAACATTATTATTCATGTCATTCCATTCTTCAAGACATGCTTGCAATATGCTCAACACTATCATGAACATTCTTTAGATAGTTTCTTTGAATAACACCTTGGTCATCAACACATGGAGTTCAAGCATTTTTTATGGAAAACTTCTACAGGTATAAGTCAATTAAACCATCAGTACATAAAGATTGTCATTTATTACAAAAAACACATACGGGGGCACCATGCTCTTTTATACTTGGCCCTCGTTGGATTAATTTTCACCTAGTTTTCAAACTCAACAACCTTAAGCTTTTGCGATTATTTAAAGAAAAAAACAATTGTGGAAATCCATACTTTCTTAGAAACTTAAGTCACCTTTCATAGACACATGGTTTGGCCGATCTGACATAGTATTAGTAAGAAAATGTGGTGATACTTTATGCACTTAAAAGACTAGCGGCTTGGAACTCATAATACATGTATGGAGGGGGTGAGAAATTGGATAACGAATGGCTAGAGGGGAGAAACCCCTCGGTGCCTTTATAGATTAGCATAGTAAAAACATATAGAAGCAATGTGTGTAAATAAAGGGGAAGATGTAGAATCAGGAAGAGATGAAGGAACCGTTGATTTTATATTTTTCTATAAAGAGCTAACAAAAAGATCAAAGGTGGAATGTCCATTTTTCCGGTGTTTTGTGATATTATTTAAAAAAAAGGATACCCTAAATCAAGATAGTGGGATCTCTCTTTAAATTAAGCCTAAATGTATAGTCAAGTGTTGAATCTTCAGGTTATCCAATGTCACATAGTCACTTCCATTACATTTTGTAAGTTTCAAGTTTCTATAAGAAAATTACATTTCGTAATGCGATTAATTATCAACGTCATTTTTGTTCTTCCACTTCATTAGTCCTACAAATCAGCGAAGTGGTAAGAGCAACTTTAACAAATACCGTGAAATCTTGTGACATAAATACGTATATCCGTTTGTGGAAATGCCGAAAACACCTTTTGGTATATTGTGTATTTTAGGGGAAGAATTACCGTGCTCTTACCATCATGGTACATGGAACCCACATATTAGGGGACCTTTTTCTTTCTTTCGGGGTTTGCTACACAATCAGCATATCACCTATCGGAAGTAGCTAGCCCCCTCCCCGCCTACTTTCATCTGGCAAGCTCCGCGCCACCTCCTTGCCCCATTATGATAATACATCTATCTATCCTATAATCTGGCCTCCTAACACTTAAATAGAAATCATATTAATATCATACATTTGGCTTACGCAATCCAATTGAGTTAGATGATGACGATCTTGATCACCTCAAGTTGGAACACCTTTTTTTATTGCGCTCCGCCCGGTGAAGATTTGTGAATTTCTTTCCTATAAACCATTATGGGAAAGCTTCTTTTAGAACCATCCTCACTTGACCATTATCACCAATGGGGTGGCAAGTTATAAGCATATGATCTTTTTAAGATGCTCCTCTAGGACTTGCACATCTCAATCTTGATGGCGACCACCCTTTGATGTCATACTTCATGGGTTATATGAAATTTTAATTTTGATGGATGCCCATGGAAAGATACCTAACCTCACATACATATACCACACACACATCATGGGTTCGTTCAAAAAGCTATATGAAAAATCGTTTACCATACAGCGAGATCACTTGGTCCCACTCGGTACATCTTCTAGCTTTGTATGTTGATCAACTTGAATGCACTCTTTGTACTTTATCTTGATCAACCTTATACAGTTTATTCTCTTTTCATAATGATAATGTATTGAAGGTAAACATTATTATTCATGTCATTCCATTCTTCAAGACATGCTTGCAATTTGCTCAACACTATCATGAATATTCTTTAGATAGTTTCTTTGAATAACACCTTGATCATCAACACATGGAGTTCAAGCATTTTCTATGGAAAACCTCTACAGGTATAAGTCAATGAAACCATTAGTCCATAAATATTGTCAGTAATTACAAAAACCACATATGGAGGCACCGTGCTCTTTTATACTTGGCCCTCATTGGATTAATTTTCACCTAGTTTTTCAAACTCAACAACCTTAAGATTTTGTGATTATTAAAAAAAACAATTGTGGAAATCCATACTTTCTTAGCAACTTAACTCACCTTTCATAGACACATGGTTTGGCCGATCTGACATAGTATTATTAAGAAAATGTGGTGATACTTTATGCACTTAAAAGACTAGCGGCTTGGAAGTCATGATACATATATAGAGGGGGTGAGAAATTGGGTAACGAATGGCTAGAGGGGAGAAACCCCTCAGTGCCTTTATAGGTTAGGATAGTGAAAACATATAGAAGCAATGTGTGTAAACAAAGGGGAAGATGTAGAATTGGGAAGATACGAAGGAACCGTTGATTTTTCTATAAAAAGCTAACAAAAAGATCAAAGGTGGAATATCCATTTTTTCCGGTGTTTTGTGATATTATTTAAAAAATGAATACCGTAAATCAAGATAGTGGGATCTCTCTTTAAATTAAGCCTAAATGTATAGTCAAGTGTTGACTCTTCGGGTTATCCAATGTCACATAGTCACTTCCATTACATTTTGTAAGTTTCAAGTTTCTGTAAGAAAATTACATTTCGTAATGCGATTAATTATCAACTTCATTTTTGTTCTTTCACTTCATTAGTCCTACAAATCAGTGGTCACCTAAATGTTAAGAGCAACTTTACCAAATACCGTGAAATCTTGTGACATAAATATGTAAATCCGTTTGTGGGTATGTTGAAAACACCTTTTTGGGTATATTGTGTGTTTTAGGGGAAGAATTACTGTGCTCTTACCATTATGGTACATGGAACCCACATATTAGTGGACCTTTTTCTTTCTTTCGGGGTCTGCTACGCCATCTGCCTGTCACCTATCGGATGCAGCTAGCCCCCTCTCCGCCTACTTTCATCTGGCAAGCTCCGCGCCACCTCCTTGCCCTACTCTGCTCCGCCTCCCCCCCCCCCCAAGATGGCGAAGCTTAGCTCCCGATCTCCAGCCGGAGTGTGGCCTGGTATGTCGCCTCCAGATGGGCAACATCATCCGAGCCATGTTCTACAACTCCCGATCTCCAGCTGGAGTGTGGCCTACGACTCATTTTCTCGTTCATGTCGTAGGCACTCAAGAAGTCGCTCGAGAAGGACATCATGGGGTGGGTCGCGTCGGAGCTTAAACGATTGGAAAATGATGACAACGGTTACAGTGAATCGAACCTCCTCATCGGGAATCGAGCATCCTCAACTCCTTGCCTTGAATCTATCACCCGTGTGAGCCCCACCTCCGCTTGCCAATTGATTCATGTTTTATATTTACCTTAAAAATGCACCCGATGCCAAAAATATGCCGTAATCCTAATAAAAATTGGATGTACCAGTTTCTGATATCCGGTCGTGTCACATTTACTCCACAAAACCGTAAAACAAAAGTTTACTTACTGCATGGTCTGTTTTTGGGATATGCTAAAGGCGATGTTAGACAAACAGTGAGCAAGCATCATCTTTTTGTACATGACCAAATGGAGGAATGTAAATGAGAAAACCAGCCGCTTTGCTTCGATGAAGCCACTTTTGTCGAACTATCGATGTGGGGCTTACTTAAGTAGCTTTTACACAAGAAAAAGTCGAATTGGCCCATTCTTTGTTCTTCCGGGATAAGTTAAAGCCCTTTTTGCAGGACGCTTTATGATCAAGTTCATAAGAATGCATACACGCTAGATTTTTACCGCGGAACTTTGTGAATCGTGGAAAGGCCAAGCTGGAGTAACCGCACCGACAACGTATATTACAGTAGTTGTAATTCGATAAATTCTGCCATGAATGCACGCATTAAAATCAGTATGGAGTGAGACATGCGCATCATATAGATCATATAGACTTGCTGCGCTGGGCCACCGACCGATCAAGGAAGTTGCTTGCGTTTGAATTAATCCATGGAAATGCAGGCGACTCTCGTATCAATTTATGAAGAATTTTTTTCACGGACGATTAATTTAAAAGTAGTTAAGGCGCATCAGAACTTAGATCGAGCGTAAGAGGACGTAGTACGGTGTGGGTAATGCGACGGGTGGGCTGCCGGTACATTTGCTCTGTACGAGTCTTTACTTCTCCTGTCTGAGAATTTATGAACTCCCTCGGACACATATCAACCTAGTAGGCCCCACGTCTCAGTGCACTCATGGTGGCGTATCAAATGCGAAATTAGCCAAACTATGTTACCACTCTCTTGCTAGCTCAAATTGATTAGCATACATGCATGATGGAGGAAATCGTCGCACATCTCTTGCTAGCTGGATAATTTTGCATGCACCGGTCATCACGTACGCATTATAAACGTATATGAACTGTGTTGCGTTGTCGAGGAACACGATGGTTGGGGACATACATAGTACGTGGAATTTGACTTGGAGTTGTTAAACGCCCTTCAAATTCCATTGCACATGTTCTTGTAGAGAGGCTGTTGGAGCTCGATCGGGAGGAGTATCGTGCAGCTGGATAATATATATTGGCTCACATGCACCATGATTTGACGAGCAGGGCTTGTTCCAAGAGAGATTCTTCCATCGTAACGGTGCTAACCTCGATCGCCGGTCGGCAGATCCATTTTACTGGTCGCTCGCTCTGGACTGTACACGTATTTATTGGCCGAACAGCATGTTGAGTTGACACTGTTGCCTTGTTGAGCATCTCATCCCACATCTCACTCTCACATTAAATACGTAACGAAATAAGCACACTATGTATGTATACAGTGTAGTAATTTTAACTCTCATGGTTGTCCAGGATGCACAAGTTGGTGGTGGAGGTGGAGCTGTGCGCGGAGAAACTGTACTGGCGACGGCCACGAGGGTTTAACGTCTCTCTCTCGTACAAGTGTACAAATCACGTTAAATCTTATATGTAACTAACGCGAGGACGCATGTGTACAGGTCACGAAACCTTGCAAGGGATTAGTCGGACGCCGCGGAAATAATCCCAGTACGTACGTGGTTGATCGATCACAATCAACGTCGAGATCAGATCAGATCGTGCTTCCATGCATGCCTCAGCCATGAGATCTAAGCACGATTACATGCGAAATCCCTATGCGTCGAGCGCGCGAGCGCTCGCTCGCTGAACCGCGCGCGTCAGCTGGTGCTGGCTCTGCTGCCATCTACTCCCTTTGTCGTGACCTTATCTTTTTTTTTTTTTTGACCCCACTCATATATTCCCTTTATTAGCTTTCAAAATCAACGAGCTACGTTGTTGTGAATAAATGAGTTAGGTGTATATATACATGTTATTTGTATATTTGTAGAGTTTTGCTAAATAATACGTTCTATTCAGAATCGCTATTCGACGAGCGCGCGACCGCTCGCTCGCTTTAGATACGTGCTGGGGTCCGTGGTCCGCGCGCGGACGTATTCGCTATTCCCTTTTTTTTTCCACACGGGATCACTGCATCGCTCGTAACAGCGTGCACAATATCGTCTACCTCCGGCCTTTCGTCTCGTTGTTGCTGGAGGCCCAATGGAATTTTCTCTATTCCCTTTGTTCCGCGCGAATGCACAGTTTTGCCAAAAAAAAAGTATTATACTTTAGTGCAGAAAAAAATACTGTACAAATATACGCTACACAAATATTTTATTTTTAAAAAATCATATTCCCTTTTGTCTAAACCAGCTAAGTGCTCTCCCGTTCCTTTTAATTTTTTCTTATTAAGAAAAAAATTATCGGGCTGGGTCTATGTTGCGCGCGCGATCCGAAGGTTCTGCTTATTGGTTTCCGACATGTTTCGCTTGTCGAAAAAATACACGGATTGTTTGCGTGCCTGCTATTCCCTTTTATGACAGTCCTCTTCATGTGGGCGCGTTTTAAGAAAACGGTTGGTTTTATTTTTTTACTTGCATAAAAATAACCGGCCGGTCAAAAAATAATTCCCTTTTTGGGCTAGTGATATTTTTAGGGTAAAAGATAATCGGGTGGGAGATGAAAAAAATTCCACTTCCAACTAGAACAAAAAATTACCAGTTACATAAACATGGAAATTTTTATGCAAGTAAAAAAGAAGTATTATACTTTAGTGCAGAAAAAAATACTGTACAAATATACGCTACACAAATATTTTATTTTTGAAAAATCATATTCCCTTTTGTCTAAACCAGCTAAGTGCTCTCCCGTTCCTTTTAATTTTTTCTTATTAAGAAAAAAATTATCGGGCTGGGTCTATGTTGCGCGCGCGATCCGAAGGTTCTTCTCATTGGTTTCCGACATGTTTCGCTTGTCGAAAAAATATACGGATTGTTTGCGTGCCTGCTATTCCCTTTTATGACAGTTCTCTTCATGTGGGCGCGTTTTAAGAAAACGGTTGGTTTTATTTTTTTTACTTGCATATAAATAACCCGCCGGTCAAAAAATAATTCCCTTTTTGGGCTAGTGATATTTTTAGGGTAAAAGATAATTGGGTGGGAGATGGAAAAAATTCCACTTCCAACTAGAACAAAAAATTACCAGTTACATAAACATGGAAATTTTTATGCAAGTAAAAAAAAGTATTATACTTTAGTGCAGAAAAAATACTGTACAAATATACGCTACACAAATATTTTATTTTTGAAAAATCATATTCCCTTTTGTCTAAACCCGCTAAGTGCTCTCCCGTTCCTTTTAATTTTTTCTCTTTAAGAAAAAAATTATCGGGCTGGGTCTATGTTGCGCGCGCGATCCGAAGGTTCTGCTCATTGGTTTCCGACATGTTTCGCTTGTCGAAAAAATATACGGATTGTTTGCGTGCCTGCTATTCCCTTTTTTGACAGTCCTCTTCATGTGGGCGCGTTTTAAGAAAACGGTTGGTTTTATTTTTTTTACTTGCATAAAAATAACCCGCCGGTCAAAAAAATAATTCCCTTTTTGGGCTAGTGATATTTTTAGGGTAAAAAATAATCGGGTGGGAGATGGAAAAAATTCCACTTCCAAATAGAACAAAAAATTACCAGTTACATAAACATGGAAATTTTTATGCAAGTAAAAAAAGGTATTATACTTTAGTGCAGAAAAAAATACTGTACAAATATACGCTACACAAAAATTTTATTTTTGAAAAATCATATTCCCTTTTGTCTAAACTAGCTAAGTGCTCTCCCGTTCCTTTTAATTTTTTCTTATTAAGAAAAAAATTATCGGGCTGGGTCTATGTTGCGCGCGCGATCCGAAGGTTCTGCTCATTGGTTTCCGACATGTTTCGCTTGTCGAAAAAATATACGGATTGTTTGCGTGCCTGCTATTCCCTTTTATCACAGTCCTCTTCATGTGGGCGCGTTTTAAAAAAACGGTTGGTTTTATTTTTTTTACTTGCATAAAAATAACCCGCCGGTCAAAAAATAATTCCCTTTTTAGGCTAGTGATATTTTTAGGGTAAAAGATAATCGGGTGGGAGATGGAAAAAATTCCACTTCCAACTAGAACAAAAAATTACCAGTTACATAAACATGGAAATTACTAGACATGACCCCCTAGTTTACATTCTAAACTATTTTTTCGCCAGTTTGTAATTTTTCATCCATCACACCTTGGTAACATTTCTTGGGAAAAAAATAGGCTTCTAATCAGCACCCTTGGTAACATTATTAGGGAGAAAAAATATATAGGTTTTTAAAAAAGTTGTATAATTTCCATTCATTGCACTCGATAACATTCTTGGGAAAACTATATATATGATTCTAAAAACAGGTTGGTGATTTCCATTCATCACCCTTGATAAGATTCAAGGGAGAAAGTATAGATATAATTTATTGGTTGGAAATTACCAACCTTTTATAAACCTATATTTTTTTCAATAATGTTATCAAGGTTTATGAATCAAAATTACCAACCTTTTAAAACCCTATATATTTTCAAGAATGTTATCAAGGGTGATTGATGAAAATTACCAACCTGTGAAAAACTAGTTGAGAATGTTATCAAGGACGACGAATGAAAATTACCAACCTATGAAAAAACTAGTTGAGAATGTTTATCAAGGGTGATGAATGTAAATTACCAACCGTTTAAAAACCTATATATATTTTTTTATTTTTTTCGAGAATGTCATCAATGGTTGTAAATGAAAATCACCAACCTGTGAAAAACTTGCTGAGAATGTTACCAAGGATGATGAATGAAAATTACCCACCTTTTTTGAAAAACTAGTTGAGAATGTTATCAAGGGTGATGAATGTAAATTACCAAACTTTAAAAAACCTATATTTTTTTAAGAATGTTTTATCAAGAGCGATGAATGAAAATTACCAACATGTTAAAAACTAGCTGAGAATGTTATCAAGGGCGATGAATGAAAATTACCAACCTTTTATAAACCTATATTTTTTTTAATAATGTTATCAAGGTTTATGAATGAAAATTACCAACCTTTTAAAACCCTATATATTTTCAAGAATGTTATCAAGGGTGATTGATGAAAATTACCAACCTGTGAAAAACTAGTTGAGAATGTTATCAAGGACGACGAATGAAAATTACCAACCTATGAAAAAACTAGTTGAGAATGTTTATCAAGGGTGATGAATGTAAATTACCAAACGTTTAAAAACCTATATATTTTTTTTTATTTTTTTCGAGAATGTTATCAATGGTTGTAAATGAAAATCACCAACCTGTGAAAAACTTGCTGAGAATGTTACCAAGGATGATGAATGAAAATTACCCACCTTTTTTGAAAAACTAGTTGAGAATGTTATCAAGGGTGATGAATGTAAATTACCAACCTTTTAAAAACCTATATTTTTTTTAAGAATGTTTTATCAAGAGCGATGAATGAAAATTACCAACATGTGAAAAACTAGCTGAGAATGTTATCAAGGGCGATGAATGAAAATTACCAACCTTTTATAAACCTATATTTTTTTCAATAATGTTATCAAGGTTTATGAATCAAAATTACCAACCTTTTAAAACCCTATATATTTTCAAGAATGTTATCAAGGGTGATTGATGAAAATTACCAACCTGTGAAAAACTAGTTGAGAATGTTATCAAGGACGACGAATGAAAATTACCAACCTATGAAAAAACTAGTTAAGAATGTTTATCAAGGGTGATGAATGTAAATTACCAACCGAACCTATATATATTTTTTTATTTTTTTCGAGAATGTTATCAATGGTTGTAAATAAAAATCACCAACCTCTGAAAAACTTGCTGAGAATGTTATCAAGGATGATGAATGAAAATTACCCACCTTTTTTGAAAAACTAGTTGAGAATGTTATCAAGGGTGATGAATGTAAATTACCAACCTTTTAAAAACCTATATTTTTTTTAAGAATGTTTTATCAAGAGCGATGAATGAAAATTACCAACATGTGAAAAACTAGCTGAGAATGTTATCAAGGGCGATGAATGAAAATTACCAACCTTTTATAAACCTATATTTTTTTTCAATAATGTTAACAAGGTTTATGAATCAAAATTACCAACCTTTTAAAACCCTATATATTTTCAAGAATGTTATCAAGGGTGATTGATGAAAATTACCAACCTGTGAAAAACTAGTTGAGAATGTTATCAATGACGACAAATGAAAATTACCAGCCTATGAAAAAACTAGTTGAGAATGTTTATCAAGGGTGATGAATGTAAATTACCAACCGTTTAAAAACCTATATTTTTTTTTCGAGAATGTTATCAATGGTTGTAAATGAAAATCACCAACCTGTGAAAAACTTGCTGAGAATGTTACCAAGGATGATGAATGAAAATTACCCACCTTTTTTGAAAAACTAGTTGAGAATGTTATCAAGGGTGATGAATGTAAATTACCAACCTTTTAAAAACCTATATTTTTTTTAATAATGTTTTATCAAGAGCGATGAATGAAAATTACTAACATGTGAAAAACTAGCTGAGAATGTTATCAAGGGCGATGAATGAAAATTACCAACCTTTTATAAAACCTATTTTTTTCAATAATGTTATCAAGGTTTATGAATCAAAATTACAAACCTTTTAAAAGCCTATATATTTTTTATAAGAATGTTATCAAGAGCGATTTGCTTGATAACATCATCTACTATTTTTTAGCTTGATAAGTTGTGTTTAGATACTTGGTAACACATTTACTAGTTTAGTTTTGGTGACTTTTTTGTTTTGGGTTGGTAACATCATCTACTAGTTTTTATCTTGGTAATTTGATAGGCCATAGTCATCGTTTTCGCGCCAGTTTCGAGGACGTCACAACGAGCCGCCCTGTCGTGCTACAACGTAGTGCAGGGTCCCGCTGTGTTTTCCCACGTGGCGGCGGTAACGCCCGCGATGGCTCGGCTACGCCACCAATTTTAAATAGAGGCTCCTTGTCTCTCCGTCTCCCAACTCTCCGCGCCGCTCACCTCTCTCTCCCACGTGCACCGTCTCCCCAACACTCGCCACTCGCCGCCGCGAATTGCATCCAACATGATTTCACCGGCGAACGACATCAGCCTGCGCTAGAGGCAGAGGCATTGTTCCGTGTGTGGTACCCGAGCCCCCCGGATGCCAGCCACGACTTCACCCTAGGCGTCAGTGGTGTGCTCGTCCCTAATCCTCCTCGGGCGCGAGACAGGGACTGGGGCGCCCACGTGATGTAGCAATACATGTGCGGGGTCACCGCCGAGCAGCTTCAACAGCCGGAAGTGGACCCGGCAAATGAGGATCCCTACGACGCCGAGTTCCGCCGCATCCACGCCGAGCGGATGAACTGGTGGGATGACTCGGGACCGACGTCCTTGGCGAGGGAGAAGAATGTCCCCGGGCGCCACACATCATGGAGCGTGTCAGGGCGCACACTCCATGCCCTCATGGACCACATCGCAGCCGGCTGCGAGCGCCTCGAAACGCCCCCGGAGTACTTCGCGTCGGCGCTGCCACCGTTGAACGAATGGAGCCAAGGAGGACGGTGTCCCTGACGACGTCTTCCTCGCGCTCTTCCTGCTCCCGCTCGACACCCCCGTCGTCTCTCATGCCCCCAAGATTGAGCCGGGAACGACGGAGAGGAGTCGCCTTGGCGCCCTGGTCATCAACAATGGTGCCGCCTCCCGCACTACTGGGCACCGACCATCAAGAAGGTGGAGGTGAAGATGGAGACGCCATCTACACTGATGCAAGAGTTAATCAACGCACAACAGTGGAACGGCTCCGCCGACGACCATGAAGGCAATGCTGCCACGTACTAAACGTCCATGTACCTATTTATGTATTACTCGCGCGATCATTAGGAAGTAATCCCCCAACCCATATTTAAGAGGCAGTAACAAAAATACCAACCTAAAATCATTCTTCACAATTTTTTTTATCAAAGTGGGATGAATTAAAATTATAAACCATCATTTTTTTTAAGAATGTTTATACAGTGTGGTGATAGATAAAAAAAATTATAGTGGGAATTGGTCAGTGTCGTTGCAAGCAGTTGCGCACTTATCAGAGACAACAAATATTTTGTAATCTGTCGAAGTGATTTTTTTTATAGTAGTCGGAAATGTATTTTTTTTATATATTAGATAGTGGGAATTTGGAAGCGCAAAAATTTATACTAGTTGGAAGTGAATTTTTTTTATATCTCCCACCTTTTTTTCTTACCCTAAAAATTCACTAGCCTAAAAAGGGAATTAATTTTGAAGAAAAAATTAATTTTTTCTGACAAAAAAGTGCATGCGGTAGATGACGTGGCGTGAGCGGTGCACCATGTGTCTAGCCGATCCTCCTGTCGGAGCAGAGAACGGACACAGCTGCATGCAGCTAGCTAGCTTGCACGGGAGATGGAACTTGGCTGGGCATGCAAATCCAGCAAGTTCATCTTCATCTTCACCAGATAGCTTGCTTAATGCTTAGCACAACACGTTAATTAAACGAGCTTTCTGTGAAGGCGCACCATGCAAACATCCCCCGTCTTATTACAGAGAAAAAAAGAAAAGCGCACTGCACGTGCGTGCCTCCCTTTCGGACCTACGTAACATGTGGGTTGTCGGGAACCGATCGACCGATCGTTCCCTGTCGAGCGCGCGCAGGGTAGCACTGCCTACATGGCCGTTAAGTGCCTATCCGTAAGGTCCAATATGTCTTGTGTGTTTTATTCAAAAAAAAAAGGACTACTTTTTCGGTAACAAACGGCATCTCAACCGAAGTACCGATCGCAGAATGACCGTGGTAGTTTCATCAGTCCTCGAACTTTCAACTGCAGTCTTTCAGTTTCATGAGTATGTGCAGACTGACACTGTGGTGGAGGCCGGTATGCGTGTGCTACGTGTGACCATGCATAACATTGCGTGCTTATTTTGGAGTATTAAAAAAACATTGTGTGCTTATATCGACTAACACTTTGTGCGTTACAATCTTAGATGTTGCACTTTTTAGCACGTCCGCACGTTCTTGCAATATTAATTTGACCATTAGTTTTTGTTATAGTGTATCCGGAAGATTATAAACTAAGATATACCATTGAATTGTACACTTTAAAACAAATTCATATCATTGACCTATCATTAATCTTTTTTGAAACAAGGCAAAACATTTACCTTTTTTATTGATTAAAAATAAGGTTTAAAGCCCTGGCCGAAGCCAAGTTCAAAGAGGGACGCATCCTCTCCCAACACTAAGGGCCTCTTTGGATTACAGGATTTTAAAAACGTAGGAATAGGAAAAACATAGGATTGAGATGTCATGTACTTCAATTCCCATAGGATTTCAAAACATAGGAATTTTCTAAACGATGCCTTTGGATGATGCACAGGAAGCAAACACAAGAATTTTGCAGGAATAAAGAGAGAGAATAGAGAGAGATAGAGTATGAGTGCATTGGACTTTGTGAAAAAAGAGGTTTGAGTTCATGTTGAGATTCCTATGGAATAGGGGGTATAGGAATGGATTCCTTAGTAATTTGGTATACTCAATCCTATAATCCAAAGGCATTCCATAGGATTTTTTCCTATGGATTAGAATCCTCCAAAATTCCTATGGAATTCCTTCAATCCAAAGAGGCCCGACTGGTTGTGCCACCGAAGGAATGCAAATTGGTCGCTAAAAATTTCAACTGTTCATTTTTTTTAAAAAAAAAAAAGAGGATCACCCTTGGCTGATGCATGGGTAGATGCACACCACCATAATGATTATCAAGCAATGCAATGCAAAGAAATGCCAAACAAATCGCCTACCAAAAAAGTAAAGAAAATACTGCAGGATCCTCAAATAAAGAGAGGTAGGTCTCGTCGATGTTTGGCCCTGGAGGCGATGAAGGTCACCTTAGCTAAGCCCCCGCACGTGAATTAGTGGGAAGGGAGCTCTCTTCCTTATCCTCTAGTCCTCTCCACCGCTTCAGCCCTTGAGAGTCGTAGGTGTGCTCTCGGCGAGCTCCTGCTCGATTTCCGGCGGCGTTCCCGGATGGATTCGAGGGGGATGCGTCGCGCGGGCTGTAAAGCTTAGTAGTAGGTTTTCTTTCCTTCTAGTTTACTGGTTTTCCAGTTGCTTTGACACTTTGTCGTTGAGGTTATGCTTCCTCCTTCTCCCGAGCCGATGGAGCAAGCCTGTGGCTATGATTCTTCCTCAGTTCGAGCTCCGATGGTTGGAGACGAGCAAGAAGAAACATGGTGCAACCTCGCTTCCCCATAAGCTCGAAGGCTGGTCTCTGTCTCTGGAAGCTAGCTCTCTCCTCTCTGGATCGATTTGGAGCACGATATGTTCTTTTCCTCTGACCGGCCGTGGAGGCGAGGGGAGGAGGAGGCACACCGATTTCTCCGTTTCCGTAGCAGGGTGGAGGTATCTCTTCAAGCTGCATCTTCGAGCGCACTATGCTGAGTCCTGCACGGACTTTGCGACTCTTGGCCGGCATGGCGGCCCTATCTTCTCCTCCGTGGTGGAGGTCCTGCGAGCTCGACGTCAGAGCTCGGTGATCCAGAGCGCTCAAGTGGTTCGTCCCCGGGAGCTCTGTGGTTGCCGGCGTCAGTGGCTCTTCGCTGGAGGACGCGTTCCGAGAGAGACTCCGAGCACTCCCCTCTCTGTCCTCTGCGCTTCTGGCGCCTGGAGGACACCGGCGAATGGTGGCGGCGGCACCGGAGGACCTAATTGCTTTCTTACTTTTATTCCTAGGGTGCTCTATGTAACTTCTGAGGTCCTTTTTCGAATTTTGAGTCTTCTAGGGCAAGGGATGATAAAGGACCTTCTTGTAACTTGTACTTGCCGCCTGGTTAATGGATTCGCAGCACTGGGCCTAGGCCCAATCTTTGTACAAAAAGAAGGTTACCTTAGCTTTAATAAGAATTAATATGGCGGATGAATGGGCAAGGCGAAGAGAAGCAAGGAGAGAGGGTTCCCTTGTAGCAGTCCTCGGTCATGCTTGCTAGCTAGTTTTAGATAACGAGGGAGTACAATTTTCTTCAAAGGCCGGGGCTTTGTTTTCCATGTCAAAAAAAAAAAAGATAATGGAGGGACTAACTTTTTGCCTCTTTTCGATCTAGGCAGAAATGTATTTGCTGCAAATTTAATTCCTGGTCATAGATATGCTTCTTGTAGACTTGTAATTAACTTCATGTTGATTACCTCTGCATGATCTTTGTATGATCTTTATATTATGCATAGCCGCATAGGTTCAGTCATCTCAGGTCCTCAAAAAAAAAAAAAAAAACTAAATTATTCAAGGATGAGCGGCCCTGGGTCTGTAGTTTTGCACCTTGTCATTTGTGCAGAAAATTCCATCATGTATGGTTCGAAGCAGTTAACTCCCTTACACTATGGGGATGGTGAGAAGAGATATATTTTACATCCAGCCATCCTACTTATTTACTCCGTCACACAATCTTGGGGTCGAGGGTGGATAAGCTAACCAGCTAGTCACGTAAGTTACGGTGCTAGAGTCTAGAGGTGCCTTGAGACACACTACAACCTTGTTCTTTGTCCTACAAAGCCCTGGAGACCGGCAGCCAACGCAAGATCTAGCACCGGTCACATCAGAAGCATAAGAGCAAACAAAAGTAGACTAAGCCATGGGGCAATGGAACCGGGAGGAGTTCAGGATTTGTGTAAAATATATCGCAAGGTTAGTCCCCTAGTGATGATTATATTATGGGCTCTCATGTTCCCAGCCTGCAAGGGGCCTAGGGATCGAGGATTAGATTAGAGGTGTGAGAGAGATATGAAACATTTTCGTTTGCTCCATGATCGAGAGTAAGTAGCAAATTGTTTATGGATGCTACTAACGGTCAAAATTGTTGGTACCGATAGTATTAGCAAATTAATGCTTGGCAGACTAGGCAGTAC
Source organism: Alopecurus myosuroides (assembly GCA_028641055.1). Classification (NCBI taxonomy): domain Eukaryota; kingdom Viridiplantae; phylum Streptophyta; class Magnoliopsida; order Poales; family Poaceae; genus Alopecurus; species Alopecurus myosuroides. The sequence continues at coordinate 116,569,658 of CM054060.1, read as the reverse complement.
TACTATCTCACTAGCCGTGTGATATGTTCTCCCGGGTAATTTCGAATGCGCAACCACTGTGGGGTTGCTGATTGTAGGTAACCAATAATGATACTACTACTACAACGTCACAGCAAAAAATGTACTGTACTTTTTCCAAGATTTACACGGGACACTGCTGAATTACTGTCCTTCGGTTCAGTTGCCCTGCACCCCGGTGGCAAAAGTGCGACAGCACTAGCTAGCCGTGTATTCCTCGCCACAGATGTCATGTGAAGTAATTCTTGAACGGTGCCTGATATTAAGGCTGCAGCTTGAAGGTGCGGCTTCTTGGATTCCTGTTGTCATGGACAACGGAGGCAGGCTCGGCACGGTTCGGTGCTGAATTAGAGCCATGATTCACGAGATCCCTTCTCTCAAGTCGTAAGATAGCAGCTCATCGCCGATGCAACGCCATGATGAGCGTGAGCGGCAAGCTGAGTCGGCCTTGTGGATCTCCCCTGACACCTTTCGATCTCCCAATCTCCTCAAAGGCTCTGATGTCATGATGAAAATTGACAAGAAGGAAGGAATCAGAGATCGAATCAGCGCTTGAGCAGTATGTCCATGTGATATACTCGAACACGAAAAGACTGCTCGCTAGTTGGTAGCTCTGCTCTCGCGCTTTTCCTTTTGTCTCTGCGCTAGCCATCCAATAGTGCAGAAAAGGGCCTGAAACTGGATCCTGCCTGGAGGCTTTCGTTTTTGTATAGCCATCCGATAGTGCAGAAAAGTGTCTGAACCGTAGCAGTGCCCTGCTTCTCTGTAGTTTTACCTGCGGATTGCAGCCAAATTTTGTGAGTTAACACGGGCGTGTTTAGTGTTTTACTAAGTACGCCGGATCAGCATCATAGCCGTGGTAAAAATCAACTTGGTTAGGGTTTTTAATCACGCCCAAACGCGGTCGATCATGTGAACCTAATCTTGACCAGTGACTTGGGACCTAGCTTATCCTGATCCGACGTGATAGCTAGCAGCTTCACGGAAGGGGATTTGCTGACGCTCAGCGAGAGCCGACCGACCCTCACACCAGTCAATTACTTGATACATTCTCCTGCCCAGAATTTCACACACGTATACTACTAGCATAAACACAAAATAAAATTCAGATAGCACGTGCTGTTGCTATTCGGAAACTTAAGAAAAGATAACAGTCGTAATCGAAATTTCTGCGTTTTTGAGTTTAGTATATTGATTGATCGCGGGGTGCAGGCTCCTTGGAAGGGCAGGTACAGATGCAGGTGATGTCTCATCCGACCTAATTCTCCATGACATCTATCATTGCTCGGATGCCGCCACGCGAGCAGGAGCTTTCATGCGTTTGGACTCGTACGGAAAATTCAGGGGCGGTAGTTGACTAGACTGTTCCGCTCCGAGTAGCTGGTCGCCGCAAGCTATGTACGGGGTCGCGGCCTGAAAGCGAAAAGAGTCCAGACTAGTCTGCGAGCCTGTGTTGCTGCTCACCAAGAAGAACATGCCCATCATAATCCGATCGAAAGGGCAAAGCGGAAATCGGCTTCTTTTCTCTTTCTTCAACAGCTCGCTGGAAAAGAAGCAGAGGTGTTGTTAGCGGTAACATTGGTGATCGGCGTTACGCAAGGTTGGGGAGGGAAAAGGAGTCAGCGTATCGCTTTGCCTTTTCTTTGCTTCTTTTATTTTATCTCTCTCTTTTGTGCCGTGGATACCAAGCTTAGTAGAGGCTTATATGAGAATGTTGTTGCATGCTTAGTTTTACAGAGCGCAGTGTTTCGGCGTCATTTTTTTACAACGTACTGGTAGATCTTGTACCTGCAGCCACAGGAATAGGGGGTAAGCAAATTGAAGAGGAAGAACCTCCTCTTGAAAGAAGGAATATCTAAAATGTGGTCCGATGCTAGACATCAAAATCAGAGTGGCGCAGCGGAAGCGTGGTGGGCCCATAACCCACAGGTCCCAGGATCGAAACCTGGCTCTGATAGATTTTTTTTATTTTTTTTCGACCAATTTTTTCATTTTCTTTAACGCACAATCCAATTCCGTGAATACCTAGAAAAGATTCGGGCACAATGGTGACGTAGACGCCATTTTATTTTAGAGGGATGATATCGTACTAGTTGCCCCTTTGTAGCAAAGATCGTACTAGTTGCTTAATTTGCTTGCGAGCTCGTGAGGTCGTGCCATGCTGTTTCTCACAGAAGCGATAGATTTGTTCATGCTGAGCAAAATAGGCTAAGCAAAGCCCACTATTGCCCCCGGTATGACAAAGCTAGGGCAGGCCGCTGGGCCGGCAGCATTGGATACACATATATGGAAGTGACGAGAGCGAGCTTCCTCTTCTTGCATCCGACCTGGTGCTTTCTGCTATTTATGCGCAAGAAGGGATCATCAGGACTTCGAATCATAAATGGAGTCCACCGAACAACCATCAACTTCTTTCAAGCAAAGTTCTCCTTCCATCAGGCAAGAGGGTGTAGTTCCCAGAGACGATTATATGCAGAGAATATAAAGGCGGGAAAAAAATCATGCGGATGTAAGCAGATCTAGAAAGCGAGTCATTTTTCTGTACTATCTGGAAAATTCTTTGGTTATATATTACACACAACATACAAAAGTTACCAAAATTGTCATAGATCAAAATGAGCTAATACAGGCAACCAGATCACGGAACCAAGCTTACTTCCCAGAAGTTTCTTCAGCTCTTCAAACTGAATCTGAATGTGTCATAATGCTGCCAACAAAATGAGTTCACAGATGTAACATTGGTTCTCGGGTGAGTCGAGAAAATTAGTCTGAGCCTGTTGATGGTGTAAGAACATGCTTAGAATTGATCACCAAAGGTCATATCAAGTGTGTTTGAGAATCCATGATAGCTGCCATATCCATGAATACATCATTCCAACGCCACAGTAGACTGAAACCATCATGAGAGGTAGGAAAGGAAGTCTCTCGCCAAATACATGGTGGTGAAATACCCGAGACCATACTTCTATAGCAAACATTCCTAAGAGATATCCCAAACTGATCCATCCAGTGAATTTCTTCTTGACTAAGCTCTCTGATGCATTTACTTTCTTCCCTTCCCCAGCAGAGTTTACGGCAAAATGGGATGAAAAACCTACCCACATGAGACTACCATAGGTCATAAGCAGAAGCACCTTTATTGGGTATTCTTGGTCCTCAAACAGCAATGGGAATAGAGAGTAGCACGAAACTGCAGACACAATTTGTTCACACAAATGGATGTTACGGAGAGAACAAACAACAACATTATGAGCGCACAAGTCAATGTTTAAGCAAAAATATATCGCATTTTTTCAGAGGGCTCAAATGCTTCACAATGTGAAAATGCTGTTAGACAACGCTTTGCCAAATTGTTGGCATGGCAGAGCATGAAAGAAAGTAAAATTAACAAAAAATGGGAATGTGGCAACTGGAACTGTGTAACCATCGAGATGTGAGCAAGACAAAACTGTGGCAGAAACATACCTATGGACAACAAGAAGTAATGCATAGCGTCGTCCAAGCTGTCCATGGCGATTAGGGAAAGTGGGATAGTGAAATGAAGTGATGCCTTCTCGTGTACATGCCATCCAAACATAAATCCACATGAACAAGCATATGCCACCCATCTAATTATGTGTCTTGGTTGGGGGTTGGTGAATGCTTTCACAAGGCAAGGAGTCATGGCAGCTATAACCAATAAGAAGGTAGTTATTGGGTTGACCTGCAATCCATCACGTTCAGATAACAAAGCTTATCAAACTATAGAGTAAATTATTCTTCCCTTGGGTAAAAAAAAAGAGGATAATAGAGCAGAAAACCTTTGGAAGAACAGCAAAAGGAGATGAATCACCAACAAGTCCCCTCGTAAAAGATCCTTCAGGTATCTCGATATTGAATCCTAGTCTTTTAAGAAGAAATGCAAGGATCTTGTCAAGTATTATATAGAATACCCAAAAGTTTGGGGCCCAGTAAGCATGGAATAGACCCCGACCAAAAGGAAACAGTCGGCTAAAGACTTGTTGCATCTGCAAAATTACAAAAGCAATAAGTGCGGTAGCCATGGTGTCAACAGTACAACTAAATTCATGAGTTCAAATTGGTATGACTGTTTGAGGGCATATGTTACAAGCTTCTAGAGTGAATGTCTTCATGAAACCAACTTAGTACAATATATGTAAAATATTTTCTATTGTTAAATACATGTACTAAATTTGTGTACTTTAATCCAACCCAATGGCATTTAAGAGTGTGGAGTTCTAAAAATACGAGGCATTTGCTCACCTAAGCAGCTGCTATACCTAGATTACTCAGTGTCAAATAACTAGAATTAGGACTAAATTCATGATACATATAGATATGACTGTTAGCGCGTAAAATGGGAAATGGTATGTAGGGACACACATTAGGGCGAATGCCTTCATGAAACTAAATTTAGTCATATAGACAGAAAATATTTCTTGCTAAATACCTGCACTAAATTCACATTGTTGAACTTTAGCCAACATAATGAAGTTTAAGAGTAGAGAGTCTGGAACATCGCATATGCACAAACTGTAAATCATATTTATCTGAGAATGGATAGATGATGTGTTCAACATACAGTAGGGATGCCAGCAAAATCTAGTAAAAGAGATAGTCTTGACTACAGAGGCATCATTACGTTCAAAGAATGTAGGTGGACCAAGACGGAAGCATCTTCAGTTATACACCATAGAAATTACCAGAACTAAAACAAAAGTTGCCAGAATGGCACACGCCTAATCAGCTTGTGTTTCATATATACTCCCTCCGTATCGAAATGTAAGATGTTTTAGCATTTCCTAGACAACACATATCTAGACATGTTTTAGTGTAAGATGCATATGAATCTCCACACTAAAACATGTCAAGATACGTTTTGTCTAGAAAATGCTAAAACATCTTATATTTTGATACTGAGGGAGTAGATTTCTATTTGTTGCAAACTAGCACGAACCAAAGCAGCTCTTGTTTCATATATAAATTTCTTTTTGTTACAAACTAGCATGAACAAAAGAAGTACTTGATCATAAACATTGCAGATTCCTACTAGATTATACTCCATGTTAAATGACTAAATCCAGCCTAGAACGGTCTCATTCTTAATTTTTCAGTATTCTCGGCTCCTACTAAGCTTGTTTGCCAACTTATGTCAGGAACTAGTTATTGCAGAAGACTAACTAGTATCTAAACAGCGGTAATCGTCAAGTGACATCCGATTCCAAATATGAATTAATGAACCAGCTCACCTGCCCGTAGTGCACGAAGGGCGCAAATGCCATGGCAAACACAGCAAGAACTCCAGCACCCATGAGTAGCAGCCTCCCTAGGCCCCTCACAACACCCCGGCCACAGCAATAATGCCGGAACAAGTAGACGAAATACACCGGCGCAGCCACGAGAAACAGGTGTTTCGAGCACAGCAGTGCTGCAAACACAATTCCCCCCGCAAGATCCTTCCCCTGCTCAAGAAAATGCAGAGAAAGCAACAGCAGCCCCATGAGAAACCCGTTGTACTGGAAGTGAACATGGTCCACGGCAAGCAGTGCCGGCGACCACAGGATGAGGACGAGAGCAAGGAATGGCCGCTGCCTCCGGCGAGCGTCCGTCGCCAGGAGGAGGACGGACGCGAGGAGGAGGAGGTCTGAGAAGGCAACGGTAAGGCGGAGATAGAGGAGATAGGTTGAGGAGGGCGGCGCGTCGGGCACGGGGAGGGAGACTAGGGAGGCATCAACGAGGGGCGCGGGTAGAGAGAGGAGGCGGGAGAAGTAGGCGAAGAAGGGCGGGTAGTCGAGCGTCCACTGGGAGGAGGCGTCGGTGTACCACTGCCGGGCGGGGAGGGCGTGGGTGAGGGCGAGCCAGTAGCGGTGGACGTCGAAATCGGTGGAGCGGTAGGTGGGAACGAGCAGGAGCTTCACGCAGGTTGCGGCAGCGAAGGCCCACACCGCCGCCACCGCCGCCGCCGGCGAGCTGGTGGCGGCCATAAGGGGGCGGCGGTTTGGTTGGAGATCTGGGATCGAAACGGTTTTTTTTTCGAGGGAAGGGGGGTCGAGACGGGTGAGGTTGTTTTGGTTCGTCACGGGCTTACGGCCTACGGATCTACGGCTTGTACGTCAGTTTCTTTTCGGCCCGCACAAGCTGAGCCTTCTCAGCCCATTTTCAATGGGGGCGCGCTATGTGTGGGCGCAATATTACGGCAAATCCTATTTGCCGCCCACTGACGGCGCAATACAGCCGTGCCGCCTGCGGGGACGCTCCGATGGGCCGGCCTATTTTCGGGGGCCCAGTCTATTTTTGTTTTTATTTTTTTAAAATCAATTTTAATTTTGTTCAAAACTCTTTTGTTTAAAATTTCTTTTGTTCAGAAATTTTTTTCAAAATTTTTTTGTTTTACTTTTTTTTCGTATAAATTTATTTCTGTTTATTTTATTTTTGTAAAAAATAATTTGTTCAATTTTTTTTACTGAAAAAAGGGTGGGAAAGGCTAACTGGGCCGGCCTGTTTGCCCCGCCCCGCGGTGTATTTGTTTTAGGGGATTTAACTCAAAAAAAATATTTTAGGGGATTTGCAAGCGGCGGCGAGCCCCCCAATATTCCTGTCTGCAACAACCTGGAGAGCGGACCAGTTAGGCGTCGGCCCCATTTAAAGACTCCAGCAAATCCCCTATAACAACTCTACCACATCCTCAAAAAACCTAGCTGGACTAAAAATTCTGGCCCATATGTGGGACGGGCCGTTTTTGGGTAAGAACAAACAATACATCGGGCCAGCCCGATAAAAAAATTCACGGACTCTCGAAATACGCCGCCCCCGACGCTATATGTAGGGGGCGGAGGTGCGTTTAGGGTATGCACCCAACATCTGCGTCATCGCCCTCCCCCTCCGCCGCTAGGTTAAAATCTTCCGGAGAGCCATTTCGCCGCGCAAATGGTAGGATCGACGCTGCGTGGCCAGGACGGAGGCTGCGCGACGCAGGATGCAACAAAGGCCACGATTGGTCTCCGCCGCTGACACCCGCTGAAGTAGAGGCGCAACGTCGCCGCCCGGCCGCCTCCATCAAGCACAACCATTTGAAGGGTCGCTGTTTCGAAGGGATGCTCGCCCCTATACCACTTGTGGTACGTCTCCACCCTGATGACGACAGGCTCGCACACACGGTGGCGGATAGCTCCGTGGCAGTGCTCATCGTGGTGCCAGACGACCCATGGCAGACCGAGGTGACCGTCACTTCGGGCGGCGGCGGCTGGTGTCGCTTTACGATGACGCAAACACATCCTGCCTCGCATGTTGTACCCAACACACAACCGGACGAGGCGCGCCGACGAGGAGGCCGTTGCCGCTACAGAGGCGGTGGCGGACGATGAAGACGATGCAGAGGCTCGCCTCAAAGGCGCGAAGGAGGAGGCCGACCTATCTGAGCGGTGCACAGGTTGACCAGCCTGCACCACTTCGGTTTCGAGTGGTGAACGTCGAAGACTAAGGCGCACGGAGCTTAAGACGAAGATCGCTCCGACAAAAGTTATCTGAACTATTCGAGTTCCTAAACTTGTCTGAATGTGAGCTCGCCGAAGCAATGTAGCCCGAGCTGTGTTTTTGAATTTGAAGTTTGAATTTAGTTTATCAGTTCCGCGCTGCACCGTGCCATCCCCAAAAATATTTTTCCCGATCCCCGTCAGGTTTTCCGGTATGTAGATTTAGTTATGCTAGAGTTGCTCTTAGCCCAGCTAATGATCATTCCAGCTCCAAGTCACTTCGCTTGAATGGCCTTGTCACGGGGTCTCAGCCCACGGAAACAACAGCCCAGTCCAATCCCACCGATCTCTCCGCTTTTTTTTGTGTGGCGTCGAGGTCGGCGTCGGAAGCGTCATGTGCCACAAGTCGACGATCGCCCTGATCCAAGGCGGCGCAGTCTTCTCCCATCTCGGCGCTCTGCAAATTGCTGCCGTCTTCTCCCCGAACTTCTCGTCGCGCCCTGATCCAAGGCGGGTACTTGGTAGAGGCAATTGATCGTCAAATGCAATTGTCTGAGATTCCCAGACCTGGTTTAGATCGAGATATGCAGCTTGCAAAGTTTGTGACATATACAGTTCGCAAAGATAATTGAAAACTACCGTATCAATTTAACTAGGCCCGTATAATTTTGTCGATCTAATCCCAGAATGCCCATTTGAAACTTTGAACTAGGATGGTAACACTAGCACACAAAGATCAATCCTCATATGTTCAAGATCCTACTATTTTCCTTTTTTTTAGAACTCATCCGTTGCGTATTTGTGCCTGCAATCTAGCACCCACCGACCCACTTCGAATTCTTTTTCGCAAGTCTATCGTCCAAAGTGTTCCATCTGTTCATTTGTCTGGATTTCGCTGGCCATGGTCCTCTCGTGCCGGGCCATCTCTCTCACTCGCCAAACTTTCAGATTGAGAAAGATTGATGGGTGGTACCAAATTACGGGACGGCAAATTGACATATTGGAGGAAGTGCCAAGTGGTGGTGGGATATGATTTTTTTCTGCGCGTTATCTGCAAGCGTTCTGCAATCTGCAGTGAATCTTTCTTTTCCTAACTGTGCCACGGCTTAATGCAGCCCACTAGTAGCTTAACTTAGCTTGGCATAGCTGAGACGATTTACTTTGGATCTTTGATATAGATAACACCAAGTGGAAGCATGAGCATAATTTCGAAACACCTCTGAGATCGTGGGCTGGGTGACATATTGCGACACCAACTTACTTAAGCTCCCTTCCAAAGCCTTGTCTGTGCAGCTGCTTTCAATTATTGCCTGCAGTTCTGTCAAAAGCTACGCTGCGTATGTAGTGTGGGCATGCATTGCCAACAAATGTCAAAGACCGTAACCCGCATTAGCTTCGGATATACTAATGTAATTAGAACTTTTGTATACACATGAGAAAGTAGACGATGAACATGACAAGTCATCTTTGCCGTGTTGTCTTCACAGAAAACCTGTCCAAGTCCCATTACCTGCTACTAATTGATAGGTGGAAATAGAGGATGACTCATTATGCACATTTCCCATCTTTGCAATTCTCTTATGTTAGCGAAACATTATAAATCTTTTTTTTTTCGTTGAAAGGCCCACCTTTCGAATTCGAATGATGTAACACAAGCTGGTTTAGAAAATGGTCACAGCTAAGCTTGAGATCTTTACAGAAGAGCAGCCTCAGTTGCTATCTGACAGTCGGTTACTATCCACAATCCATCCCCGCATGTCAATCCACTTTTCGTAGCACCTTCTTGCTCACCCAGCTCAAACATGTAACAAACCCACCATGGCCTCCCGTGGTACAATTCTATCCCTTCTTTTTACCTGCCAAAGTTTCCTTGTCATGGATCGATGGCTCCTTTCTTCATTTTTTCTTCTCATTTAGCTACTTTCGGTTGAGTACTCGAGTCATGCTCATCAAAGAAATAAGCCTAGCACCCATTAGGTGTAGCTGGATGTTCTGCATTAGCACCATAATGACCATAGATAGTGTTTATGCGGACCTGACAATAACGGAGAAGATACCTTTCCTGCTTTCCCACCGGCTGTGTGCAACCTCTGAAACCATTGTTTGTGGCTTTCCTCATCACAACTCATATCTTTATTCCATCCTTCTCTTATCTTGCACCTCTTCCTCTCTTTATGTTTCTTGATTGGCATCTAGCAACGGCGATAGAGATCTGAGGGAGGGAATCCTGATGCAACCCATGCTTCTGCTTTAAGATAAACATAGCAATGATGCATATTACCTTACTTAGTTGACATGAAGAATTTTCAGGTGACGGATGGACTAGTATTGGGATATCCCGATTTTGCGTGAACATATTTCATCGACTTGCATGACGTACAAGTATTGCTAATGGAGGAAAAGTAGGGATAAGAGAATAGTATAAATCCATAACATAATATGATGCTTAAAATGTTTATGGACAAGCTTCACAATTCATAAAGTTATCATGGATCGTCAAATTGATCATGGATCAAATAACGTCATTGGTAGACCTCGTGTGATAATTTCTATTGGGGGGATGCAAAGACCTCATCAGCCGTGACATAAGTCATTGGTAGTATATTCACACTAGTGATGACACTAGAGTACAGGTTTTTGGCTCCTGGGATCCAGTGTTCTGTTTATTTAGAAAAAATTAAAAAAAATCATATCTATAAGTTTTTAAAACTGCAAAATAATTCTAAATATTCTCAATGATGTATCCTACGAGCGTGCTAAATCTCATTAAAAATGTATGGATACGAGCATAGTACATGAACATATTTGCAAAACAGCAAAATTCATAAGAGTTAAAATAATTATGGCTGTGATTTTGCATACCTATAGGATGTATCGTTAACTACATCTACATTTTCTCGTTATTTTTAAACATGTAATATGATTTCCGATTTAAAAAAGAAATAAAAAGAGCACTGGAACTCAAGAGCGGAGAGGTACTGACCGTTTCCCCGTAGGAAAGTACTACGTCCCCCCTTCTCCCACCTACAGTGCCCCCGTTGAGAGTCCGCCGACGCCCTCGTCGTGCTCCGGCCATCCCCGGCGCTAGCGCTTGCGCTGGCTGCTGCGGTGATGAGGTAGGGTGCCGGCCCCCCTTGTACAGAAGTAGATTAGGTTTCCTGCTTGGTAGTTGCTTTCGTTCTTCGAGTAGTGGCGTTTTGCCGTTGGGGATTTCTGCGCAGGCGAGTCCGGTCCTCGTCGGTGTGGTGTTGCTGCTGCTGTTCTCCGGTCTCGAACTCTCAAGGTGGGAGGCGGATTCCAAGGAGATGGCGGCGGGATCCCTCTTCTCGCATAAGATCGATGGGGAGCCTCTGGATCTGGAGCGCTCTCGTCTCCTCTCCAAGAAAATCGAAGGAGCAGTTGCTGATTGTTCGCTGGCCGGCCGTGGAGGTGAGGGGCGGACTGAAGAAGTTGCTGCTGCTTCCTCCTTCTTCGAGTGGAGCATGGTTACTCACTGCTGCATCGACGAGCAAACGACGCGAAGCATCTTCTGCTTCCGCGTTTCAGGGCCAAGAGGGTGGCTCATCTTCAACCTCCGGAATGGAGGCCTGCTGGAGGAATCGCTAGGGCTCGACGCCGTTCAAAGCGCAAGTGGTTTGTCCCCGCGCTTCGAGCGGCAGCTGGCGGTTGCGCTCCATCGTCGGCTCGGGAGAGTTTCGAGCAACTTGTGCTCCGTCCTCGGCGCATCTAGCTTGGAGGACACCGGCGATTCGGTGGTGGAGGGGAAGCTGGACCTGATTGCTCTCTATTTTTTGTTCCAGGGTCCTCTTTGTAACTTTCCAGTCCTTCCTTCGAAGTTCAAGGTCTATAGGGCAAGTATCGATAGGGACTTGGATGAAATTTGTACCCACCACGTGTAAGATCTCGCAGCATCTGGGGTCTTCGACCCCCTACCTGTACAAAAAAAAAAAAGAACTCAAGAGCCAAAACGAATTTTCATGACATTTTATCAATATAGCTTTGATAACTTTGTGAATTTGTTACATATTTATCGGTGATTTTGATCAATTCAACTATAATGTTTTCCTACAACACATCATGCAACGTCTGGTGCGTACATTTGGGGACACGCGACATGAACAAGTTTCTTTTCCACGTTGCAAACTCAATAATGTGATCTGAGGGGGAATCCTTGACGTAACACTTGTTCATGGAGTCTAGCTTATAGAAGTGGCAATTTGGTATGCATGCACGAGGCATGATTACTTTAGTATCTTGTGCAGCCATGTGCATGTGTGCAACTAACAGTCTAACAGCCATCAAATGTGTTAGGGTCTACTTCTTAGCATCTAAACTAGGTACGTGGTGAGCAATATGGTTCTTCTTTGCTCGATGCAAATGCCGGTGGGGTTAAGCATGTATCTTCTGCAGAAGTTGGTAGTACAGAAAAACCATAATCAGTATGATAAGTGTGGAGACAATTTTCTACATGGCAACTGTGAAGGTTTTTTTAATACAAGGTTGAGATCATGAGGCTTTTTTACGGTAGGGACAAGCCAATATGGACCGTCCAACGAACAAGATCCAGTGGTCTAGATTGATCAATACTAGGTGATTAAGGGGATAGTATATTTTCACGTAAGGACAAATTAGGAAGATGAAAAAACACATCCCTAATTAATGGGTATTTTTTGTCGATCTAAATTAACAGGGTCGTCAGCAAGCTATGCCATTCCCCGCCCCGGATAGCGCTCTTCCAGGCCGTCGCCGATGGCCCCGAACCCCGGCGCGGCCGGCAGCCAAGATGCTGACATTCGTGTTCTTTCTTCTTCCTACTAAAACGCAAAGACATAGCGTCCAAGGCGTATAAAGCAGATCAGAAACGAGTGATGTCGAGACATCGTAGTAGTTTTCATAGACGGGGGTGCCATGAGACTACGGTAGAGACGTGGGGTAACGGGATAGCGTAGTAACACAGAACACGGGATTTTACCCAGGTTCGGTACGTCGCGACAGTACGGCGTACCTACTCCTGCACTTCTCACTAATTGGGACTAAAGCCCGTATAACAGGGTTACAGTGTGAGGGAATAGATCTAGCTACTCGACGAGGATGAACTTCTCGGCGAGTTGCGTAGAGCTTGAACTTGTGTCTAACTTGTGCTTGTTTAATCTATCTCCCGTCCGGCTTTATATAATAGCCGGATTAGGGCTTACAGAGCAGGAAACCTAGAAGACTACGTTTAACTTGTAACTTGGAAAGTAAGGAATCCGTCTTCTCCTCCAAGCCAGATCACGTGGGCCGTGATCCGGGTTCTTCTAGAATCCGGCTTCTGTGCGTCGGACTACTGGGCCGCCCAATGGACCTAAGCCCATTACCATGTAGGCCACCCTGGTAGTCCGGCTCTTTGTCTACCATCTTCTATACCCCTATTCAGTATATATCCGACAGTAGCCCCCAGGAAGGATCAAAACTCTGATTCTCCGTCTTTCGTCAAATACTTTTTGTCCGGGAAATCTTGATTCAGCAGTCTTGATTCTTTCTACTTTCCTTTTGAAGGAGATGGTAACATAAAACTCGGAACTATGAAAATCCGGCTTTTCTTCTCGCGATCCTTCGCGGGAAAGGAACTTCTACGTCAGCGCTTTAATCATGCTGACGCAGGCGACGCTTGGTTTCACGCGGGAAACCCTGCAACGTATCTCTGACAGATTCTCACGGGAAACGAGGAGATAGCCATCATTCCCCTGTCGTTATATTTCCCGTAGTTTCCGGCGAGCGACACGCGTCGAACATCCAACGGTCGAAAGAGCCGTTGGCACGTATCTAAACGGATTTTTGGCTATAAATAGCCGTCATCGTCCTCCTCCGAAACTTTCCTCACTCCCTCACTGCCCACGCCATTGCTGCGCACGCGAGCTCGAGAGCAAGTCCTTGTCCCAAGCGCACTTAGCATCAAACGCACCGAAACGCAAAGCACCACCGAAAGATGGCCTCCTCGCCGTCGTCACCAACCCGCACCGCCATCGACGAGCTTGTCAACGATCTGGATCCGCAGCCGGGATCGCAGACGCACGCCGACGGCGAGCCGGAGAAGACTGCTGCTTCCGCGGCGGGTGGAGGAAACACTTCCACCACCGCGGACATTGCGCCATCGAGCGCCGCGACAACCCCGCCGTTTGCACCTGAAACGGCGGAGGAGAAGATCGAGCTTCTCGGCGACGAACTCGCCGCCGCGGAGGCCGCCGCCGCCACCGGAGCGGGCGAGGAAGCGGAATCTGCTGGCAACTGGAGTGCCTGCAGTATTCCCCCGGCTCTCCTTCCAAACTTGGAAAAGGAGGGCCTGGTTCTCAAGAAGAAATGGCGGCTGTCGGAAGAAGAAACTGAACCCGCGCCACGAGATGGCGAAAGGGTACTCCTTTCTTCCCACCTTTTGCGAGGTATGGGACTTCCACCATCTTCTTTCTTCCTCCAGGTTCTTTCTCATTACAACATCCAGCCCCACAATCTTCCCCCCAATTCCATTCTGTACATGGCCGGCTTTCAGGCCTTGTTCGAAGGCTACTTAGGGCTAGAACCTAGGTTAGATTTCTGGATGTACTGCTTTGGAGTTAAGCGAAACTCTTCGGAGGGCGCACTCCCAACTTGCGGAACTATATCCTTCACTCTTCAGAGATTCCGAGAGGATTGGTTCCCCAAGATCAAAACTTCAGAATCCGTCAAATTTTGGACGGGTTCTTTTTTCTATCATCCCGACGTACCTTTTCCTAAAAAGGCCGTCGGGGTTCCACCTTTTGTGAACTCCGCCGCCGTTCCCCAGGATAACTGGGTAACAGAAGCCGTCCAAGTTCTGCCGCCAGATCTGCTAAAGATCAAGCGGCGCATCGCCAAGCTCACCTCCATGGATCCGCCTCTAACCGGCATGGACACGGTTCTATGCTGGCTGATTAGGCGGATCCAGCCACTAGCCAACCACAGCGGCCGTTTCCTGTGTGAATACACGGGAGTCAACGATCCGATGCGGACATCCGCCAAGGATTGGCCCGCAAAGGAACTTTGGCGGCGCATCAACCAGTTGGTCGCATCGCGTGACCAATACACAGAGAGTCGGCCAATGTACACGGCCGAAAATCCGGTTCCCAAGGTAATTTTTCAGTCATTTGGGTACAGTTTTATTTTATCTCGGATTTCCTAGCTTCTGATTTTGATCTTGCTTGTTCGACAGTTCGAGGATCTTTCAGACTCGGACTTGGTGTCTGAGGCTGAGCTGGACGGGCTGCGTACCGCCGCTACAGGTGGACGCAAGCGCAAGAAGATAACTTCCTCGGACGAAATTATCGATCTTGACGGAATCCCCGTCGCCACCTCCAGGTTCTTTCTTCTGGAATTTTCTTTTATGGGAACTTTTTTCATCCATCTTCGGTGTTTTGACCTTTTCCGGGTTTTTATGTTTTTAGCCTGCCACCTTCCACCCTGAAGCCGAAGAAGCTGAAGAAACACAAGGTTTCTTCCAGCCGAGGCAGCCAACCTTCTCCCGCCGTCGCCCCGGACACGCCAAGCACGATGGCGGAAGAGCCTACTGCAGCCCCCACCACCAAGCCCCCAGAGCCCAGCCAGCCCATTGTGTCCGACCCGGACACGAGGGAAAGGGCGGCCCCAGAGGTGGAAAAATTAACTCGGACTTTCGACGAGGAAATTCCCACCTTTGACAAGGATTTCAAAGCTATCAATGACGGCTTGGACGCAGCCGGAAATCTCTTCGCGGAATACGCGAAAGAGTTCAAAGAAAACTTGGCAGGTTTGCAGCGCATGAGCCAGGTATATAACTCTAGCCCCCAAGCATGAATTAAAATGCGTGCTTTTTGCTTTGATGCTTTTTGTACTCATTCTTCTCCTTGCCATGTTTCAGCAAACCTCCGAAGCCATCAACAGGGAAGTTTTCAGGAAGGTTACCATCAAGAATAAAGAAGTTAGAAGTCTTCTCTCTATTCTTGAAGAAAGGGAAGCAGAGCTGGAATCAGCTAAGCTCGCATTGTCGGAAACACAAGGTAAACATTTTCCTCCTGAAATTTCCAATTCAATTATTTGCCTGAGTTTTTTCCGAGGAGCTGGCTAACTCGGATTTTTCCCTTGCTTTTCAGCTGCATTAGCTGAGGCTAAACAAGCAGCAGAAGATTCTGGCAATGCCGAAATTCTCCGCAAGGAGAATGTTGAGCTTCACAAGAACCTTGTGAAAGCACAACAAGACTTCGAAGCCAGTAATCTGGCCCTTGGAGTTTCTAATTCCATGGCTTCCGAGCAGGCGGAGAAGGACAAATCCACCATTCGGGATTTGACCGACGCTCTGAACCTTCGCCTGGAGGAAGTTTCCGAGATCGACAAGCTCATCGGTAAATCTCTTATTCATTTGTCGTCTTTCCAAGTTTTACTTGCTCTGTTTTTCCATCTAACTTTTTTAGGTATTTTACTGGAAAAAACAGGCGATACCCCAGATGGCACTCGGATTGCAGGCATCCGAGCTTTCGGGGAGACATGGAATTTGATCAAGGCTGCTGCAACGCAGCTGGTGGACAAGTTTCTTCCCGAAAAATCTGGGGAGTGCTCGGAGGTTGAAAAACTTCCGGGTGCCATCATGGAGGTGGCGGAGTCTAAGGAATCTCTCCTTCGCTCCGCTGCACGGGGTGGTGCGCGCATGGCTCTTGGCCTCATGCGCATGCACTACCCTAGTGCTAAATCCTGGCGCGTGGCGTCCGGTGTCCCTCAAGGATACACGGATACGCAGCGAAACACCATCTTTGGTGAAGTTAAAGGCCACGCCACCCAGATTGCCTCCATGGTAAATATCTCCGTCAACTATCCAAAAGCGGAGATTCCTCCAATTCCCGAAGACGAAAGCAGCGAGGAGGAGTCAGATGCTTGAAGGGTTACCTGAAACCTGGATAGAAAAAATAGACAATAGGAGCATTACTGTTCTTTTAATGTAATCCAAAATGTAATGCTTCTTTTGTATGAATGAAACTTCCGTCTGTTGCAGTTAAATTATGAAATTCTTTGCAAGTTTTTTGGGTTTTGATCATTCCTTTATCTTCTAAGTTCTCTGGTGTGTATGTTTTAACTGTCCTTAGTGTTTGAAATGGCTCAAATAGCAATATGAATCTTCATGCCGAGTAACTGGGGACGAACCAAGCAGTTTTGAAACTCGGAAACATGGATCATGCTAAAGGCATTTTTACTAACTAGTTCCAATAACCCAACACACACACAATCAGATAAGACTTAGAGATTTCAAGGAAAGTTTTAAGTGAAACTTGGGCACACAGGCAATTCAAGTTTCCCTTAGCCGTTAATAGGCTGAAAAATCATTCAGTTTTGTAACGCCGAGTACGCAAGCACAATTCGGGTTAACGTTGAGCAATTTGTAAGATCATTGGGAAATAGATGAGGCGGAAACACTTTACACTTATAAAGAATATGGATGACAACATTCCGACAACTTTATTTCATGATCTCAAAAGATGTTTACATAGAATTGAACTTAGTACGGAAAGGTACATAACTTTCTAGACGTTCCCAGGCTTCCGCAATCCACTTGACTTTGTCGAATTTTTTCAGCAGCTTGTAGAGTGGTAAGGTTTTAGCCCCCAGCCAACTGATAAATCTGCTGACGGCTGCAGCGGAACCCGTCAATCTTTGGACATCTTTTACACATGTAGGTTTTGAGATGTTCAAGATTGCCTTGATCTTTTCCGGGTTAACTTCTATTCCTCTGTGGGAAACAATGAAACCCAGAAGTTTTCCTGAGGGAACCCCGAATACGCACTTAGATGGATTCAACTTCATTTTGTAAGTGCGCAATTTTTCGAAAGTTTCTCGCAAATCCTCAAGGAGTGTATCTTTTTCCTTGGTTACGACGGCAATATCGTCCACGTAAACATGGACGTTTCTGCCTATTTGACTATGCAAACAACGTTGCATGCAACGCTGGTAGGTTGCACCTGCGTTCTTCAGGCCAAAAGGCATGGTTATGTAATAGTACGTCCCATACGGGGTTATAAAAGAAGTCTTGATTTGATCTTCCTTTTTCATGCGTATTTGGTGGTACCCGGAGTATGCATCCAAAAAGCATAAAAGCTCGGAGCCTGCAGTGGCATCTATTATTTGATCGATTCGCGGTAACGCGAACCTATCTTTCGGACACAACTTGTTCAATCCTGTGTAATCTATACATATTCTAAGAGCAGTGGTGTCTTTCTTCGGCACTAATACCGGATTTGCGGACCAATCAGTATGGATTACTTCCTTGATGAAATCCGCTGCTAAAAGCCGGATAATTTCCTTGCCAATAGCCTTCCGTCTTCTTCCGTCAAATCGACGGAGACCTTGTTTGACGGGTTTTGATCCGGGAATAACCTTGAGTTGGTGCTCAGCAAGTTCCCTGGGTACGCCTGGCATGTCAGCTGGACACCAGGCAAAAATATCCCAGTTCTCACGGAGGAACTTGATGAGCTCGCCTTCCTATTTGTCAGTCATCCCAGTCCCTACGACGACGAATTTTGTCGGATCTTTGGGATCTAGGATTACCTGTCTTGTATTCTCGGACGCCTTGAAGCTATCTGTTGGCTTCCGAGTTTCTTTTCCTGCCGGCATTTCTTTCGGCGATACCTCCTTGGCTAATTCCTTCAGTTCCTCCTTTGCTATAACTCTCTGAGCGCAAAGGGCGTTTTCTTTCTCCAACTCGTTTGCTAGCTTGAAATCACCGGCAACGGTGATTACTCCTCCTTTGGGTCCTGGCATCTTCAGCTTGTTGTAGATATAGCAAGATCTTGCCATGAATTTGGCGAAAGCCGGACGTCCGAGTATTGCGTGATACACGCTCTCGAACGGCACTACTTCGAAGGATACTTTTTCCTGCCGGAAGTGATCTTTATCTCCGAAGGTGACATCTAGGGAAATTTCTCCTAGGGATCGTGCTTGCCTGCCAGGAACAATGCCATGGAAGCGTATATTGCTGTAGTTGAGCTGGGACTCGGAGATCTTCAAGTGCTTCAGCGTATCCAGATACATTATATTGATGCTGGATCCTCCATCCATCAGCACCCTCCTTAGCCTGGTGTTTTGAACAATAGGGCTTACAACAAGAGCTTGTGTGCCGGGTTCAGGGATATTTCCGGGATGATCAGACTGATCCCAGATTATCGGTGTGTTGGAGTACTTCAAGAATTTCGGGGTTGCCGGAACAACCGCGTTTATTTCTCGAAGTGTTATTTTGGCCACCTTTGCTGACGGGGTTGCTAGGAAAGTTAACATTGCTTCTCCGTCAACTCTCGGAAATTTGGGTTCGCCTTTTCGCTGCTGTTCCTGGATTTTGTCATCAGTGTCCGATTCACTGTCTTCTTTTTCAGCTTCTGGCTTTTGTTTGGCAGGTTTCCTCTTGGAACCCTTCCCTTTATTTCCGGATCCTGCATTGCCTTTCATATGCTTGTTTAGCCGGCATTGCGCGTTTGTGTGGGTTGGTTTCCCAAACTGAGAGTGGTGGACGCAGGGTTCCGACTTAATTCTCTCCCATTCTTCGGGAGTGTAATTGATTGGATCTGGACTGCGGCCTTTCCACTTGTTCACCTTTTCTCCTCCAAAGGCTATGTTGACCTCCTTGGGCTTTGTCGTTGACTCTGGGGTTCCTTTTTTGTCAGAACGAGGGGTTTTCTTGGCGAGTATTAGTGACTCAATATTGCCTCCTCTTGCTCTGATATCATCTTCGGCTGCAGCATGCTCATTGGCGGTTGTAAGCATAGATCCGAGATCTTTGTGCTGTTTAGAACCAACCATGAACGGTACGAGTCCGGGTTTTAGGCCGTTGACGAAAGCATGCATTGCTTGTACGTCAGTTACTCCAGAGCAACTATTCTTCATTGCAGTCCATCTGGAGATGAAATCCACGTATAGTTCGTCCTCAAATTGGGTGCAACGGTTCAGCTGGTTGATGCTATTTGGGCGTTTGTATGTTCCCCGAAAATGCTGAGTGAATACTCTCGCCATATCATCCCAACTGTCGACAGTTCTTGATGGTAAACCATTGATCCAATCTCTGGCTCCGTCTAGCAACATTAGGGGAAGGAACTTGACAGCTTCCAGGTCTGTCCCATTGTTGATTTGGACGGCTGTGTAATAATCTGATAGCCAGGTATCCGGGTTTGTACTGCCGGTATACTTTTGGTAGGTTGGACCAACTTTGGCGAAGCCAGAATGCAGGGTTATCCTTCGGATCCTGTCAGTAAAACATTTAGGACCAAAGTATAGATCATCCTTTTCTGCTCTATCAATGTGTGCAGAATATCTCCCGGCTGAATGGACAGAAGGGGATCTGCTCCTTTCTTTTCCATTGTTGCGCGGACGCGCTTTTCCGAGGTTGTCTCTATCTCTTCCGTTGTCACGCCCCCTGGGGTTAGGTGGAGTCCTGCTCCTGTACCTTTCCTTATCCTTAGGCGGTGTCCGAGATCTTTCACGTCTGTGAGGTATATCGTATCTTCCAGCTTTTTCAGCTGGGTTTCTCGGAGGTGGCATTATTTTGCCGTCATTCCGGTGTTTGTCTTCCCGATCGTGTGGTTTATATCCATCTTTCGGGAGATGAGGTCCGGTTCTAGACGCTGCGTCCCGGTTGTCGGGGTTTTTCTTGTCTTTTCTCGGATCCTCTTTTTTATCCGAATCTCCGGGTTCTTCCGGTCCAGGTGCTCCAGCAGCGCAAGTAACTGTTTTGCAGAGGGCGGAATTATCATGCAGCCTCCCTGATCGCTCTTGGCCTCGCTGCTGCTGTTGTAATGCTTTTCCTAGGAAAGCATACACCCCTTGGAGTTTTTCCCCGTTGGAGTACAGATCGTTGTTTAGGATGGCGAACGCTGCTTCCGCGTTTTCTGCTGCGGTTTTGTATATTAGTTCGCCCTTGGCATCTTTGCCGTTTAACTGCTTTTGCCAAGATGGGTTATAAAACCTTTCTTTTGGCGGCAGTTCTTCCGGTTTTGCGATTCCGGGTAACCTAGTAGGTTTTAAGGCAGATCTATGCTTTCTCTCGTACTCCTCTATTTCTTCCTTCATGACTTTGATGTCATTATGGGTTTGTTGGAGATGTTGCCGAGATCTAAGCAGATGTTGCTGTTGCCGTTGGAAAGCTTGTCTCCTGGCTTCCAGCATCTCAGGGGGTTCATCTGGTCCCACTGGTGTTTGTAATAGTTCTTGCTCTTCCAGTTCTGTCATTGGCGGAGCAGTGATTTCCTTAGATTTCTTTTCCGCGGGCTTTGTGCCGCTAATATCTCCAACTTCCAGGTTTTCATCAGCGAGATCGGCTGATTTTTTCTTCTGGAGTTTGTATTGGAGTTTTTTAGAAGCACGGTGCTTTTTCTTGGAAGAGGGAGGTTTCTTGACAGGCTCATCTTCTGTCATCTCCTTAACATTGGGGAATATCGGAGAAGTTTCTCCGTCTTCTCTCTCTTCCACTGGCGGAGGGGTTTTAGGGCTTTCCTGGCTGTCGGCACCCGTTGTATCAGCTGGTTTTGCCATTAGCACTTCATGGAATCCCTCTTGAAAGGACTTAACCTTTCTTACGAAGGCATCGTCGTCTTCGTCTTCGGAGTCGAAGTTATCCGATCCGGTTTCCGACTCCAATCTCGCCTCAATGGCGGCAAGCACAGACTCTGCTTCCGAGTTCATCGTCTGGTTGACGGGTGTCGGATCTTCCGTCTCTGTGACGGGTATTGGTTCTTCCGTCTCTACGACGGGTAGGTTGTTATCTGCCTCTTGCACGGGATTTCCGTCATCCGTGTTTTCAGCGATTTCGGATTGCACCATGCCGATAAAGTGTGTATCACTGTTTTGTCGGCGATCTGAGCAGAATCCGAGATCATAGTCGTCTTCGACTGGGTATAGGGCGGGTGAGATAAATTTACTTCCACCGCAAAACCCCATTGCTTCTGCAGTTAGTCCGATAAAGATGTTAGAGGATCCAATCGGTAACACGTAGGCACTTACCAGGTGGTTTTGCGCCGGTATGTAGGATCCGTTGTCGAGGAAGCGCCCGACGTCGTCGTCGAATTCCAAGCTTCCGACAGTGATCGATCTTCCAATTCCGCCGAGTATCCCAGATCGGAATTTCACGCCTGACGTCATTTGCCCCACGGTGGGCGCCAACTGTCGAGACATCGTAGTAGTTTTCATAGGCGGGGGTGCCATGAGACTACGGTAGAGACGTGGGGTAACGGGATAGCGTAGTAACACAGAACACGGGATTTTACCCAGGTTCGGTACGTCGCGACAGTACGGCGTACCTACTCCTGCACTTCTCACTAATTGGGACTAAAGCCCGTATAACAGGGTTACAGTGTGAGGGAATAGATCTAGCTACTCGACGAGGATGAACTTCTCGGCGAGTTGCGTAGAGCTTGAACTTGTGTCTAACTTGTGCTTGTTTAATCTATCTCCCGTCCGGCTTTATATAATAGCCGGATTAGGGCTTACAGAGCAGGAAACCTAGAAGACTACGTTTAACTTGTAACTTGGAAAGTAAGGAATCCGTCTTCTCCTCCAAGCCAGATCACGTGGGCCGTGATCCGGGTTCTTCTAGAATCCGGCTTCTGTGCGTCGGACTACTGGGCCGCCCAACGGACCTAAGCCTATTACCATGTAGGCCACCCTGGTAGTCCGGCTCTTTGTCTACCATCTTCTATACCCCTATTCAGTATATATCCGACAAGTGCAGTCCGCCGATTGGAAACGAGCGCAGCTCGCCGTGTCATCGACATTGAGCTGTGCTTCAGTAGTTCAATGCGGCTAGCTGGTTGACCCGTGGTCATTCCGTTGCTTCTGCAGTCAGATGCAACCACGATTAGGTGCATACGCTGCTCACAAAGGCGGTGAACGGAAGAGACTAGTTTTTTTAGATGCTGGCGAGTGCTAGCTGCTGCTGATTGAATCTGTTGCAATTAATACGTAGATATGGAATCGTGAATTGTCCAGAATGCCCACAGAATGGACGGTTCGGATGGATCAATACTACCAGCCCGTTAGACTAGTAAATTGCACCTAAAAGAGCCCTGAGATCATAGACTCGTCACACTGTGCCATCTTTCCGAGGGTGATTCCGGGGCGAGTAGGTTTTAGCGCTTCACCCACCTTTGCTTTTCTCCGCCACTTTAACTATTCCTCCCTATTGGTCATCGCTCAAAGAACTGGCGGCTCCCACTCTCCTTGATGCCGCATGCTGCTCTTGGGCATGGGAGGTTATGCTAGCAGATGTCACGGGACACTGGGTAAAATCCCTTTTCTTTTCTTTGCTATATTTTGCACATTCCTAGTGTATGAAACCCCTAGCTCGAGGTTAACATTCTTCGTAACTTGTACGATGACACCGGGTTGATTTTGCTCCCAGTCCGCCCCTGCTCGTGGGGGCTTCCTAGTATGCTCTAGGACACAAGGGCGAGGTGGGAGGCTGTGGGCACCGTCGCATGCTCCTCCGATTGAAAATGGCTCAAGCATTTCTATGTCGATCTAGCGATACTGAGATCCGGTTTGCCTTGCTCCACCACAAGTTCCTTGCTCGTGAGCGGGGCCCCTAGCCATATTATTCTCGACTAGCTAGTTTATCTACAGTTTGTCCTTCCTCCTGATGCGGAGATTTAGATCTTCCTGGGTGGATACTTGGTGGTCATGGCCTCCCAGGTTTCTTGGCTCCGGCGGGTGCATGGTGTGCGTAGAAAAACTCGGACGAGTGCTTGGCGTGGTAGTTGGGTGAGCCATTAACATGTACTCCCTCTATTAAAAAAACCTTGACTTTCATTTGTCCAATATGAATGTATTTAGACATGTTTAAGTATCTACATACATCCATATCCGACAAATGGAAGTCATGTATTTTTGAATGAGGGGAGTAGGTTGCTCGTTGTCCGATGGGAGGCATGCGAGGTTGGTAATGGTAATTTATCGTGGAGGAGACCCTGGTTGATGGGCGTAGTGTCGACTTGTGTCATTGAACGTGGTGTTGGATGGCCATCTGGACCAGGAGGCAGTGAGGTGACCAATTGGATTTGTCATGTCGGGTCCGGCTTGCTCTCGGCCAATCTGGTGGCCTCGCATATTGGAGATTGCAAGGGCACTCGGGCATAGAGAATACATGGTTGAACCCACTCTATCAAACACACACTCTCTCTTGAAGATTTAAAAATAAACTTGGCCAGAACATACATATAAATTGAAGAGTATGTAAGACTACAAATAAAACAATTTAGTGATAGCAAATAGCATCCATAGATAATAAGTAAGATATGATCATATCATCACAAATCATCATATCCCGACATACACAAAAACGATAGTAATTAAATTATATGGATCTCGGTCATGTTACGCAACTCACGAGACCTTTGTATTAAAGAACATGTGAGAGATATAACCATCTAGATACTCCTATGTACCCATAGTACAGGGTTGGACTACTCACGCATCATCACGGATGCAACAATGGTGGTTTAGATGTTCCCGGTGACGAATTTCCCTTCCGTCAGAGTACCAGAACATGGCTATAGATTCTTCTTCGCTAAGGTGGTGGCTCTGTATCTAAAACTCCAAAACCGAATATTTTTCTCATGTTTTTAGGAAGAAGGCTTTAGATAGGCGGAGGAGCGAGACGAGGGGGTGCGCGAGGTGGCCACGCGGGCACCAGGTGCCCCTTGGTTGCATCATATGGAAGCGCAAGTGCTATCCTCCCTTGGCCTCCTCCGATAATGTTTGTCTTCACCTCAAAGTATTATTGGATTTTCTATTTTTTCCCGAATTTTCTCGCAAATTTTGGGGATAATCTGTGATGCAAAAATAGGCATAAAACAACAACTGACACTTGGCATTGGGTTAATAGGTTAGTCCAATGAAAATACTCCAGGATGATATAAAATTATTGCAAAAAATATAACAATGGTATAATAATATCATGAAGCAATAAAGAATTATATATACGTTTGAGAAGTATCATATAACAATTTGGCTTTTCGACTAGAGAGGTATTTGCTAGAACCTAAGAGACTTAAATGATGTGGATAAAAGATCGACAATGAATACAAAACTAATGAGATAAATTGTGTTGTAATCTGTCTACAAGAAACTAAGCGTGGAAATTTTGATCACTCGTTCATTAGGAACTTTTTCCCTAAAAGATCATATACATTTTTTATTTTCCCCTTAGAATGGAGCCTTAGGGGGGTCATTATCCTTTGGAGTAGTTAAATTTTCACTTGTCGGTTTCTTGAAATTCATATATCAACCATTAGAATGTCTTTCACTCCTATCCACCCTGTTGAAACCTGGAACTTAGTCGCTGTGTATGGATCATGCATGATATTGATATCCCCTCGTATGATATATTCTTCTTCCATTCAACTATTGGTCATTTGGGATTACTGGAATTTCCTTTACATGGAAGATTTGTTTACTTGGTCTAATATGAAAACTCAACCTCTTCTTGAGCAACTGGATTAGTTATTCACAACATGTGAATTAACTCTAAAATACCCAAGCACTCTAGTCTTCCCCTTGTCTAAATCAACCTTTGGTCATATTGCATGTGTGGTGTCTATCTCTACTTATACTCCTAAAGCAAAAAAAAATCGCTTTTAAAATTATTGGCTTCATCAACCTAGCTTCTTTTATGTTGTGAAAAAATCATGGAATGCACCAATTCAAGCCACATCTTTTTCATCAAAAAAATTGACACAAAGAATAGTGGGGAAGGCCCCCACTGCGTCATGTTTTCATTGATATAGGAGAAAAAAAATCTATATGCATAGTCCAAAGTTACAAGAATAAATTACAAAAGGTCAAGCCAATCTTGCATGCCCTGCTTTAGACTAGGTTTAACCCAATGTCTGATATCCTAAATGGAGGCTTTGAAGAAATTGTATCATGCATTAGCATCCATGTGCTCATTGTCAACAATGAACTTGTTCCTGGTTCCATAGGCTCCAGCAACCAACAATCATGGCAACTATGAAGAAAGTATTACTTGCCTCTGTAATCATCTGGATTAGCTACAAATTGTTGTTCCATGTCATCCATAATTGTTCCAAAATTCCAGAGTGAAGTTGCATGATAAAAAGAGATGTTGCATGTTTCTAGGGCATATTCATCAAAAAGCACATAGTCTATAGATTAAACATGGAATTTATTTCTAGACAACAAGTCTCTAGTATTGATTATGTCTTGTATCATTAACCAGAAGAATTTTTTTGTTCTGGAAGGTAACGGGATTTCCAATTTCAGTTCAAAATGTCCGGAGCATTCTAGAATTTAGTGATCTCTAAATGGACCTTTTTAGTTGAGTACCTCAAACTATTCCCTTGAAGATTCCATATGTCTCCGCTCTCTCCATTCTATAAATTATTCAGTAGGTATTTCAATTGATTGCACTACACATATGCAATCATTGAAAGTGGAAAATAGAAAATCTCGTCTATCTGATCCCTTATCAAAGACTTTGCATGTTTAATAGTAATGAGCTTGGCATTAGATAATGAATATAATTCATGTAATTATGTACCCAGTGGAGGGCCATTCCATTTATCTTGCCAAAGATATATACCGTTACCATGTTTTGGTGTTTAATTTGTGATGATCTTGAAATCCTTTAGGAAAGTGAGACAACCTCTCCACCAGAATGAACCTTTTCTACCTTGAGCAACCAAAACCGAGTTATAATCATAGTATGCCTTCCATCATAAATTAACCCAAAGAATATCATGCTGATTGTAGAATTTGTATAAAATTTTCATCAACAGAGCTTTGTTTTGGTATCTGATATTAAGGACACCAAGACCACCAGCATCCTTTGGGAGGCAAACTTTTTCCCATTTTACCAAGGATTTGCCCTTTGTCTAAGTTTATTTCCCATGCCAACAAAATGTTATCATGGATTTTTCGATGTGATCAATATGTGTATTGTACCTTCACTGCACACATAATGTTATTGGGCATAGAAAAAAAATAATTGAATTGATCACATCTAGTCTATAACAGTGGGATAGTAGGTTGGAAATACCACATAACCTTTCATCTATTTTGCTGATCATATGCATTAGGTATTCCATCTTGGGTCTGGAAGATCCCATTGGCAGTCCTAGATATGTAAACGACATTGATTCGATCTTGCATCCCAACAACAAGGCTAAATTTATAATTTATCTGGAACTGTATTGATAGGAACCACCGATGATTTGTGATGATTAATATTGAAACGTGTGGACTTGGAGTAAGCTTGCAATGTAGATTTTAGATTACCAATATGTGTCTGATCAGCTGGCGTAGTAATGAGCATGTCGTGTGCGTATTATAGTATAGTATATTTTGTCCATAACTAATATCCAAAGGGAGACCGATAAGGCCGTGTTGCCAAGCTTCATTGATCACTAGTTGTAGTAACTCTGCAGTAGTTACAAATAGTAAAGGGGAGAGGGGATCCCCCGCCTGACAACTCTTTTGCACTCCATTAAGAATCACAAATGTAGTATCAGATTTGAGAATACCCCTTATCCATCCAATAAATATTTCTCTAAATTCTAAATGTTTCAACATTTCTAATATAGCATTGTGTTCAAACCTATCGAAGGACTTTTCAAAATCGATTTTGATGATCACAAATTTATAATATTTTTTTGGATTGATGAAAGATACGTAGATATTCGAAAGCCCGTGAGATACAATCATGTATGAATTTTATGTTAATGAATCCATATTGGTTTTTATGAATAGGTGGAATAATTATCTTCTTTACGATGTTAGCCAACAATTTTGTGATGATTTTCACCCCCATACCGACCATAGATATAGACCTATAGTCTGATGAATTTTCACGGTTTTGCACTTTCTTAATCAATGTGATGTATGCATTATTAATTATACTCGGATCCAAATTTCTAGAGTGAAAAGGTTGCATAGGCTATAAAATTGATGCTTAATAAGGTACCGAATTTTTTTCATGAAGATCCCACTAAAGCCATCAGGTCCTAATGATTTATTTTGAGGCATATGTCTAATAATGTCATATATTCCTTCATTGGAAAAAGGGACTTATGGATCCTCTATATTATGTGGAGTGATCAAACTGCTTAAATCAAATTCCATGACGGGATTGTTAGTTTTGCCAACTGTGTTATAGAAAGCGATCTAGAGGATAGTTGTGTTTTTCTCATGATCTGTAACTTGTATTGTGTCCTCATTGTTCAATGCTGCAATTTTACTATGCTTAAAATTCCTTGTGGCAATTGCATGATTTTTTTTTGTGTTTTCATCGCCAAGTTTAGCCCATCAACATTAGCCGACAAGTTGGAAAAAATCGTAGATGTATCCTTGATAGATGGGGAAAGTCACTATCTCATATTAAATTCTGATTGATAAGTGCAATCGAGTTCTCATATTTTTGGCCTTGAAAATGAGAGGGACCTCAACAGTCATGCGTAAAATTTTAAAAACATTGTGAAAAAACATTTACATAATTTGATAAAATTTTGGTTCCTATATTGGAAGAAGAGATGCTCTATGGGATGGGTGCAGTTAGGAGGGATACAAAGTTCTGACATGCTAAAGTAACATAGAGATACAAGCACAATACAATAGAATACAATACAATACAATACAATACAATACAATACATAAATAAAGGAGAGAATGTAGAGGACTTGTTTGATCATCATCAAAAGGCAACTTCACTATTAAAATTCTATTAAAGTAGAATCAGAATCTTAGTAAGCACAACTTCTCTATCCAATTTGTAGAGCCACATTCCTATGGTTGATGGCCTCCAGAGTCTTGTGGACCTTTTCATGGAGGAGGAAATTGAAGGGGTGGTTAAGAACATGAAGCCTGACAAAGGACCTGATCCGGATGGGTTTAATGGGTTTTTTCTTAATAAATACTGTTACATTGTAAATCCAAATTTTATCAACTCATGCAATGATTTCCGCTATTTAAAAAAACTTGGCGAGTATAAATGGATATCCCCAAAAGACGATCCCATAAACATAAATGATTACAGGCTAATTTATTTGGAAAACACTTTCCTTAATTTCTTACAAAGCTATCTGCAAACAAGCTTCAAAAGAAAATCATAGGATGTATTCATGCTAATAAGGATGGCTGAATGGACAGTGTGGGCACCTAGAGGGGGGATGGATAGGTGTTAATTCCAAATTGTAATGCTATTTCGATTTAGGCTTGACACAAAGGTAAATTCTCTAGATATGCAATTAAGGTGAATTTATCTAGATGACAAGAGAAACACTAAGAAAGATACAAACACAAAGTGAAGGTAAAGGATAGAGGAAACCGATAACGGAAGCACGTGGAGGCAAGGATGTATTCTCGAGTTCCTCCTTTTGAGGGGAGTACGTCTCGTTGGAGGGGTGTGAGTTTCTCCAGAAAGGCCCACTGAACGCCACAAAGGCTCCACCCTATTCTGCGATCAACATCGCCAAAAAGGCCTAGTCCACCTTCCACTATTGATTCTCTTTGAGGCGGAAATCAGTGCCTTTACAATGAGCTTGAGGCACACACCCACAAGTAAATTGGGGGCTCCCAAGAACACCAACAACCTTGCAACAATAAAAAGGTAAGCAACAATGGAGTCTAGCTTTTCCACAAGGAAACCCTAGACAGGAATCCCTCAAGAAAATGAGGAGGGGAATGAAGAACGGCTTGGTGAAGTTGTAGATCGGGGCCTGCTTTTTCAATCCTCCAAAGATCAACGAGTTAAGGTGGAGAGATTAGCAGAAATCTAGTTTTTGTTGAGATCAATAAATGGATCTTAAATGCTTGGACGAACTAGAGCTCTTGGGGAAGAAGTAGAGGTATTTATACCCCCCTCAATAAATGTGGTCGTTGGAGTGAAGGGTATTCCGGTTGCTTGGTCTGCTCCATATTATGTTCTCACAAGGTTTTACCAAACCGGAAATTTTGGTTCCCCGGAATTTCCGGTTGGAAATTTTCGGTGCACTCCAGGGACAAAACGATTCCAAGAGTTAGACATCTCTCCAATTTTCTTCTCCAATCCGATATTCCGGTTGCTAGCATATTCTGGCTAGAAATTTCTGGCTTCCTCCAGTGCGAGAAGCCTTCTTTCCTTGGCCAAATTCTTTGAGTCGTGGAACTGACCAGAAATTTAGGTTGCACCAAAATTTCTGGTACCCATGAGGACCAAATTCTTTCTGGTCCTTAGCCATTTTTGCTGATCACCAAAATAGAGTATTTTTGAGAAATTTGATATATAACTTGTATTTTTCTAAATTATTGAATTATTCCTTATTTTTCTTAGTTGAAAATAAATTAATTTAAATTTAAACTTCATCAAACATTTTTGAAAATTTGTTACACATTTTAATATATTTTTCTACACAATTACATATTTTATTTGTATTTATTGTAATATTTAAATTAGAAGATATTGAATTAACAAGTTTATTCATTTTTCTGCCTTTATTAGACCCCACCTGGCACGTTTAAATTTAATTCAAAAATAAAATAAAAGGAAAAGAATAAACTCTCCTGACGTCATGCTGACATCACGGTTGCGTCCACCTGGAATAAATCCTCTCCGTTGATCTCGTTGAGCCTGTCGGTGGCGGAATTTGGATGAAGAGGTCGCCGCAACATCTTCGACGGCAATCTTGCGCAACGGTAGTGACAGCGGCTCGACGGTAGCACGTTACGGACGACAAGAATTAAAAACAAAGACATATAAATGCTCACCGGATCACTAGGAACTCGAGGGACAGGTCGAGGAGGCAAGGCGATGCCGGAATCTACCAAAATCAGCCGCGGCGTCCCGTGACCGGAGAGGAAAATGACGATGGAATACGTCGGCTCCTCAGCTTCCCAGCTTTCGATACTCGGTGAGGAGATACATGAGATGACGATGGAGGTAGTGGTATGCTCGGTTCTTCGCGCGACGACTGGAAACGACGATGATGACCGGCAATAGGGGAAACTAGGGTTAGGGTTTGTGGTTGCACAGAGATAGAGGAACAGGAGAGAGTTGAGGGCGAGTAAGAGAATGTGATGCAGACTTCTCCCCTGGAGTCTTATCCTCGCGCGACAGCCCTGAAGCAGTAGGTGGCAACGACCACGCCACGACGACGATCTCCTCTGCCTTCTAGCAGAGGAAGAAGAAAGAGAAATTGAATTGGCGATTTTTGTAAGCTCCTAACATTTTGACTATTCACAATTAAGTCCTCTTGCTACTAAAAATTTAGAAGAAATCTTATTTTCTGGGCCTTTTTCAACAGAAAAGTTATTAAAAATCATATTTGAAATCCTTATAAAAAATACAACCTCGCCATGTTTTGTTTTGGTGAAATTGAACAATATTTGAATTTTAAACTTGGGGTGCTCAATTAAGTAATTTTTGTTGTTTTCATTCAATTTAAATTTTCAAATGGATTTAAAATAATTCTATACATGAATGTTATGAGTACACACAATTACATGTTATTGCAAAAGTGGTGTGTTTTTAGTTGGTCAATTTTGGTACAAGTTCTTTAGGTAATAAGTTGTAAAACTTCTTGCTAGAGTTTCTTATGCATTATAGACAAGATTACCAACCAGGGAATTAAACTCTTTGGTCATGCCAAATGACTTTTAGTAATAAATGGATTTGTTTTCTCTTTATGTGGCATTCTTATTTTCATAATTGTAACTCTTATTAACTTTTGTTGAAATTTTACTTAGGTGTGTGTAAGCCATGTTTTCTAATTTAAGTACTTTATCAAATGGAAAACATGAGTGGCTTTGGCTCTTATTAATACTTAATCTCAATAGAATCATATTTGTTTGTTTTCCATTCAGGTTCCAAGTATGGCTATTATCCCATGTTGATTTTAGAAACATGTAATCAATTTCTTTGTTATTAAAAAATGTATTTTAGTTATTATCCATTTGTCTTATGTTTGAGAAGGATCTGGAAAACAAGGCAGCTAAGCCTGTTACCATCCACCTCTGCATATCACGGACATCTGGATGAAATGACTTGTTTTCATTTCTTCTTTGATAATTGTTTCCATTGAAGAGATTAACATGTGGCCCTTATCTTTGATGAACTTGATAGGTATTATAGGTTCTAGGTTATCTGGTGTTACCTAATGATACTCTTCATAGTTGCTTATGCTAGGCTTCCTTACTGAGTCAGTGTTGCTTCTTGTTGACTTCTATTGACAGTATTGTACTTGTCTCTAGTTGCCACTTGTCTTCAGATATTGCCTTTTTCATTTGCAAGTAGGATCATCTATTGGATGCCTAAGTGTTTTCTCTCCCTTGCTGGTCTTATGGCTTTAGATACTCACCACTAGAGCCTTTAGGATATCTCGATTGGTTCCCAGATACTAACTTTAGTAGCAATTTGCATATTCTGGTGGAATGCATTCATGTGTGATGTATTCAACTATGATTAAGATTAGATTATTGAAACTCAGTTGTTTAATGCTTACATGGATACTATGTTGAGACACTTGGATTTCAGCATTTTACTTGTTTTCTTCCTTGTCTTGGGTTCTTTCTTTATTTATTTATTTTTTCATGCAAGAACGGAGACATGGTGGTTTGCGAAGATCATATGTAATGATCAGGGTTTATTACAGGCTTAAGTAGATTTTTTTCTCCTTTCAAATACTTTTTTTCCCGTGGATGAGATATGTGAAGGGAATATGCCCTAGAGGCAATAATAAAGTGGTTATTATATTATTTCTTGTTTATGATACATGTTTATTTTTCATGCTATAATTTTATTAACCGGAAACGTTGATACATGTGTGTCTAATGAACAAACAACACTTCCTAGTAACGACTCTCGTTTAACTAGCTCGTTGATTAACTCATGATCAAGTTTTCCTAATCACGAACATCGGATGTTGTTAATAACGGGGTCATGTCATTGGTAGAATGATGTGATGAACATAGACCCAAAGTGAATATAGCAATGCGATCAAGTCATTAAGTTTATATCATTATATCAAACATACGAAGTAACTCTAATCCTTATACCATGAGATCATGTCAATCACTGATACCGAAAGAGTGCTTTGATGTCATCAAACGTCACACCGTAACAGGGTGACTATAAAGGTATCGTTGGGTATTCGGAAAGTATTAATTGAGGCTCATGGATCAAGAGTGGGTCCAAATGATGGAGAAATATACTTTGGGCCCTCTCGGTGATAACACGTCGACACCGCTTGCAAGCACGTGACTAGGTCACAAGGATGTCATATCATGGAACGAGTAAAAGACTACTTGTCAGTAACGAGATCGAACAAGGTATGGTTGATAGCAATATTCGGATCTCAGACAAGTAAAATATCGCA
The DNA here is from genome assembly GCA_028641055.1 of Alopecurus myosuroides. NCBI lineage: Eukaryota > Viridiplantae > Streptophyta > Magnoliopsida > Poales > Poaceae > Alopecurus > Alopecurus myosuroides. The sequence goes on along the minus strand of CM054060.1, from coordinate 116,536,813 downwards.
ACAAAAGGGGAATTAGTTATGATGTTTATGGATCACACGATCACAAGATTCATTGTTGAATATATAGTAGTCATCACGGATCTCCATATCCCGATGTTGATTATTGATAGGAGAGGTGTCTCGATCATGTCTATGTTATTCGTGAACCTTAGGGTGACACACTTAAGGTTCGATGACGCATTTGAGAGGATACAGAATATCGGAGAAAAGTTTGGACAACACAGATTCATTTTGGGTAAATTTGAAATAGTTCAAGGGGTTTTCCGTCGAATGGTTGTTAATAGAATTAACAAATTATTCGAGGGGTTATGTGCTAATATTTGTTATTAGAATTAACAAATATTAGATTAAAGTAATAATAATGTTTTATTTATTTAATAAAGAAAAACCTTTGGATTTTCTAAGTGGGAAATTATGGGAGGATGAGTGGGTGTGAGTGGAGTGTCCACTCACATGAAGAAGGAACAGGTGGGAGCACCACCATGGCTGGCCGCACCCCCCTTGGGCTGCCTTCACCTACCCTATAAAAGGAGGGTGAGGGCTCTCGCTTCTACACGCACTTGGTGTCATCTCCACCTTCCTCCTCCCGCTGTTCCACCTCATGTTCATGCGCTTGGCGAAGCCCTGAACGAAATTTTCTCCACCACACCATGCCGTCGTACTGCTGGAGTTCCGAGTGATCCTCTACTTCCGCCGCCCCGCTAGATCGAGGGAACGGAGGTCGTCATCAAGCTATACGTGTGACCGATCACAGAGGCACCGCCGGATTGCGGTGCACATCTTCTCGGTCTTGAGATCGACGTGAGAACTATTATGCCAACAATGAGATTCGATCTCGTAACTCTTAGAGTCTTAGAGGGTATGTTCTCCTTAAGACTTTCTCTATGCCCGTTGCTTACATCTTCTAGATTAGATCTTGGCCCTTCGGGTGTCCTTCGCGTAGGATTTTTTTGTTTTCTATGCAACGAACACTTCAATATGTACATATTTTGTAAATACGTTGATAACAAATTTTTGTTCCTTTCCCACTTGTAGGGTTTGAGTTAATGCTTGTTTGTATCATTTGTGTTCTATTTAACCTTGGTCATTCACTTCTAAAGGTTCACCTACTAGTTGTGAGATGATTTATAAAGATGTTGTGTGAATGGATTAATATTTTAAATGGTTCATATTTTAAGGGACATCATATGTCTCCTAATGAGATTACTCAAAAATGCATTACTATCTTGTGCAAGCAAGATCATCAAGTATGTAGTTTGGATTCTCACCCCTCTTTAAAATCTATGGACCTAGTTAAATTCTCCCATGTCACTTATAGACTTGTGATAAAGTTGTTGAAAGTTAGTGCTGGTCATAACCACATATGGTTTGTCTTATAGTATGAGTTGGTGTATAATATATCTATTATAAAGACCACTCCAATTTTACTCTCGACCAGATGATCTAAACATATTTCATCATGTCAAGAGAAACATCGGCCACTTTGTTTCGTTTAAACTTTCGAGCCAAAATTTCCCGTCTTTTTAGGTGCATGCTTTGCAAATGCACATATTATATTTTGATTCTTATAACCTCCCCAACACTCGGATGTTACACCCCCGATCCTATTTTCCTAATTTATTACAACCTTGTTTAGTTGTTTTTCATCAATACTTGCTCGTTGTTCCGTTTTCATTTAATCTTCTCTGGCCATTCGATACAATTATTCTCTAGTTTTCAGAAAAACGGGAAGATTGATAACCTTCTTGGAAAGTTGGGAGCAAGAGAGAATTTATGTTTGTGTGCAGGTCCACGCCTGTTGAAGCGCCAGACAATAAGCAACCTACTGAGAAACTTTGAACTCCTACTGGATTGATGACAAGAAATCTTGGTCTCAACATCGAGGTAAAACTTCCTACTATGCTACATCAACTTCCTATTGGAGACCCAACAGGTGATGACAATTCACTGCATCAGAAGACATTTCATCCTCAATATGTCGGATATCAACAGAATACTAGAAAGGGAAGTACATGCGTCGTTGCACATGCAGGCAAATCCACTAGCGGCGCGCGCTAGTGTTGAGTGCTCATTCGTCCTCGAGTTATTAACAGAATGACTTGTCCGTTCGTTTGCGGGTGGGCAACTGAAGCAAACTTGAAGTTGATGCCCTTTTCCTCGCAGAACTGTTGCGTTTCCTTTGCTGTGAAGTTTGTACCATTGTCTGTAATGATGTCGTGTGGCACCCCGAATCTGCATACGATGGAATCGAGGAACTTGACGGCGCATTGGGCGCTAGCCGAAGTTACTGGCATCGCTTCGATCCATTTGGTAAACTTGTCGACTGCGACCAGCAAGTGTGTATATCCACCCGGCGTGGACTTGCGTAGTGGTCCTACCATGTCCAGCCCCCATTGCGCGAAGGACCAGGCGATGGGTATCATGTGCAATTCCGTAGCAGGTGCATGTGGCCTTGGTGCGAATCGCTCGCAAGCGTTGCACCGTTCGACTAGGTCTTTTGCATCGGTGGCCGCCGTGAGACAGTAAAATCCTGCTCGGAAGGCTTTTCCCATGATTGTTTTCTAGCTAGCATGATGTCCACAGTATCCTTGGTGGATGTCCTGGAGTAATTCTTTGTCATCTTCGGGTGCGATGCAGCGCTGAAGTATACCCGAGATGCTTTGCTTGTATAATTCCCCGTTACCTACCCGAAAGGATTTACTGCGTCGGATTATCTGTCGAGCCTCGCGAGGATCGGCCGGGAGCTGTCTTTTGATCAGGTAGTCAAGATATTTCTGCGTCCATACTGGCTCGACCAGAAAAACCTGTCGTGAAATGTTATGAATAAGCTCGATAATGGCGACTTGCGGGCTGACCTCTGTCTCTGGTGCTGCGGGTGTTCCTGCAGCCTTCTTGACTTTGACTGAACGTTTGATCATCCGCTCGAAATATATTCCTGGCGGTATGGGTGTGTTTGTGGAACCCATATTTGCCAGCCTATCCGCCTCTTCGTTGCTGGATCTTGCAATGTGCTTCAGCTCACACCCTTTGAAACTTCCTTCGAGTAGGTTATACATGTCGCGATATGCGATCATGTTTTCAGCAATTGCGTCACATTCTTTCATTGTCTGCTGCACGATGAGATTTGAGTCGCCGTAGATCATTAATCGGGTAGCTCCACAGGCGATTGCCATCTTCATCCCATGCAATAGGGCTTCATATTCTGCGTCGTTGTTCGATGCTGGATCATCTGGTGGAAAGTCTAGTCGTAGGACGTATTGCAGCTTGTCTCCCCTAGGCGATATGAGGACAATTCCAGCTCCTGCTCCTTCGTTTCTTTTGGACCCGTCAAAGTACATTATCCAATTGCTCGTGTACTCGGGCGGTCCGGGCATTTGTAATTCTTTCCACTCGTTTAGAAATTCCACGAGTACCTGGGATTTGACTGCGTTGCGTCCTGCATAGGTGATGTCCCAAGCGCCCAGCTCGATGCTCCATTTTGCTATTCTTCCGGATGCCATAGGGTTGTTCATGATTGTCCCAAGTGACGCATCATTAACCACTGTGATGGCGTGTTCCTGGAAGTAATGCTTGAGCTTTCGGGCTGTGAGAACAACTCCATATGCGAGCTTCTGGTAATGAGGGTATCGTTGCTTGCATGGTGAGAGCACTTCACTGATGTAATAGATCGATCGTTGGACTCCGTACGCTTTGCCTTCCTCGGGTCGTTCGACTACGATTGCTGTGCTGATGACCTGGTTTGTGGCGGCTAGGTACAAGTAGAGTGGCTCCCTTTCTTGTGGCGTTGCAAGGACGCGACTGCTTTGCAACGATCGTTTCAAATCTGCGAACGCTTGCTTAGCTTCTGGTGTCCACTCGAACTTGTTTGTCTTCTTCAGCAGCTTGTAGAAGGGTAACGCTTGCTCTCCCAATCGTGCGATGAACCTGCTTAGGGCGGCTAGTCGCCCTGCGAGCTGTTGGACTCCGCGTAGATTTGTTGGCTCCTTCATAGTCAAGATTGCTTGTATTTTCTCTGGGTTGGCTTCGATGCCTCCTGCGGATACCAGGTACCCGAGAAGTTTTCCTGCTGGAACACCAACAACGCATTTGGTCGGATTGAGTTTGATCCTGTATGCGTTGAGGGCGTCGAATGTTTCTCTAATGTTCTCGAGGAGTGTGTCCTCAACTCGGGTCTTGATGACGATGTCGTCAACGTACACCTGTACGTTCTTGCCAATGAGCTTGGCGAGGCATTTTTGCATGCAGCGCTGGTATGTTGCGCCTGCGTTCTTGAGCCCGAAGGGCATTGTCGTGTAGCAGTATACACCGTGAGGCGTGATGAATAATGTCTTTTCCTCATCCTCCTTTTTCATCCGGATCTGATTATATTCCGAATAGGCGTCTAGGAAGGAGAGGCGTTGACAGCCTGCCGTAGAGTCCACGATCTGGTCGATTCGCGGGAGGGGAAAGTTATCCTTGGGGCAGTGCTTGTTTAACGACGTGTAGTCGATGCATACCCGAAGGATGTCCGTGTTCTTTTTGGGGACCAGCACCGGGTTTGCTAACCAGGTGGATATCTTGATCTCCCTGATGAATTTTGCTGCTAGCAATCTGTTTACTTCTTCTCCAAGCGCTTTCTGCTTTGGTTCTGAAAATCGTCGAGTAGTCTGTTTGATGGGTTTAGCATCTGGAAAGACTTCGAGTGAGTGCTCGGCAAACTCCCTGGGTATCCCTGTCATATCTGATGGCTTCCAAGCGAAAATTTTCCAGTACTCACGGAGGAGTTCGAAGAGCGCGCTTTCCCATGCTTGCGGAAGGGTGGTTGAGACCATCGCTGTCTTCGCAGAATCTGTCGGGTGCACTTGATGCTTTCGGGTGTCACTATTAGCGCTGAAGTCCAGTTCAGGCGCGTTTTTCTTTTTGAGGGGCATCACGGAGTGATCCGTGGTCTTTGCCAGCTCTTGAAGTTCTTCTTGCATCCCGAAAGATTTTGCGATCTCATTGAATTCAATGTCGCACTTGTTGGATTTCTAGAAATCTCCGTCAATGGTGATTACACCATATTCTCCAGGTAATTTGAGCTTCAGGTAGGCGTAGTGTGGTACTGCCATGAATCTGGCGAACGTTGTTCGACCAAGAATGGCGTGGTACTGTGAAGGCCAGTCGACGACTTCGAAGTCGAGGAATTCTCTTCTGTAGTTTCTTTGAGTGCCCAGCACGACTTCTAGGTTGATTGTTCCGAGTGGACGGATCGTCTTTCCTAGAACTATCCCGTGAAAGGATGTTTCTGATTCCGGGAGGCCGTCCAACTTCCTGTTCATCCGACGGAGTGTATCCGCGTAGATAATGTTGATGCCACTGCCACCGTCCATGAATACGCGGGCCAAGTCATAATTGCCAATTTGTGCTTGGATGACAAGGGCGGCGTGTCCTGATCGATAGACTCGTGGCGGATGGTCTTTCATTGAGAATGTTATCGGTTGATTTGCCATCTTCAAGTACTCTGTTTTTGTTGGCGGTGTCTGCACAGCCATGCACAATTGCCTCGTGTTAGTTTTTTGAGCTCTGCGGGATGGACATACCTCCTGGATCATAGCTAGTTGTCCTGCCGGGTTCGGGTACGCGTTTGCTCCGGCGTTTTGCGCAGGTGGTGCAGGCAGTGCAGCTAATGCCATTGTTGGATTTGGTGGTGGAGGCAGGGGTTGTGGCGGCTGGAATCCTTGGTGTCCTGCTCCTGGAAGCGGTGGGTAATTTTGACTGGCTGCGGATCTTTTCCTTGCGAGGGCGTCCGAGATGTCGAGAAACTTTCGGCAATCCTTAAGAAGGTGTGTTGCCTTAGTTTTGCCCGTGCGCTTATCTGTAAATAGATGTAGCGAGCAGTATGCATCAAGGTCTTCCTCGGGAGATTTTTCTTCAGCCTTTGGTCTCCACTCGCGATTTCCACGGCGACCAAAGTCGTGACTTCGCGTGAATTCCGCAGCAACCAATTCCTCTCTATCCTCGTGATCGTAATACTTCCTTCTCTTTCTTCGGCCGTGGCGGTCGTCGTCGTGCGCAGGTGACGATGCTCTCTCGTTGCGTACCGCGTCTTCTCCGTTTTCCCACTTTTCGGCTATGATCATTAGCTCCCCAATAGTTTTGGGTGCAGCTCTGCCTAATTCTTCTCGGAAAGCAGTTCTTCGAGCGCCCTTTGCGAAGGCTTCAATCGCCACTTCTTACGAGATGGTTCATGCGGTGTTCCTTAGCGTGGTCCACCGCTGGATATATTCGGGGGTAGATTCGCCGCTTTTCTGTTTGCATGCTCGCAGTTCTTCGATTGTGGCCGGTCTCTTGTAGGTCGACTGGAAATTCTTGCAAAAGTCGCGGTGCAGGTCATCCCACGATGCGTAACAAGATCGTGGTCTTTTTTCCAACCAACTGCGGGCCGCGCTGATGAGATGCAAATTGAGATATTGCATAGCCGTGTTCTTGTTCCCACGTTGGCATTTTACTGCCGTGAGGTAATCGCTTAGCCATTGAGAGGGCTCAAGTGAGCCGTCGTATTTTGTCACTTCCGTGCTGAGCTTGAATCTTTTGGGTAAAGGTGCCTCGCGAATGCTGCGGGCAAAGCAGAGCGCACCGCAGGTTTCGTCATCCGAGGAACCGGACGAAGATCGCTCGCAATATCACGATGCCCTTGCCTTGTCCCCCTTATTCTGTGCGATGTCAGATCGCGCGTCACGTCCTGGTTGGTCGCGATTGGTGTCCTGCCGCGGCTCCTTGCTTCGTTTTCGCGAGCGGCTGCTGTGGTGTCGCGGACCTTTGTCCCTCGGGCTTCCTTCGCTACTGCTTCGACTGTCGCCGCGGCGTCGGGCTTCTTTTCCTCGACCACGGCGCGGTGACTTGTCTTTTCTTGGCGAAGAGCTTCTGTGCCTGCGGGGCGTTTCTTTTTTCCTCTCCTTTTCCTGTTGCTCTTTCTCCAGCTGCTCTTCGGCCTTCTTGCGATCGTAGGAGGCGAGTCTTGCGGCTGCCAGTCCTAGTCTTTATACTGTTCTGCCCGAGGGTCACTTTCCGTCGGTTGATGCATCTGCATGTAAGTTGCTGCAGCTAGAACCGCAGCAGCAGGAGTTTGCGGGTAGACGTTGCCGTCGTCGTCAACTCTCATGAAAGAGGGTGCGGCTGACCTGCTCGTCCCGGCTAAGGACTCGAAGTCCCTGGATGACGATGCGTGTCCCTTCCTCGCGGGTCGGGTACCTACCGAGGGTGTGTGGGACAGCTCGGCTCGTCGTAGGCTTGATTCGTCTGCCGCTCTTCTGCGACGGGCCAGATCTGCACGGGCGTCTTTGATGGTTGAAGCTACTCTCACTAGATGATAGTGGTAGGCAATTAAATCTTCGTGTGGTGCTCCTGCCGCGGGTGGCTTGCTTGTTTGCATGGCCTCCTTGGCTCGGTTCTAGGCCTCCCGCGTGACGCCGATGATGTTGCGCTCTGTTGCGCTAAGTTCGGTTTCCTGAGGCTGTTCCGATCCTGCCATGCAGACTTGGGCCAGTCGTGGTCCGTGTGTCCTAGGCGTAGATCGAAAGATTCGCTGTACTCGAGAGGGTTCCTCTGTCGATAGGGTATGGTAGTCGTTTGAACGAACAACAACGTCGCCTAGAGGGGGGTTGAATAGGCGATTAAAACTTTTCTGGTTAATGCTTGCTAAATGCGGAAATAAACTAGGTGTTTAAATTAACAAGCATACAACCTAAATATTCTATGGCCAACTAGATGCACCAACAACTTATGCTAAGCAATACAAGTAACAAGGTGATAGCAGGATATATAACTTCAAGCTCGAAGGCTATCACAATGTAAATTGCATAAGTAAAAAAGCTCGGGTATAGAAATAACCGAGGCACACGGAGACGAAGATGTATTCCCGAGTTCCTCCCACAAAGGGGAGTACGTCTCGTTGGAGGGGTGTGAGCTCACCACGAAGGCCTACTCAACGCCACAAAGGCCTCACCCTATTCTCCGATGAACCCCGCCACAAAGGCCTAGTTCACCTTCCACTATTGGCAACCTTCAAACCCGAGGCACGCATCCACAACTCAATTGGAGGCTCTCGGTGTCACCATAATCTTGCGGCACGCATCCACAACTCAATTGGAGGCTCCCAATAACACCACAAGTCGTCTAGGGTCCAAGACCCAAGAGTAACAAGCTCACAAACTTTCAACTTCCACGAATCCTCGTGGAGAGAGCAGACCTATGCAACCGATGCAAATGGCAAGAGCACAAGTGCTCAAATCCTTCACTCTCAAATTCCAACAAAGCAACAAATACTTATGGGGGAATAAGAGAGGAAGAACAATGGAGGAGAAATACCAAGAACTCCAAGATCAAGATCTACTAAGTTTCCCTCACTAAGAAGGAAGATGGATTGGTGGAAATGTAGATCTAGATCTCCTCTACCTTCTCCCTCAAAGATATGCAAGAATCATAGGAGGGATTGAGAGAGGGGCAAGCTTTCCAAGGTCAACAATGGTGGGGGAGAGGGGGAAAAACGTGCTTGGAAGACTTGAGGACCAATGGGGAAGAAAGCCCCCTTAAATAGGTCCCCACAAAAACTAGCCGTTTGAGCAGGAATTTGGGACCGGAATATCCGGTCTGTAGATCTGCTCGAAACCTGTTGACTTTAACCGGAATATCCGGTCCCCTTGTAATAATCCGGTACCAATAATCCGGTCCATGCCAGTGTGAAATATGGTCCGAAAATTGCCAAACCGGAATATCCGGTCTGATCCGAATAATCCGGTTCAAATAATCCGGTCCATGCCAGTGCGAAATATGGTCCGAAAATGGCCAAACCGGAATATCCGGTCTGATCCGAATAATCCGGTTTCCAATAATCCGGTCCATGCCAGTACCGAAAAAGGACCAAAACTACCCTAACCGGAATATCCGGTTGCCCGGAATAATCCGGCTAGAATAATCCGGTTGAGTTCTGAAACAGAGAGGCTGAACTAGAAACCCCATAACTTTTGCAAATGAACTCTGAACGAGGTAAATCCAATTGCAATGGAAAGATAATACCTCAAAGTATGGAGAAGTTACCATACATGGAAGGTGTGGGAACATTCTCAAAGACGAACGGAATATTTTCACCACCGAAAACGCAACAAGTTTTTCTTACGAAATCCGTTTTCGAGAAACCAAGGCTTGTCATGAAGATCACGACAAGCACTAAAACCCAAAGGAGACAAAAGCCAAATAAGAACCAAGAAAGATGATATGCAAAGTATGCAAAGGTTTGAGCTTTCCATACCGATTCGATCGAGTTACTCACTTGAGAGCCCCTCTTGATAGTACGACTATCTATCCTATAACCCGGTCTCCCAAAGACACGAGACCGGTAAAATAGAAAACCTATCAAGATTATACCTTTGCCTTGAGCATTCCACTTCAGCTAGATGATGACGATCTTGACTCTCTCAAGTAGGATCTTCTTTCTTGATTGCGCTTGCTAGCACAAACTCCGCTTGATGAAGACTTGCAAGTTGCTCCCCCATACACCATTATGGGAGAGACTAGCTCCCCCATACACCATTATGGGAGAGACCCTTTGGCAAATCACGTCAAACTAGATGACGAACGCCGCTTGACGACGATAAAGACCATGGGATATATGAAATCTTCCTTTTGGTTCATGCCCATGGAAAGATACCTAACCACACATAGAGATGCGACACACACATATCATGGGTTAGTTCACAAAGCTATATTGACAAATGCTTACCATACCATGAGATACACAATCCCACTTGGTACAGCTTGTAGCTTTGTGTGTTGATCGCTTGCTTGATCAACCTTGTATCTTTGCTTATGATGTCTTGAAGATGATAATGAAAGATCACCTAATCCTTTTCTTCAAGACACACTAGCAATAAGCTCAACACAAACCATGACCATTCTTCATATAAATCCTTGAATGTAACAATGGCCATCAAGGAAGCTAATAGAGTTCAACACATGAACTCCATTATTTCCTATGGACAAGATCTACAAGGATAACTCAATGCAAACATTAGTCCAAAAGGATTGTCATTAATTACCAAAACCACATATGGGGGAACCATGCGCTTTCAATCTCCCCCATTTTGGTAATTGATGACAATCCCTTTTTACGAGGGTTTATATGATGAATAAAGAAAACATGCTAAAATAGAGCAAGGATGCAATAGCATGGAAAGGCAAATGCTTAAGAACGAAACTAAAGCATAAACCAAATTCCCTTAAACCCTCTAATCTTCTCCCCCATTGGCATCCATTGCCGAAATGGGTAAAAAAGGTTAGAAGGCCAATATAGTAAGAGCTCCCCCATAGTGTATGCATTCCTCATGATATGAGTGAAAAAAAGTGCATATCTACAACTATGAATAGATGGAGGGAGATCAACCTATATTGAGGATCCAAAGATTTACAAGAAAAATCAAATTGTAGGATGCTTTCACAAAGAAGCAACCAACCAAAGGATCAAAAAAACCGATTGACCAAAATCAATATTTTGATAAGATCAACCAAGTGTTCTAGAAAATCAAGAGGGAACTCCCCAAGGTAATGCACAATGTTAGGTTTGAATTACTATATAATGTGCACAACATGGACTCATCACTCCCTTCTAGATAATTTTGAACACAAACAAGAGCAAGAGACTAGATTGGAAATGAAGCAAAGCAACTTGCAAACAAACAAAAGTTGAGCAATGAAGATAAAGAAGTGACAAATAAAGACTTACTCAACCGAAATAGATGCGTGTGACAAGGAAAAACATTTTTAGGAGACTAATAGGATGATAGAATCATCAACATAGTCTTTCAATATAGGAGGCACATAGTGCCTATCATGTCTTTCCCACACACAATCCATCAAATGATAAAACACATAGGTCCACAAGCTTATTAAGATGCAAAAGGAATACCAAAACAAAAGCAAAGCTTGTGCCTTTTAGGAACCACCAAGGAATATAAAGCAATAAAAAGTGGTCACTAAAGAAATAGAATATCAATAAAAGATGTAACTATTATCGTGTGTATAAGTTTCTAAGTGAACAACAATCACAAAGATATATATCCACAAAGAAACATGCACACACAAAATAGGTACAAAGGTGAAGAACATGATATCCAAGAGAGGCTCATTAATATACCAATAAGATTTTTGCTTGAAAGCAAAGCACTAAGCTTAGTTTAATCTTAAGGGGATATAGATGAACACACAAAACTCATCAAAGCATCAGAAATATCACAAGGGAAAAGTGATAGTTGGAATGCTTCGAGAAAGGTAACGCATATCACAAAAGATTCAAATAGGTTTTGAGAATTCATCAATATTGCATATGAGAGACTTCAAGTAGAAGTTGCTAGATTAATATACTCGGGATTGGTGAATCATGAAAATGACTATAAATATCCCCTTAGTATGTAATCATTCCGGCTTACTCATAGTTGCAATAAAGATGGTTTTGATAAGACATTTACAAGAACCAAATGAAATGCAACAAAGGGAAATCATGCCAAGATGCAACCTACACAAGGTTGAAAGCTAGAAATGTATGCATGAGATAGATACATGTTACCGAGACGACATTGGTGATGAAGAGGATCCGAGTTTGATAATCATCATAGCTTGACTCCTATAATACCATGGTGAGAACACCTTCCTTATGAATGGAGCAAGCAACCAAAGTATCTCCATTGTACCTAAAAACAAAATTCAAGTACAAAATGGTACCCAAACTTATTGGGTCCAAAGTAGTTAGAACAACTACAATACATAGGACAAACTCCAAATAAATATATGCATATTAATATGAATTTGAATTTCATGCACATCTTAGCCATTTAGGATTTGATGGAGTCTATCCTATATATTGGATCAACGAAAGTAAGCATGCCAAAATATCTATATAGTAAGTATGCATGCACAAAACTTTCAAGAACCAAAACAAGATACAAATTGGACAAAGAACCAATTAAACCAAGAAGCCACTCACAAGAGTGAAAAGAAAGATAATTGTACAAATTATATCAAGACCCAAATCAACATATGATTGAGGAAACCAAATAGAGAAGATACCAAAAAAAAACATCAAAGAATAAACAAACCCTCTACACTTTTCATGATAGCACACAAAGTGCCAAGACGAAAAATATTCGTCTTCCAAAGAGACAAGTCATTGGGATAAAATACAAACTTAAAGACAACAAGTGTTCAAACGCATATAGGATAGTTCTTCCAATCATAGTGCATTATTTCTGATCTTGCATTTGAATACAAAATGCATACAATGGAATCATTACTCTCCATATATATTATTCAAACACTAGTCATGTTTAAATAAAATTAATTAGATGCAATACCAATTTAAAGAACGGTGATCTACTCAATGTAGGATAGCTTCCCCAAGAATAGTGCAACCCAAAGAAGTATGACTTTGAACATAAGTGCACAAGTATTGGATCATTGCTTTTCCTAACTCAAGAAGGCATAAAACAAAATTTTGAGTAGAGCAAGGAAGACACAAAGGAGTTTGAACCAAACAAATCCTTGCCAAGAAAGAAGGAAATTTTAGAGCAAAGGCCAAAGTAAATATGATCAATAAACTTACCACAAATTATTATAACTTGTCAAAGACAAGAGATGAATGGAGATATTACTCGGTGGTAGATGGTTCACAATCATATTCACAAAATATAAGCATGTGGTAAAAGATAGGAATGAGAAAACATGCTTAGATAGAGATTCTTGAAGGCTTCAAATAAAACCCGAAAAGAAAGGCAACAAGAACTCTCTAACAAACAAGATACCAAAGAAGAGAGACACAAGATATTTTAAGCAAATATGGAACTTGTTTGAGCAACATGCCACAAAGGAACAAGATAACTAACAATATCAACTCTAGGTGGCAATATCTCAAATGTTCACATTTTCTAGGCTTGTAATATGCACATATCTTATTACTCCCCCATAATGTGATAATCCATTGAAAACAACAAGAGGCAAAAATAAATTCAACTAGAGAAAGTTAATGGACATTTAGAAATTGAATTTCTCATGAGAAATACATACCACATAGAGACTAGATAATATTGATATATCAACACTAAGTGGTATTCCTCATGTAAACACATTTTAGGATAGTAAAGTGCAAAGCATATTACTCCCCCCAAAATGGGATAGTCCATTAATCTCCCCAAGAGCCAACTAAAATAAGCAACAAAAGCAAAGAAGGCTCAACACAAAGAACACAAGTACATGGAGTTCAAACCAACAAACATAACTAGATTACTCAAGATAGGTAAGTAGGAAGCACAACATATACAAACACATGCTAGAAACAGAACTAACATATGCAAGGTAGCAAGCAACTTTCAATGAATATAGATTTAAATACAAGTTACCGCTTGGAGGAACATTGGGTAAGAGATATATATAATCCAAGTGACTTGGCTTGAGGAGATATAATTGATGAAGATTCCTTAATTCTTCATGAAAAAGCCAAATCTCCAATGCCCTCCAACAACACCTATTGATCAAGTTTGAGCTTGTTGGTCCCCAACCAAGTTGGGTCCTAAGAGGTTAGTCACAATAGGTTTGGCAACCCAAATGGTTCTTTTCTTGACACCACTTGGAGTACCAACATACTTGGCAAACACATTGCCCACATTATCCTTCCTAATATGATAAACATCATCAACAAGGATAGGGTTGGATAATGTACCATTAGTGCATGAAGAAGCAAAATGTCCCTTCTTGCGACAAAGGTAGCAACATCGACTCTTTTCTCTCTTCTCAATAGGCTTCTCAACAAGAGGAGCATTGGCTTGAGTCTTGTTAGGAGGTGGCCATTGTTCAACTCGTGGTTGAGCATGAGATTGAACAAGAGGCCGCTTCCCTAGTTGCTTCTCACTAAGAGGCTTCTTCTTCAAATGGCAAGATCTAACATGGTGCCCTTCAATCTTGCACTTGAAGCAAATAATCTTGGCCGAATCTTTTTCTTGTTCTTGGCCCTTCTTCTTGTCAATAATGGACTTGTTCTTGATATTGGAGTTGAATCCAAGTCCACTCTTGTCATTGGGAAGTCTTCGCACACTCAACATCTTGTCAAGTGTGGAACTCCCTTCATGACACTTTTCCAAGTCTTTCTTCAAAGAAGTGATTTGGGCCTTGAGCTCTTTATTTTCCTCTACATGGTTAGAAACAACACAAGAGCTAGAGGAAGTAGATGCTTCATTGTTGGAGAAGTTACCATACATGGAAAGTGTGGGAACATTCTCAAAGACGAACGGAATATTTTCACCACCGAAAACGCAACAAGTTTTTCTTACGAAATCCGTTTTCGAGAAACCAAGGCTTGTCATGAAGATCACGATAAGCACTAAAACCCAAAGGAGGCAAAAGCCAAATAAGAACCAAGAAAGATGATATGCAAAGTATGCAAAGGTTTGAGCTTTCCATAACGATTCGATCGAGTTACTCACTTGAGAGCCCCTCTTGATAGTACGACTATCTATCCTATAACCCGGTCTCCCAAAGACACAAGACCGGTAAAATAGAAAACCTATCAAGATTATACCTTTGCCTTGAGCATTCCACTTGAGATAGATGATGACGATCTTGACTCTCTCACGTAGGATCTTCTTTCTTGATTGCGCTTGCTAGCACAAACTCCGCTTGATGAAGACTTGCAAGTTGCTCCCCCATACACCATTATGGGAGAGACTAGCTCCCCCATACACCATTATGGGAGAGACCCTTCGGAAAATCACGTCAAGCTAGATGACGAACGCCGCTTGACGACGACAAAGACCATGGGCTATATGAAATCTTCCTTTTGGTTCATGCCCATGGAAAGATACCTAACCACACATAGAGATGCGACACACACATATCATGGGTTAGTTCACAAAGCTATATTGACAAATGCTTACCATACCATGAGATACACAATCCCACTTGGTACAACTTGTAGCTTTGTGTGTTGATCGCTTGCTTGATCAACCTTGTATCTTTGCTTCTCACTTCTAAAGATGATGTCTTGAAGATGATAATGAAAGATCACCTAATCCTTTTCTTCAAGACACACTAGCAATAAGCTCAACACAAACCATGACCATTCTTCATATAAATCCTTGAATGTAACAATGGCCATCAAGGAAGCTAATAGAGTTCAACACATGAACTCCATTATTTCCTATGGACAAGATCTACAAGGATAACTCAATGCAAACATTAGTCCAAAAGGATTGTCATTAATTACCAAAACCACATATGGGGAACCATGCGCTTTCATCGTTTGCGTTGAAGCGGACGGATTCGCCACTTTTCTCCAGAGGGAAGCGCGAGTTGACGGCTCCAGATTCAGATTCTGACTCATCCGAGAAGTGGAGGATTCCGTCCCTGTTCGTCACGAACTTGAGGCTCCCGAACGTCAGGGTGACGCTCTTCTCCAGATCTTCGAATACCGGGCGTGACTCCGGCGAGTGAGGCGTGACCACGACAGATCCGATCCGTATAGGATTGTTCGGAGCCGTAGTCGATGGTTTCCAACGGGAGTCGGTTGTCGATGAAGCCGAAGATGCCGGTGATCCAGCGCCCGCTGTTCCCACAGACGGCGCCAATTGTCGAATCTCAGACTCTACAAATCCCTTCGGTGAACCTATCGGGTTTCGATTAGGAGAACCCATGAGCGCTGGTGGAATCGTCGGCTAGACAGGGGGCGAGATTTACCCAGGTTCGGGGCCCTCGTAGAGGTAAAACCCTTACTACTGCCTCTTGTCGATCTGTATTAACGAATAGATGGGTTACAATGGTGGTGCTCGACTCGAGAGTAGATCTCAAGTTCAAGGCTTTGGTGGTGCGGTTGTCGCTTGGTCCTCCTCCGGTGGCTCTCCCGGCCTTATATGAGCGGCCAGGTCTCAAACCCTACCCGGAGAGGACTCGAATTCTAACCTTAGGTCGGTTACATATTCCTAACTTAGCCCGCAAGATAGTGGGGGTGGGCTTCACGTGGGCCTTCTAGAATACTCCAAGGGCTCCCCTTCTTGGGCCTTAACCTTGGGCCTGAGACGGGGTGTCCTTACCTGCAGGGTCCAGAATCCATGTCTTCGTCAAGAGGCGAGAGATAGGGTTATAATAGTTCGGTGGCACTTACCGGTGGCTTTTTTTGTTTGCAATTTTGTCGAATCTGAATTTTTTTTGAAACAAGGGATGCTCCACAATTTTGCACTCGAGGCCACTCCACTCGACGGTTCTAGATTGATGAAGATTTTAGCACCTCTCGCGGTCCTAAAGTGGAGTTGGGCGCCAGAGTGTTTTTTAATAGGCACATAGACACATCAGGTTCTCTAGTATCTAACTAGAAACCAGAACATACGTACTTACATATAAGACTAGACGAGGCAGCGCGCTTCGCTGCGCCGGCGTCCGTGCGTTGTATGTTCGGCGTGGCATGTGCTTCGTTATGGCACATGCCATGGACTACAAACCGCTGGGGCACCGTGTGTACCAGAGCAGACTACCTGGCAGAGATGATCAGACCAAAATTTTAATTCTAGTGGGCGTGCCATAACGTGTGAATGCTTCCGGACTTTCAACCCCCTTATCCCTCCTCCCACTCTACATGTCAACCAAGTAGTGCAAAGCAGCTATTATTTAGTTGAATGTTTCAGGAAAGAACAAACTTTACATGAAACGACATACAAATATTCTTTCTTGAGAGGGCACCATAATCCGTGGTGCCAGTGTACCCAGAAACATCGAAGTCATATGGCTACAATGCAATATAATCAAATCTTTTTCCTTTTCCTTTTTTGAAAAGAGGAGGCACGCCGAATTTTCATTTCCGCTCATGTGCAGATGCAGAGTGTAGTACATAGACAGAGATAACTGTAGGATGGAAACATCAGAGAAAGGATCTGTTAAAGGGAAGTCGTTGACAAAGCCTGATGAGTACAATCATGGGCTACCACATTTTGATATCTGTACATGTGAAAAGTTGCTTATTGAAGATGTTGAGTAATCCAGGAGAAATGTGCTATAGTTTCTTTGATTTCCCACAACACTTCATCTGATCAGGTTTGCAACCTTTTCTGCAAAGATCAACACTGTAGCTTCAGCCTGGATTGGGGAGGGAACTGGCGCGGAGTATGTGTGTATCATGATGATGCAGCTAACTTCCCCAGCGTTGAGCTAAATGAAGAGGCCAGTGCTCGGACTTTGACTTCGAAACTGAGAATCTGGACACATTTGATCTCGGTGGGAAGTAAATCCCTCCCAGATTCCTGGAAGGGTGTTGTTTAGACAATTAGCGGAGCAGCCTGCACACATATCACAACTCATAGGAGATGCATATAACACGTTTCGAGCTTCAATTGATTTTTTACTTAGAGAAAAGAAAAATATGGCCTAGGAGTTTCTGACCTGACAAAATACCATTGCAGGTTACCCACTTTGAGAGAAGTAGTCAGAACCATGATAAATGAATTCTGAGAGAAATCTGTTTAATGTCATGAACAACAACAAATCCGCAAGTTTTTCCTTTTAGTCATATAAGAGAGAAGATGAAACGAGTGAACTACTAACCATGAGCTATTTAGCTACTTACAACCGCAATTAGTTTCCTTGTCGCTGAACTGCTTCCCACCCAGAGTTGGATGAACCAGGAAAACTTACACTATAATTAGCTTTTTGACAAACAGGTACCAGTTATGTTAATTGCACGACACCATTAATTAAGCAGCTATACCTCACTATTCATCAAGAAGAACTAAACTAACAAGGAGAAGGAATTCCCAAATTAGATTCATATTGTCTTAACATGCAAGCAACAGGCAGGCGATCCCCTTTACAGAGTTCAACAAATCAGTACACGTGAATAAATAATGTTTTCTGCATTATGACATAAATAAACTGTAAACTGTACAAAGGTTAAAAAAAAAAACCTCATAAGTGACGGCAAAACAGAAGGAGTATCTGAGTAATGGCCTACATCAATGAAAATAGCCTGAAGCCATGATGAACAACTTAAATAAAATATAACCGCAATAAAGGAATTGAAGCTACGGTTTGAAGAAAAAAATGTTCATTCGATACATACAAAAAAAAAGTAAGTTTTAGATTGTTGGGGCTAGAGATCAGATACCTTAACATAATACATCATCATGCATGTGAATCCATTCCCTGTAATGAAACAATAAACTGACTGAGCACAAAAGTTAATAACAGCACCCATTTTGAAAGATGAAAGAAACGTTCATTCAATGGATTCTTTGAAAAGAAATTTAGTAGCCGTGCCTACAAGTTTCATACCTTCCCTGTGATAAAACAACATATTATCTGCACACAGAAAGCTATCAAGTGCACCCATCTGCTTAGTTGAAAAAACTAATCCACAGTTCATTGAGGAAGAAGGAAAACACTCTATTGCTACTTGGAAACATTTTGCTTAGTGGTCTAAGGTTATAATTATAACCTATTATTGCACGATGATGTAATGAAGTTGCATATAAAAATCTAGTATTCTAAAATCTATTCTATTGTGAAAATATAGTGCTCATATCACAAGTAAGTCAAATTGAATAATAAGTGAGGAAGTGCAGCTAACGGTCCCTCCTAATAGTCCTTCATTAGCTAAAGCTGCTAAGAAAATGCAACAGATGGAGCATCTACTTAGTTCCTGCAGTCGGAGAGATTTTCCTTGAACGCAAAATTGCATCTTACATCAGCATGGCCAACAGGCGCATCCTGTTCATCCCTAAGCGGTCACATTGGTCCTAGTAGTAAGAAAATGTAACCCCATATATGCAAACAAAAAAATTCACTTTAAAATGCATCATTTGATCCCAAGAAATGAAAAAATCAAATAGCTTATGGACATAAGAATCCATCATTCACAATGGAATTCACATTCCCAAATATGGATATAGCTCACAATGACCATTACATTTGTTCACACGATTTCTACAGACAGTAGCACATCCGACAGAAAAAATGCAGAACAACCATAATATGCAGGAAATAAGGAGTTGCAACAGGGAAAAATAAACAAATCAAATAATCAGGGAGAAAATGCAAAGTAAACATAGAAGACGCCACAAACCTTGTAACACCAAATCCAGATGTGTGTGCACCCGAGTTACCATCGCTCGGCAGATGTGGACAACTCGCACGCACAACATGACAAAGCGACTAAGAGGCCCACTAGCCTGCGGATGAGCATCTTTGAAGTGTCGCAGCTAACCAAGTTTAGAGCTTAATTTAATACACCTATGTACTAAAAAACGAAGATAATATCATGACCCACCCATACTACCTAATTTTAACGAATCAACTGGTTAATTCACAATGTTTTCCATATTAGCGCCTCAAAGAAAATATGACAAAACCAATACTAAACTTTGTCGTACCCTCTTGGTATTTCTTGGTATTTCTGAAATTGTAGCCTGGCATATTCAGTGAACATATTTCGATTTTCTTTGTTAGCTATATGCCTCAAGAATATCAAATTATTACCTATAAATTTGTGTAATACCTCCGGCTAACAAAATTTTCCATATCAACCGAAAGGTTGTTCCTATATTGAGGGCAGCATATTTCTAGGTCTAAAAAACAACATTTTTTTTTAGAGAAAATAGAGGCAGTACAATAATTTATCCCTCTGGAAATTATTTCTCGGTTTTAATTTTCTGCTGCTGGAGGAGATGCGAGATAACCGCACATCCACATATTAATACATAATCACGGCTGAATCATTGCAGCTGTCCTCTCTAAACAACCTATGTGTATTTCAGGAAATAAAGGAGATGCGGGCTATAGATGAACAAAAGATCCGAGGAATACGGGATATGTACCATGGAGATTTTTTCTAAAGAAATGGCATTAAAAACGATAGCGCAAAATGCGCGATATGACACCTAGCACCTCACAACAGGAAAGCAACTCCACCAGTGGAAGATGAACAGTACCAGAACGTAAGAAAATACCTGACCAAATCCTAGGCATGAAAAATTTACATCAAAATAGACCCAATAGAGCCACAGGGGAAGAATGAAAAAGGAGGGGTCCCAACTCCCAAGGCAAAGGTACAAAAATTAGTAATCACTAATCAGTTCTGCTATTGGTGTAAGAAAAACTCTCAGCTGCCATATATGTGCATACTCTATGTATCATAGACAATACATCTTCATCATCGCCCACATGTCCCCAGTTACCGGCATCACCAGAAGGTCCTTTATTAGGAGTCTTATGAAGAGAAGACAATTTAAGAAAAGCAACAGACAGAAACGGAGCAATGCAGCACCATATCAATACAAACCTAAATAGAAGGGGGATGACAGTGTATGCAATCCCTGTCCTAATAGTCTAGAAGATCATAATTGCCATAACACCTGATGCCATGCTAGCGAGTAAAACATCTGCTTTTGATTACCTTAATCTGACACTATACACAACCTAGCCATACTTTTCTTAGTTTTTTGGAAAGCCAGTTATCTTAAGCACATGGGATTTTGCTCTGTCATAGTCGTATGCATTGTCGCGCAATCATGCTGGCACATTATCTAAATATGGAAACATTACATATGTGGTTCTTCTTTCAGAACAGTGCTTGCAGTGTTTCCCAAACACAGACATGTCAACCTCCACGATCACATAGGTTGTTTATCCCAAAATTGAAGTGCACTATTTACTTAACCATGAACTGTTCTGATCACATTTGGTGAAACCTAATCTTACAAAATACCTCTCGTTTTTTCCAGGGCAAGCTTGTATCTTTACTGGGTAAAGCAGTTCCTAGATGATTACTTATGCATTCTCATTTATTAGAATAGCCCGGTTCAGCTAGCAAAACTTATGTATCGAGTGCTAAGTAACGACTTTAGATCAAACAGTTTTATCAGCCTGGATTGCAACTCGATTAGGAGGCCTGTACCAAATAATAGACAACAGACCATGCACCCAAACGTTCTGAAACTATACTCCCATCATGCACTGCACCTTCAAAAATAGAAACATATCTGCTAACACAGAAAAGACCACCACCAACCAATACACCGTGCAATCAACAAAACCAAACCGTTGAAATATACATGGTATATCTAAATCTATTTTTGTTAAACTTATCTAAATCTAATTATCATATCTAGAGGTAAATTTCACTGAATCTGTTAAAGGAATGCAAAGATAACTCACACAAGCTGCGGAGGATTTTGGGGCGGAGGCCTGACCGTGGGAGCAGTGCGTGTGGAGCAGCTCGGGAGGAGTCTAGGTCCTGCTCGCTGGGGAGTCGAGGAGTGAGTTGCCGGCAGTACAGGAGCCACAACAGTCTAGAGGTTGGCCTTCCCGCGTCGTTCATGCCGAGCCTGGTGTCATCGTCCGGGGAGAAGCTCGGCGAGGAACAGCAACGCCGTGGCGCTCGCCCCCCGACAAGGAGAGCTCGTGCTCCAACGACCATCGTGGAGGCCGGAGTGCAGGAGGTTGGGAGGCCGCGCTGGGACCCACCGACGTCGTGCAGAAGGTTGGGGGACGGTGGCGGCCGACAAGTAGGAGGCCGGAAGGTGTCGCCGCCTGCTCGCATGAGGTGAGGAGGGAGCACGCAGGGGGTCGTGGGACGACGGCGCCCCGCGCGCCGGAGGTTGGGTTGGGGCGCAGCTGTCCACCGGCGTCACGCAAGAGGTGGGAGGCGGCACGCTGGAGGTCGGGAGATGGCGGCCGACGTGCAGGAGGGTAGGGTGCGTTATGGGTTCTGCGGGCATGCGCTGGTTGAGGGACACTGCCGGCCCTGGAGAAGAAGGCCGCGGATCCAAATCGCCGTCAGTTGGTTTAGGGATGTCTCGGCAGCATCGGGGGACAGAGAAAACGTTGAAAGAGAAGTCTGGCCCAACATCATCTCCCCACAAACGGACCCCACACACGGGCCCAGCCGACAGAGTCACACAAACGGCAAATGGCCTCAGAATCCGGCGTTGGCTCCCGGCTTAAAGACTTAGATAATACGAAGTATCATGTATGGTCAAGAAGCCTCTAGTCGATATTTCTTACAAGGTAGGATTAAGATCTTGGTACAAATATATTTAGGTATGCTAAATGAATCACAATGATATTCATTCTATTGCTACAAATTAGCATGCCGAGTCGTCCAACTATTTTTATTTATGTTTTTTTCACTCATCTAAGAGGACTCTATTAAATAAGAGATTTTTAGAAATAACTAGTTAAATGGAAACTACTATGTACCTTTCGTTGCAAGATTATTATTATTATTTAAATCCAATGGAAGTAACACTTACAGTGATAGTATTTTAGTTCTATCACGAATTACATGGTCTCTTAATATTTGTTAATAATGTTATTTGATTAATTTTGTTAAGTGTAATAGAAAATTTTACTAGTGAAGATAGTACGTTGCTTCAAGACCCAAAGGATGACAAACTATTATTATTTGATTTCCCACATATTCTTGATTCTAATTTTAGTTCGATAAATAATGTTGAGATCCCAAATGTACCGACCTAGCTTATATTTAGTAAAATGCATTATTTGAAAACAAAAGATCAATAGAAACTTCATTATCATCAAACCAAATAGATATTAACTAGCTTATATTTTCTACATGTTTTACCTACTTGATAAATTTTGGGGATACGGTGGGCAGAGTCGGGCTGAAATGGTGCCTTACAAGGCTTTGGAGCAATTTCAAGTTTTTTTTTTGTTGATATGTTTGCTTGTTTATGTTCTTTTCTTCTAATCTTATTTCTGCAGCATCATGTACAATCGCCAAATTCGGGGCCTTATCAATTTATAGTTGTTCATTATTGCCTTCTTCCTAAAAGAACACTCTCGCGCAAAGAAATCAATTTATTTTGTTCATTTTTTCTGCATGTGGTGGACACATGATTAGGATGTGAAATATTTGAACATGTAACCTTGATCTTTCTCTCAGTTTTTATTTATAATAAATGTTGCTGCATGTGTAGTTAAGTTTTATTCAAAACTAATACTCCCTCCGATCTAAAATGTGCCGCCAGAGATGAACTAACCCCATACAATTTATAGGCATAGCTCCTGACACACTTATTTAGTATCGGAGTGAGTAGCGTGATTATTTTTTCCGGGAACCACGGCGAGCAAAACCGGGTCTGAACCAATTCCGTTTCCATCAAGAGAAGAAACATTTCCACCGATTCCATAGCACGATAAGCATTATCCATAGCAATTTTCTAGCTGACATCTTGTGAAGCTTTCCTTATACGTGGAGAACACAAATACTCGTTTCGTTTCGTTTTTTCTCTGCGTGTGGATGAAACATGATTAGGATGCCAACATTTGACCAACTAAGCTTGATCTTTCTCTTTGATTAGTAGAAAAATGAGCAGGCCTGCTTTGATTAGGTGAGCCTACGCACGTACATACAGTATACCTGTACAGCATATTAGAACAGTGCGTGAGCACGCAAATGAGCTTGCCTGCTTTGATTAGTTGAGCCTAACGTACATACAGTATGCATGACAACATAGATGGCGATCGATGGATTAATTGCCCCTTTTTGGATACTAGCCCTATATCATTCCAAGCACAGTTCCTGTGGCGCGCCCTGGCGGAACGAATTATTGGACGCCATTCAAACCATCATGTTTTTGGCTGGGAAAGAGGAACCAAAAACACAGTGGGTTAAAAAAAACTGCATCGCCAGCCAGCTTCATGTGATCGCCATCAAGTGGGTTGGAGAGGAAGCGTAGTAGTACGTAGCAGGTAGCACTGAAGATGTTGGTCTGCGTGCTCTGCGTGGCTGCCTGGTTGTGCTTGGCAAAGTGCAAGAACCAATAAATTCGTGTCTACCAAGGGCGACCCTTTCAATCTTTTCCCTTTCTCCTCTCATCTCGTCGCACAGAGCCCAGAGGCAGCAGTAGCCCAGCTACCGTCCTTGTTCTGCGTCGGTAGCTAGCTGGGGCGGGTGGGCGTAGTACGTGTGCTGCTGGGCTGGCTGGCCTTCGCCTCGATGTTGGCTCCCATGTCTCAGATCAGAGCGTAGCGCATGGCACCAAAAGAGACAGTGCAGCGCGACGCATTGGTGATGCGGTGTGGACTAGATGGGCAAGCTAGCAGTGCGCAGCACAGCGCCGGCCGGCCCGATCGATGAATCGACCGACCCACCTTTCTCTGTTTTGGAAGGGCATGCCAGCCAGGGCACACGTTAGTTGACAATAATACCGGTCCATCACAATTTAGGTATCTGACTCCATCCATCCATCCATTCACCTCACCGGTAGGGAGCGAGGAGGAGTAATGGTGGGAGCTATAGCTGTGCGTGCATCATGGAGCGTGGTGTGGTGGACACGTACTGGACGCTAGTACTAGAACCAAATCTGAGGTCAGAGCCGGAGCCCAATAGATCCATGCATTGCATTGCTGGTACTGAGATGGTGAGATGGCGTATACAGGGAAGGGCCGATGCACATGCCGGGTGCGCGCTGTCGATCGGTCAGAGCACCGATCCACTCTCGCTCGCTAACGCCAGCGTAATTCGCGAATCAATTGATCGCATTAGTTTAGCCGAGCCGACGTGAGCGATGCCAACTGGGCATTCACTAGCTAGCTTATGAACCGTTTCACGGTCGACAATTTTTCATAAAAGGCGCACGCGGACAGGAGGACGCAGACAGTGTGGCGTGTAGCTAGAGAGGGAAGTGCGGGGAGCAAGGCTGGAGAGACAGGGGGAGCTGTTGAGACCAGAGAAGCGGGGCGGCCGCGCGCGCCTTGGGCTTTGCTCACATGACAAGGATCAGAGGGTTCAGAGGAGCGTGATAATATAAAGGCAGTGCATGTGAGGGTGTTTGCTGCTCCTCCTGGAAACACTCATCGCTCTTCCGTAACATCACTTACTATAATTAAAGTCCAACTCTGAGACCCTAGCTACGTGATCGATGGTTATCCAACCAAGAAACTGCAGGATATGAAAGAAAGAGAAAAGGATGGAAAGAATGGCGACAAGGATGCTAATGGGAGCAACAGGACAGTAGGTGGGCTAACATATGGAGAGGTGTGAGCTTGGGGCCAAAGAAAAGGAGCGCGCGCTCTGACGACGCCCATATGCTTTGGTTTGAGCACTACATTAAGTAGATCGATGGAAAGACGGTGCAGTGGTGCCCGATGGCCATGATTCCTGAGAACTTGTGAAAGCGCATTAGCAGTCTGCCTAATCAAGAGATGGGGTTGTTTGCACACTTTGTCCGCTTAATCAGATTGTTTGGAATCTGATGTCGAAACGGAAAAAGCTGGTGCGGTGTAGCGTCAAAGCGTGCAGTTCAGGCGGATGCATCATGGGCATGCACCTGCATGCATACGTTGGGCAGTGGTTGGAGCATATATTTTTCTCAGCACATTTCAGCTGTCTGCAGTTCGAGCATTACTATACCTGTTTCTGCTGCGCCCGTTTCCTCATCCTCGTAAAATTCTCGGCAATAATGCTGGTACTAGTTGTTTGGCTGGTTGGGTGGAGTGCTCTCCGAAAGCAGGACTGCATCAGGCCTTGGTACCAGCCTGCCTGCCTGACGATCTGAAGGAAGGAAGGAAGGCGCATATAATTCAGCTGCCATTGCACCATCCATCTCTTCATCGGCATCGGCATCGCACCTCCCCTTTCCGTGCAAGGAGGAGGAGGTTGCTCCCCCACTTTGTTCAGACCTCTTTCGTCTCTTCTTTCCTTAAAGCGCGGGGAAATAAATAGATGCATGGGACGGGACGGTGGGGTTGGAGCACTGTCATGGGAATTCGGTTCTCTCCCACCTCACATCACCGCACCGCACATCCTCGCCGTTTTGGCTACCCTTTCGAACAAATCTTACCGTGCACTGTTCCCGTCCCCTCTTTCTCCGGTTCGGTTTTGCATTGCTTTCGTTTGATCCTGGTGGTATTTAAAGGTGTCACAGGAAGCTTGCCTATTCCCCTTCAGGGTCCCCTACAGGGGAAACTGTGTCAATCACCCCTGGATCTTCTCGACCGTGACGTGTAATCACATGTCCTTTACCGTTTAATTGCAGGGGTGAAAGTGTAACAGGAACACTTCGGTTCAGAGTACAGAAAAAGTTAAACACTTTGGTTCTGAGGATAAACAATGTGAGATTCAGAAACACTGCTTGTCGATCGTGTCCGATAGCTGGACGATGCGATCCGTAACAAGGAGCTAGGCCTCGATCGTGTTCGTCTGTGCCTTCTCCGTCCATGATTGCCGAATATTGCCATCGGGCAACCCTTTCGGCTAGTGTGCCTTTGACTGCCTGCCTGTCCTGCCGAATCCTCTTGCCTTTGCTGAGAGAAATTAGCATAGAACTACCACTTTTGAATCGAAATTTACCAAATGGTACTGATTTAGTGATATAGCACATAAATCTACCATATTTTGAATTCTATTTCGCAGAATAGACTGATCGCTCTTTGATCACGAATTGACGCTGAAACTGACAAGGGGGACCCACCCATGTGACGACGTGGCATTCTAGGCCAGTGTGGTCAGAGCTGACGTGGCAAAAAATTGCTGAGTTGGACTGGGTCCCACATGTCAGACCAAATAAAAAATAAAAATAAAATAGTTTCCCGTGTCTCTTCTTCCAGCTCCGTTGACCACCGTAGAAAAAAAGAACAATCATGGCGACGCGAGGGCCGCACAGGCGTATGGAATAGGTCGTCGGGGGCGAGGCTGCCGGCGAGCACACGGGGCGCGACCGCAGCCGAGCTCGCACGGGGGCACGGACTGGGCGAGCACGGGACGCATCACGGGGGCGCGACCGCCGCTGAGCTCGCACGGGGCGCAGCACGCGCAGGGTGGGGGGTCGCCGGCGAGCTCGGTCCGTCGTCTCGCTCACTCGCCGTCTTTCCGCCGCTGCACCGTTGCCACGTTCGCTGGTCGCGCCTGCTTGACACGGAACACTCGCCGGTCGCGCCGGCCGGCCCGTACGTGCAAGCTAGCTAGCTGCACGGTTGCTCCCCGATCCGGCCGGCCAGGCTAGCTAGATGCGCGCGTGCAGCTTGTGCTGCTGCTTGCGTGCACACCGGTCGCGCCGCCGTGACCCAGGGTGGACGTGCGCGTCTGCCGGCGAGCATGCGGGGCGAGGCCGGCGCCGAGCTCGCACGGAGGGTGTTCGACAGCCGGAGAGCATG
The DNA here is from genome assembly GCA_028641055.1 of Alopecurus myosuroides. Classification (NCBI taxonomy): domain Eukaryota; kingdom Viridiplantae; phylum Streptophyta; class Magnoliopsida; order Poales; family Poaceae; genus Alopecurus; species Alopecurus myosuroides. Next base: position 116,509,657 of record CM054060.1, on the reverse strand, counting down.
GGGCGCGGCCGCCGCCGAGCTTGCACGGGGTGCAGCACGAGCGGGAGGCGGTCACCGAGCTCGCACGGGGGCGCGGACGCCGGCGAGCACGCGGGGCGTGGCCGCCGCAGAGCTCGCACGGAGGGCGCGGCTGCCGGCGAGCACGACGCGCATCACGGGGCTCGGCTCAGGCCACTCCGGCACCGTATGGTTCGCGGGGTCGCCTCCGGCACGGCGGCGCTCGCGCTCCTCGTCCTTCTCGCTGCCGCCGTCTCGCGCGGGCGCATCAGGAGCACGAGGCTAACGCACAGGACAACTGCTACGGGAGGAAGACGACTCACTTGACCAACCAGCTCCGAATTTTCTTTTTTTAATTTTTTAACTGGCTGACAAGTGGGGCCACCTCATCTTGGTGGGACATGTGTGTGTACACCTCAACAACGAAAAAATTGGCTGTCCCGGCCACGTCAGACTGACTGGTGGGCCCTGTTGTCAGTTCCGGCGTCAATTCGCGATCAGTCTATTCTGCGCAATAGAATTCAAAATGTGGTAGATTTATGTGCTATATCACTAAATCGGTACCATTTGGTAAATTTCGATTCAAAAGTGGTAGTTCTATGCTAATTTCTCCTTTGCTGACAAGAGACGGCAATCTGCGTGCTGCTGACCCTTATTACCAGCTGCAGGATTCGTGCCGAGTGCCGTGTCCGGATTCCAGATGGTGGCAACGACCTATGGTTCAGGCATCCAACCCAGTCCTGACTGAAACTCCGTCCTAGCTACTCCCTCCGTTCAACAATAGATGACTTGCATTTGTCTATATATGAATGTATCTAGACACTAAAACATGTCTAGATAAGTGAAAGTCATCTATTGTTGAACGGAGGGAGTATAATGGTCTCCCATTTGATTAAGCTGATGGGCGACGATGAGGAACAATAAGAAATTTATGCAGCCTGACACCAGACTATCTTGTTTCATTTCTTATTTACAAACCTCCTCCTGAGAGAGAGAGGCTGTCAGCTTGGAAAGTCCTTGGTTGCAACACAACCCTACCGCACCGGTCTGATACTTTTCTCTAGGCCCGATGTTCCAGGCAGGAGGAGAGCAGCTGCATTTACAAAATCAGCGCAAAGCTGTGGATTCCGGAAACGCTAGCTGACTAGCATACATACAAGCCGTACGTGCAGCTACGGGACGGGGAAAACAATCTCTACCGGAAACAAACGATTCCGGCCATCAACGGGCAGCACAAGGGCCGCGACTTGAGGCCGGGAAACGCCGCGAAGCGCGCACGAGCCAAAGGCGGACGCACGTGGTTTGGACCGTCCGATCGTATAGGTTATCTTTCCCTACTACTCCTAGATCTAAACCAGTATATTAAGAGGCTATAAGCAGAGTGTCATCTGTTTTCTTGCGTATAGGTCCGCATGATCGACGCGATCATCGGGCCACTGCACGCACCACGCCAGAGCACCACTAGCTGTGTCTGTCCGTGATCATCATGGCGCTCTGCTGGCTTCTCATGTCGTCTGAGCGCACACACATATGGCACCAAGCACACGGGATTTCCATCAATGTGATTATTAAGATAAACCCTCCTTTCAAAATGAACTAGTATCATAGTGTGCGTTTCTTTTCAAAAGGGAGAAGGTTGGATCGATCCTTGCATAAAAGGCAGTCTCGGACCCCCAAACTGTGTAAAGGCTTCTTTGAAACGAGTATGCAAATTCTCCGGGTGAAAACCCATGAACCCCCCTCCGGCTAAATAGGGCACTGTCGGCGACGTGCGGCGTATTCCTATTGAAGATGTTGGCTCAAATCTTCATCGTTAGGGATGGCGATCCCACTTTCGGACTTTGTTTGCATCTCTCGGCATGACACTTGTGCGACGATCCCATCTTGAAGTATTTGTACAGGAGTAGCATACGTTTCATTGGTCTCCTGCTATTTTCATTAGTGATTTTGTCATCGACGAGGCTGTCGTAGATGTTGGAGAACACGACTACGTTGGTTTATTTTTTCTGTGTTCAACCTTGATGTTTGGCTAGTAGCACGTGAGGTGATATATCCTTGTGTTCCTACTATTAGTGATTATTCTTATTCGTCTGAGGGTGATATGTCCTCATATCCCTATTGTTAGGGACTATTCTTACTTTCTTAATAACACTTGAGGTGGATATGCCATGTTTATCTTGAATGTGAAGTTGCATATCTAGTTTTTTTTAATAGTGTTGATTCATTTAATCTTGTGTCCACCATGTGTTGGAGCACCGACTTCGCTGAAGCACCGGTGGCGCCATATCCGGCAACCCTTGACCTATTTCCCGCAATCCAAAACACCTACCCAAAGCTCACAACCTCCACCATGGGAATCCATGGTGTTTTTTATATATCCGCCTCGAACTCCGCCTCTTGAGTTCATCCATGGCGTGCCAGCCAACTTGTGGCCGATATTAAGGAGTAGAAGAATGGGAGGAACCGATGGGTAGAAAGGTATTAGGGCGTAGGAGGAGTTATCTAGGCGTGAGGAGCAGGACCAATGCGTGCCCGAGAATATATATATATATATATATATATATATATATATATATATATATATATATATATATATATATATATATAGAGAGAGAGAGATATATATATATATATATAGAGAGAGAGAGAGAGAGAGAGAGAGAGAGAGAGAGAGAGAGAGAGGGTGTGTGTCATAAGACCCGAGAGGGTGATCCTACGACCGTTCCATGAAAAAGGGCATAGAATTGCGGCATAAGAGTAGGGACGGGGTGTTGGATGTATCTGTTGGAGGTATACCATAGGGACAATAATATTCAGTTATTATTCTATCTCCAAGTTCAGAATTAAATTTATGTCATCGTGCTACAACCGCTATAGCACTTGAAAAGTGAGTTTTCAAAACAAAATATTTGTGCGGGTATGAAGACATAAACAAAAAAGAATTTCTAATCTTGTCTCTAAGATTACCTTATGTTTTGTAAGATAATCACATTTTTCTGATCATGGACTTAGAAGAAAGTCTAGCAAAATATAAGAGTTTATTGTTAGGGTAACAACAGTACTAACCGACATAAGTGTATGTTTTTGCTAAAGAGACTAAACAATCATTATGTATTTTAACAAATGCATATGAAGTTAACATTGACTATAATTCCTATACTATTAGAATATCTAGTGACCGCATGATCGAAAGTTTATACTTTGGATATCATCAACCATCTTACTTTAACTGGGGATTATAACGGTGATATCTGGGTATGACCTAGAAAGTGTAATAAAACTGAGATCGGTCAAACTTAACTCCTATAGACGATAGAGAGATACATTCTCTGGGCCCTCTCAATATCACCGATCACATATCATCTGGCCAAACATAGTGTGATTTTATCATAGGGTCATCGGTGGTATGGATGAGAAAAGAAAACGATATCGGTAAACGAGTTATATGTGTTATGATCAAAGAGTTTGATCACACTAGATCACATAGTCTCACCTCGTGATCTCGTTGGTACCGTGAAGTTAAGGGATTATGTGCAATGAGTAACTTATAAGGTTCCCTCATTCTTCGGGAACATAGAGGAGCCATCATAAACGTCCATGGTCCCGCTGTTGGTTATCATTCGGTAAATGCCCGAACATGACTGTGTGTTATCGAGCCTTTACGGGACACACGCTTAAGCCGCGTCAACCTTTTATTGAGAGAAATAATGTGTTGTTATTGGTTTTATGAATGTAAGATGTCGTTATGATATCACAGAAACAATTGTTACAATTCTGAATGTCCTTATTAATATAAGTTTTATTTTATTTGTCTTGGCTTACCAAATATTGTAATATCTTGTTGTTACACTCTTTGTACTAAGTTTTCAATTAAAGAAAGAGTGATTCGTCAGGCCACCGTTGATAAGGGAACTAACCGTCTCATTATTTCGATTTAAACACCGAGACTGTCGAATCTCTGACTCTACAAATCCCTTAGGTGATCCTATCGGGTTTCGATTAGGAGAACCCATGAGCGCTGGTGGAATCGTCGGCTAGACAGGGGGCGAGATTTACCCAGGTTCGGGGCCCTCGTAGAGGTAAAACCCTTAGATCTGTATTGATGAAAAGATCGGTTACAATGGTGGAACTCGAATCGAGAGTAAGGACTCGAGTTCAAGGTTTCGATGGTGAGGTGTTGCTTGGCCCTCTACCGGTGGTTCTCCTGGCCTTATATAGGTGGCCAGGTCTCAAATCTTACCCGGAGAGGACTCGAATTCTAACCCTAGGTCGGTTACAAGTTTCCAAACTTAACCCGCAAGTTAGTGCGGGTGGGCTTCACGTAGGCCTTCTACAATACTCCAAGGGCTCCTATTCTTGGGCCTTAACCTTGGGCCTGAGATGGGGTGTCCTTACCCGCAGGGTCCAGGATCCATGCCTTCGTCAGTAGCCCCCGAGCGTTTGCTCGAGTGGGTTTTTTCCAGTCGAGTAGACGGTCGAATCTTGGCCTTCCTTTCCTGCGGTTAACCAGTTTGGTTGTTTTCCTGTTTAGAGGGCGTGTACCCTGTATTATAAGCTTTCATACTCGAGTATCGAGCAAAGCAAGTGCCTGCTTTTATGGCTTTTTGTCGCAAAAGGATGCGGCGCAGCAGCTTGGCTCTCCCGAGAGATCAGGGCCAATTAATTGCGACTAGGGCAAAAACATTTCTGGCCTACACAGATTCGAGACCTCCGACTCAAACCCGGTAAGGTGATTGTTGCGACTGGGCCGTTGTGGTCTTATCGAGTCGAACTTAACCTATGGGGGTACCCGGCGGGTCCGCTAGGATTTTTCTTCGTGTTGTTGACACGGAATCATACCGGAGGACGCAGCTTTTGAGTGCGATTCCAGGCCCTCAAGAGAGATGTTTCGGGTCTTACCTTCATATTCGAAGAATATGGCATCCGGATGTGCCTAGTCGGCTAAACAATCCAGGTTTTTATGATGTGTGAATATCATGTGTGAAAAAAGGTAGGTTCCGCCTACTCGAATAATTGTTTGAGTTAGTAGATCCATACGAAAGAATTTTCGTGTTAGGAATTTTTGCGCCCATATGAAAGAGTTTTCATGTTTGGGATGCTGCACCCGTACGAAAGAGTTTTCGTGTGTAGGGTATCTTTCTCTTGTTTAAAGAGATTTTGTTTCTTTGCTTATGAAAGAATTGTTTCTATTCGAAGGAATTTTGTTCATACGAAGTTATTTTCGTGTTTGAACTTTCCATTCGAAACTTTTTTTGTCCTGATGATGCGCGCTATGACGTCATGGCGCACTTTTCTCCTCCCGATGGGACGTGACGGAGTGCGAGCAGATAGGGCTGGCCCACCTGGTCAGCTTTTTGACCGGGAAACGAGACGTCGTTCCCGGTTTTCACGCAAACCGCGCAGTAAATGCGCACGATCTTCTGTTGAGATCGTGGCAGGAAACAGCGTTCACCGCCCCTTCGTTTCATCTTCACACGTGGTGGTAGCGATGAGCGACATGTGGTGCATCGAGTGGCCAGGATTGATTCGCTCCGTGTATAAGTACGGGTGTTTGCGCTGCGGTAAAACTTTCCCAGCCTTCGTCTCCAATCCATCTTCTTCTTCGCGCCCATATTCTTCCTCTCCTCAAGCTCGTGCTGTCAGCCATGGCCGGTGGAAAGAAATGCGGCGCTGCTGTTTCCGCATCCGGGGAAGCCTCAGTGCACCCTGTGCCGCGCTCGGGCAACTGGAGGTCGCCCAACACCACTGCAAAACGCGTCAAGGAGATGCAGCGGGAAGGACTGCTGCCAGCGGAGTCCGAGAAGCGGGTGCGCCTCGGCAAGAAGGAGGAGGTACCCAATCCGCAAGCGAACGAACGTGTGGTCTTTGCGGACCACGTGTCGCGCGGCCTCTCTTTCCCCCTCCATCCATTTCTTCTCGGGTTGCTGTATGTCTATGACATACAGCTTCACGATCTTCCCCCGAACGCGGTGCAGCACATATCGTGCTTCATCGTGTTCTGCGAATGCTTCCTAGGCATTCGCCCACATTGGGGGCTCTGGAGGGCTCTCTTCAAGGTTCAGATCTTCCGCGAGAAATCGCAGGTGGACTCCGAACCTGGCGAGCCGCTACGCACGGGTGGCTTCGGGATCCAAGCTCGATTGGAGTCCAGCTACTTCAACATGCACTTCATCGACTCCGCCCAGGGATGGAGGAAAAAATGGTTCTACGTCATCGACAACAGCTCGGGTGGAACTCATGAATTCCACCCGTTCGCTGTTCTGAAGAAGAGGAGGTCCTGGGCGCACAAGCTGTCGACTGAAGAAACTGAGGTCGTCACGCCGCTACTCGCCAGGGTGGCCACCCTTCGCGACCAGAGTGCTGGGGTTGTATTAAACGGACTGCATCTGGCGGCCGTCTTCCTCAGGCGCAGAATCCAGCCTCTGCAACTTAGGCCTTCCACAATGTGGGAGTACCAAGGATCTGAGGACCCTAGCCGAGTGAGTCGCGAGGAGCTCTCGAACGTCGAGTTCGAGAAGAAAATCGCGGCTATCACTAGCCTGAAGGTGGGAGAGAAATTTCCCGACTGCACAGTTGCAGCCTTTGACGCGTCGAAGCCTCCGCCAGTCGAGGTGAGTTTATCCTTCGCCTCTTCTTTTGTCTTCTCGTTTGTTCTGAGTTTCAATCGAATGAATTTTTCCTTGCTTTCTTCTGTTTTCCATAGAGTTTGTCCATGGCCACCTGCTATCCTCCTGTATCTGGGGCGGAGGCCTTAGAGTTGTTGACGAGTAACCTGGAAGGCCCAGCCGACACCAGTGTTGCCGACGCTTCTTCGAGCTCCGACCAGGATTCTTCGGATGACGCAGGAGACTCGGGTGGCGATCGTTATAAACGTCGTCGGGTAGAAGGCGATGAGGCCACTTCTAAGGACAACTCCTTGGAAGAGTCGCCCGGGAAGGAGCCCATCCACGCTACTCCTCTGCAAACGCGCGCCCCTTCCTCCTCATTCCCAGTTATCCAGACCGCCTGGAATGCGGATATGCTGGATGAGGATGAAGACGATGAGTAAGTTTTTCTCCTCGTTCTTAGTCGAACGTTTTTCCTTTGCATCTGTATTGACGCTTTGTCTTTTGTCGCAGACTGCAAACCATTAGTCCTCGCAGATACGCCTCTTCTCTTCCTCCCGAAAGGAGGAGTAAGGCAGGAGCTGCGGATGAGGCTCCCACTGTAGGCACCGTCCAGAATTTGCCCAGCGTAGCCCCCAAGGCAGCGACTATGGAACATGAAACTCCTAGTTTAGCTGCCGGGGCTTCAGCTTCAAAGGAGGTGTCGGGTAGCTCCGCAGACCCCCTCTCCCGTGCCAAGGGCCAGGTAAATTCTGTTACTTGTCTTTTAATTTATTTATCGGGTGCACGACAGTGCTCCCGATGGGAGTAGCCCCCGAGGCTGTAGTCGATCACATGTGATCGGCTACAGGCTCAAAAAACTTTCTTTTCCTTCTTCTTTATTTTATCGGGTGCACGGCAGTGCTCCCGATGGGAGTAGCCCCCGAGGCTGTAGTCGATTGATTGTAATCGGGTACAGGCTCCAATTCTTCTCTTCTAATTTTTCTATCTCTGAATTTCTTGCAGTCGCTCATTGACTCCCTTGCGGCAATTGGGCGCCGTGTTGTCCTCGCCGAATCTGACTGTTCGTTCTTCGAGCGGAGCGCAGTCGACTCACTTCTGAAAACGAGCTTCTTTGAAGTAAGCTCATCCCCCTTTCTTTTTTTGTTTGCACCTTTCCCATTAGTTCTTCGATTCTAATAGATATTGTCGTGCAGCTCAACTTGAGTTTTCGAAGACCGAGAAGGACGATGCTTCTACTCGGGCAATACATCTGGAGGCTGAGCTGGCGGCTGTTCGCCAAGATCTGGAATCCTCCCGCATGTCTTCGGCTGACCTCGAAGGGAAACTTTCTTCTACCCAAGAGGCCTTGAAGAAGCTGCAGACGGCCAGCACCAAGGCGGATGCTGATCTTGTCGATTTTATCCGTCCCCTTGTCGGGCGCCTTGCGGGTGAGTTATTTTGGGTTTATAATTTATTTTCTGCTGTCTTGATTTTTGACGCTCTTCTTCTTTGTAGGTCTTCTTGGTGTTTCTCTAGAGCTCCCAGGGATCCAGCGGGTGGACGCGCTGACGGATTCCCTCGCCCAGCTTAGGAGGCATGCCGAAGGAATTTGCTCCTTGGTTGGCAACGCCACTCAAGTGTTGACGCAGATGCATGGTCGCCTTCTCGTCAATGCTTCTTCTCCATCCGCGCTAGGTGACCTGCTGAAGATCTTCTCGGGGAACAACCTCCTGGATGCCTACGCGGTTGCTCAGTCGGAGTCTGGGGCGAAGACGGTCATCCATTTTGCGCTAGCGCATGGAGTTAGCGTCTTGGAGGAGGCTTATTCGGAACTCCCAGTCGACCCCTCCACGGGCAAAAAGGTACGGCTCTCTCGTTTTGGCGAGCCAGCCGCCATCCTTGCTCGGAAGCTGTCTGAGCTGTTTGCTCGACTTAAGGGAGGGACGACTGCCGCGAGTGGGAGCACCACTGTAGCTTCTTAGGCTTGTATTTCTTTTGCTTTACCAGCTCGATTATAATGAACCTTGGGATGTATTCCCGTATTTTCATTGTCTTTAATCGAGGTGTTCTTCTGAAAATGCTTCTTGTAATTGTTTGTCTTCTCCTGATGGGAGTAGCCCCCGAGCACCTGTTGAATATGTGGTGAATGTATCTCGAGTAGGGCACCTTATTCCTTTAATCTTCTTTTTGATCTTCAGGTAGCCGAGGTGGTCGCAAAACCCTCAAGTGGACCTGCTGCCCGAGCTGATCCACTTGTTGCCGCTGTTGGGACTTTGGCGGGTCTCCGTGATCGTGTAGCCGATGGTGAGCGCAGGCTGAAAGTGTTGCGTGCGGTAGCCGATGTGGCGAAGTCCAAGCAAAAACTGGCGACTGAACACGAGAAGTTTGTGATGGACGAGTTAGCTTCCCTTGCTAGGGAACTGTTGTGTAAGTAATACAACCCCCAGGTCTTCTTTGTCTTGTTTCCTTATCTGATCACGCATATTTGTTCTTCAGTTGTTAAACCGGATGATAGGAAGGAAAAACTGTGGGTAGAAAACCACATTCTTCAAGAAGCTGGCAGCTCAAGGCCTCATGCGAATAATTTTTGGTCTGATCGCAGCCGAGGTTTTGTGTTGGCTACTTTGAAGTTCCGTGTCTCCCAGGTAAAAGTTCTCGTGAGTTCTTTTCACGAGGTCTTGATCGCGATGAATGCTGCATTCTACCCGCTTGAAAGGGGTCCTGAAGACTGGAGCTATCTCCTCGGGCTCTTCGGGCAAGAGGGAGAAATTCGCGAGTGCGTGCGCAATCAGATGACTTGCGGCGCGGTGGTGGCTCTCTCCTTTGTCCGAATATGGCATCCTGAAGTAAATTTTAACTCCGTAGCTAGGCTCCCAGATGGTCCAATCGATGATATTTCTCCGCATTATGATGATGTTTGTCCTGCAGCGGAGAAGATCATTCGACTGACCTCTGAGGAAGTAAATAGAGTGTTGGCGACTGAGAATGCTTATCGCCATGATTGATTGTTGAACGTGGATATTCTGTGGTGATGTATAGTTTGTAAAAACTGTTGTAAGGTGTGTAACCTTGTGTGTATAAATTTTCTTGTGATGCTTAGTTGTAGGCGTAGCCCCCGTGTGTTTATGGGGTGTGTACCTGTAACTATTTAGCATGTAAGAATGAATAATCTTCGAGTAAATATGGTTGAGAAACCACGTATTTTATTGCTATGACTGAGAAGTCATGTATTCGGGCTACAGGAGTGGCTAGTATAGCCTTATTTGTTGTGAGAACATGTAAATCTAAGGATAAAATTTGCAGAGGTGTGCGATATTCCAAGGGTTGGAATAGATTCCTCCAGTCGATGGATTCTTCAGCCTGTAGGCTCCACCTGGGATGACTTCGTGTATGATGAAGGGTCCTTCCCATGGTGGCTCGAGCTTGTGTCTTCCTTCTGCTTGAGTCGCGGCACTAGATCTCCAACCGCGAATGCTCTGTGGCGTATACGGCGACTATGATAATTTCGCAGTGATTGTTGATATACTGCGGATCTTGCGAGCGCTATATCGCGCATCTCATCGAGTGCATCCATATCTTCCGCGAGTGCCCTGTTTGAGGTTTCTTCGCTGTAAGCCACAACTCGCGGGGCGCTGAACCGAACATCCTCGGGAAGGATTGCCTCTGCCCCGTATACCATGAAAAATGGCGTGTAGTTTGTGGATCGGTTTGGAGTTGTGCGGAGGCTCCATAGCACGGAGGGTAACTCTTCGGCCCAATGTCCGGCTGCTGGGTGTAGACGATCGAGTAGACGTTTCTTGATTCCAGCTGAAACTAAGCCGTTGGATCTTTCGACTTGCCCGTTCGTTTGCGGGTGGACAACTGAAGCAAACTTGAAGTTGATGCCCTTTTCCTCGCAGAACTGTTGTGTTTCCTTTGCTGTGAAGTTTGTGCCATTGTCTGTAATGATGTCATGTGGTACCCCGAATCTGCATACGATGGAGTCGAGGAACTTGACTGCGCATTGGGCACTAGCCGAAGTTACTGGCATGGCCTCGATCCATTTGGTAAATTTGTCGACTGCGACCAGCAAGTGTGTATATCCACCTGGAGTGGACTTGCGTAATGGTCCTACCATGTCTAGCCCCCATTGCGCAAAGGGCAAGGCGATGGGTATCATGTGCGGTTCCGTAGCGGGTGCATGTGGTCTTGGCGCGAATCGCTGGCAAGCATCGCATCGTTCGACTAGCTGCTTTGCGTCGGTGGCTGCTGTGAGCCAATAGAATCCCGCTCGGAAGGCTTTTCCCACGATTGCTTTCCAGCTAGCGTGATGCCCGCAGTCTCCTTGGTGGATGTCCTGGAGTAACTCTCTGCCATCTTCGGGTGCGATACAGCGCTGAAGTATACCTGAGATGCTTTGCTTGTATAATTCTCCGTTGATTACCCGAAAGGATTTGCTGCGTCTGATTATCTGTCGAGCCTCACGAGGATCTGCCGGGAGCTGTTTGGTGGTCAGGTAGTCGAGGTATTTCTGCGTCCAGATTGGCTCGACCAAAAAAACCTGTCGTGAAATGTTATGAATAACCTCGATGATGGCGACCTGCGGGCTGACCTCTATTTCTTGTGTTGTGGGTGTTCCTGCAGCTTTTTTGACTTTGACAGAGCGCTTGGTCATCCTCTCGAAATATATTCCTGGCGGTATGGATGTGTTTGTAGAACCCATGTTTGTCAATGTATCTGCTTCTTCATTACTGGATCTCGCAATGTGCTTCAGCTCGCATCCTTTGAAGTTTCCTTCGAGTAGGTTGTACATGTCGCGATATGCGACCATGTTTTCGGCAACTGCGTCGCATTCTTTCATTGTTTGCTGTACGATGAGATTTGAGTCGCCGTAGATCATTAGTCGGGTGGCTCCACAGGCGACTGCCATCTTCATCCCATGTAACAGAGCTTCATATTCTGCGTCATTGTTTGATGCCGGATCATCGGGTGGAAAATCCAACCATAGGACGTATTGCAGCTTGTCTCCCCTAGGAGATATGAGGACAATTCCAGCTCCCGCTCCTTCGTTTCGTTTGGACCCGTCAAAGTACATTATCCAGTTGCTCGTGTACTCAGGCGGTCCTGGCGTTTGTAGCTCTGTCCACTCTCTTAGGAATTCCACGAGTACCTGGGATTTGACTGCGTTGCGTCCTGCATAAGTGATGTCCCAGGCGCCCAACTCGATGCTCCATTTGGCTATTCTTCCGGATGCCATGGGGTTGTTCATGATTGTCCCGAGTGACACATCATTAACCACTGTGATGGCGTGTTCCTGGAAGTAGTGCTTGAGCTTTCGGGCTGTAAGAACAACTCCGTATGCGAGCTTCTGGTAATGAGGATATCGTTGCTTGCATGGCGAGAGCACTTCGCTAATGTAATAGATTGGTCGCTGAACTCCGTACGCTTTGCCCTCCTCAGGTCGTTCGACTATGATTGCTGTGCTGATGACCTGGTTTGTGGCGGCTAGGTACAAGTAGAATGGATCCCTTTCTTGCGGTGTTGCAAGGACTCGCCTACTTTGCAACGATCGCTTTAAGTCCGCGAATGCTTGCTTAGCTTCTGGTGTCCACTCGAATTTGTCCGTCTTCTTCAGCAGCTTGTAGAAGGGTAACGTTTGCTCTCCCAATCGTGCGATGAACCTGCTCAGGGCGGCTAGTCGCCCTGCGAGCTGTTGGACTCCGCGTAGATTGGTTGGCTCCTTCATTGTCAAGATTGCTTGTATTTTCTCTGGGTTAGCTTCTATGCCTCTGGCGGATACCAGGTACCCGAGAAGTTTCCCTGCTGGAACGCCGAAGACACATTTTGTCGGATTGAGCTTGATCCTGTATGCGTTGAGGGCGTCGAATGTTTCTCTAATATCCTCGAGGAGTGTGCTCTCAACTCGAGTCTTGATGACTATGTCGTCAACGTACACTTGTACGTTCTTGCCAATGAGCTTGGCGAGGCATTTTTGCATGCAGCGCTGGTATGTTGCGCCTGCGTTCTTGAGCCCGAAGGGCATTGTCGTGTAGCAGTATACACCGTGTGGTGTGATGAATGCTGTCTTTTCTTCGTCCTCCCGTTTCATCCGGATCTGATTATATCCCGAATAGGCGTCCAGGAAAGAGAGGCGTTGACAGCCTGCCGTAGAGTCCACGATCTGGTCGATTCGCGGGAGGGGGAAGTTATCCTTGGGATAGTGCTTGTTTAACGACGTGTAGTCGATGCATACCCGAAGGATGTCCGTGTTCTTTTTGGGGACCAGTACCGGGTTTGCTAACCAAGTGGATATCTTGATTTCCCTGATGAATTTTTCTGCTAGCAATTTGTTTACTTCTTCTCCAAGCGCATTCTGCTTGGGTTCTGAAAATCGTCGAGTAGTTTGTTTGATGGGTTTGGCATGTGGAAAGACTTCGAGTGAGTGCTCGGCAAACTCCCTGGGTATTCCTGGCATATCTGATGGCTGCCAGGCAAAAATTTCCCAGTACTCACGGAGGACTTCGACGAGCGTGCTTTCCTATGCTTGCGGAAGGGTGGTGGAGACCATCGCTATCTTCGCGGAATCTGTCGGGTGCACTTGATGCTTTCGGGTGTCACTGTTAGCGCTGAACTCCAGTTCAGGCGCGTTTTTCTTTGTGAGGGGCATCACGGAGTGATCCGTGGTTTTTGCCAGCTCTTGAAGTTCTTCTTGCATCCTGAAAGATTTTGCGATCTCATTGAATTCAATGTCGCACTTGTTGGATTTCTGAAAGTCTCCGTCAATGGTGATTATGCCATATTCTCCAGGTAATTTGAGCTTCAGGTAGGCATAATGCGGTACTTCCATGAATCTGGCGAACGATGTTCGACCAAGGATGGCGTGGTACTGCGAAGGCCAATCGACAACTTCGAAGTCGAGGAATTCTCTTATGTAGTTGCTCTTAGTGCCCAGCACAACTTCTAGGATGATTGTTCCGAGTGGACGGATTGCCTTTCCTGGAACTATCGCGTGGAAGGATGTTTCTGATTCCTGGAGGCCGTCCAAGTTCCTGTTCATCCGACGGAGTGTATCCGCGTAAATAATGTTGATGCCACTGCCACCATCCATGAATACGCGGGCCAAGTCATAGTTGCCAATTTGTGCTTGGATGACAAGGGCGGCGTGTCCTGGTCGATAGACTCGTGGCGGGTGGTCCTTCATCGAGAATGTTATCGGCTGGTCTGCCATCTTCAAGTACTCTGTTTTTGTTGGCGGTGTCTGCACGGCCATGCACAATTGCCTCGTGTTAGTCTTTTGAGCTCTGCGGGATGGACATACCTTCTGGATCATCGCGAGTTGCCCTGCTGGATTCGGGTACGCGTTGGCCCCGGAGTTTTGTGCTGGTGGTGCAGGTAGCGCAGCTAATGACATGTTTGGATTTGCTGGTGGAGGTGGGGGTTGTGGCGGTTGGAATCCTTCGTGGCCTCCTCCTGGAAGCGGTGGGTAATTTTGGGTGTTTGCAGATCTTTTTTTGGCGAGTGCTTCTGAGATATCAATAAACTTTCGGCAATCCTTAAGAAGGTGCGTTGTCTTAGTTTTGCCCGTGCGCTTATCTGTAAATAGATGTAGCGAGCAGTATCCATCGAGGTCTTCCTCGGGTGATTTTTCTTCAGCCTTTGGTCTCCACTCGCGATTCCCATGGCGACCGGAGTCGCGGCTTCGCGTGAATTCCGCCGCTACTAAATCTTCTCTGTCCTCGTGATCATAATACTTCCTCCTTTTCCTCCGGCCATGACGGTCTTCATCATGCGCAGGTGATGAGGCTCTCTCATTGCGCACTGCATCTTCTCCGTTAGCCCATTTTTCGGCTATGTTCATCAGCTCCCCAATAGTTTTGGGTGCGGCTCTGGCCAGTTCTTCTCTGAAAGTCGTTCTTCGAGCGCCTTTTGCGAAGGCTTCAATCGCTACTTCTTCCGAGATAGTTCCTGCGGTATTCCTCAGCGTAGTCCATCGCTGGATGTACTCACGGGTGGATTCGCCACTTTTCTGCTTGCACGCTCGCAGTTCTTCAATGGTGGCTGGCCTCTTGTAAGTTGACTGGAAATTTTTGCAAAAATCGCGGTGCAAGTCATCCCACGATGCGTAGCAAGATTTTGGTCTTCTTTCTAGCCAACTACGGGCCGCGCCGGTGAGATGCAAATTGAGGTATTGCATAGCCGTGTTTTTGTTCCCACGTTGGCATTTTACTGCTGTGAGGTAATCGCTTAGCCATTGAGAGGGCTCGAGTGAGCCGTCATACTTCGTCACTTCCGTGCTAAGCTTGAATCTTTTGGGCAGAGGTGCCTCGCGGATACTGCGGGCAAAGCAGAGAGCGCCACAGGTTTCGTCATCCGAGGAGCCGGACGAAGAGCGCTCGCGATATCGCAAAGCCCTTGCCTTGTCCACCCTTTTTTGAGCGAGATCTGATCGCGCGTAGTATTCTGGCCGGTCGCGGTCGGCATCCTTCCTTGGTTCCTTGCTTCACTTTCGCGAGCGGCTGCTATGATGCCGCGAGCTTTTATCTCTCGGACTGCCTCCGCTGCTGCTCGGACTGTCATCACGGCGCCGTGCTTCTTTTCCTCGGCCACGACGTGGCGACCTGTCCCTTCTTGGCGAAGAGCTCCTACGTTTGCGGGATGCTTCTCTATCCTTCTCTTTCTCCTTCTCCTGTTCCTTCTCCAGCTGCTCTGCGGCTTTCTTTCGATCGTAGGCGGTGAGCCTTGCGGCTGCCAGCCCTAATCCCTTGCGTACTTGATTATACTGCTCCGCCCGAGGGTCGCTTTCTGTCGGTTGGTTCATCTGCATGTAGGTTGCTGCGGCTAGAACCGCGGCAGCAGGAGTTTGCGGGTAGACATTGCCGTCGTCATCGACTCGCATGAGAGAAGGAGTGATCGATCTGCTGGTTCCGGCTAGGGACTCATTGTTCCTGGATGTAGATGCGTGCCCCTTTCTCGCGGGTCGGGTTCCGACCGAGGGTGTTATGGACAGCCCATCTCGCCTTTGGCTCGACTCATCCGCCGCTCTTCTTCGGCGGGCCAGATCTATCCGAGCGTCTTTGATGGTCGTGGCTGCTCTTTGATCCGCCGCTCTCCTTTGCTCGGTTCCAAGATTCCCGTGAGACGCCGATTATGTTGCGCTCTGCCGCGCTATGTTCCGTTTCCGAGGCTTGTTCCGATCCTGCCATGCAGACTTGAGCCAGTCGGGGCTCGTGCGTCCTAGGCATAGGTCGGAAGTTTCTTTGAATTCTTGATGGTTCCTCTGTCGAGAGGGTATGATAGTCGTTGGCGTTGAATCGGATGGACTCGCCGCTTTTCTCCAGATGACGGCGCGAGTCGACAGCTCCAGGTTCAGTTTCCGATTCATCCGAGAAGTGGAGGATCCCGTCCCTGTTGGTCACGAATTTCAGGCTCCCGAACGTCAAGGTGACGCTTTTCTCCAGATCCTCGAATACCGGGCGCGATTCCGGCGAGTGAGGTGTGACCACGACAGATCCGATCCGTATAGGATTGTTCGGAGCTGTAGTCGATGGTTTCCAACGGGAGTGGGTTGTCGATGAAGCCGAAGATGCCGGTGATCCAGCGCCCGTCGTCCCCACGGTCGGTGCCAATTGTCGAATCTCTGACTCTAATCCCTTAGGTGATCCTATCGGGTTTCTATTAGGAGAACCCATGAGCGCTGGTGGAATCTTCGGCTAGACAGGGGGCGAGATTTACCCAGGTTCGGGGCCCTCATAGAGGTAAAACCCTTACTCCTGCCTCTTGTCGATCTGTATTGATGAAAAGATCGGTTACAATGGTGGAACTCGAATCGAGAGTAAGGACTCGAGTTCAAGGTTTCGATGGTGAGGTGTTGCTTGGCCCTCTACCGGTGGTTCTCCTGGCCTTATATAGGTGGCTAGGTCTCAAATCTTACCCGGAGAGGACTCGAATTCTAACCCTAGGTCGGTTACAAGTTTCCAAACTTAACCCGCAAGTTAGTGCGGGTGGGCTTCACGTAGGCCTTCTAGAATACTCCAAGGGCTCCTCTTCTTGGGCCTTAACCTTGGGCCTGAGATGGGGTGTCCTTACCCGCAGGGTCCAGGATCCATGCCTTCGTCAGAGACCCTTATGATTTTGTTGCTTGCTCGGGACGTCAAGGTTTAATCTTGAGAATGTTGATGTAAATTATCTGCTTCTTTATCCATTTTTAAACCTTATCTTTGTCATGAAAATGATGAAATAATAAATCTATATCGCCAATAATTACTAATGTGCAAATAAATTATCTGAGGTATCAGTGGTTGTGAGTAGTGTGTTTCCCAAAGTATCTCAGGGCATACTAATATACGAAGTTCTGTCCCCACAAAATATACATATGTAAAAACCCATGTTGATGCTCTCAGACGTGATCACACGCTTGTTGGGTTACCCCAAGGGGGAGGTATGATATAGTCTAGCGGAATTTTCACCAAATTCTCCAATAAGGGTTTACTGACCAGTAGGACTTCGAAGAAATGGAGAAGATTGCTTGTTGTCTGACACGTCAACAAGCATGGAACCAACACACAGCACACAAACTCTCTCTTGTCCGGAACTTTCCGAGAAGGTTGTCCGTCTTCTCGTCTTGCTGAAAACTAGAGAATTAAACGTATAAAGCAATGAAAAGTAATAAAACTAAAAACGGTACAATAAGAAAACAATGATGAAAGTGCTTTAAAGAAGGTTACAATAATGAGGAAAATTTATGGGTGAACAAATTACAGCTGGACAATTGACAAATCATAAACATATAACAATACTATTATGAAGAGATATAGTTCACGGATTCTAACATTGTAGGCATTACGTCAAGACATGTGGACTGCTATCCAACATACATCCATATCTAAAAGTTCACCTCAATAAATGTATCCAACAAATCCATCTGGTATTAAGTTGCAGCAACAAAGCGATTGCTTTGTCTGCAACAGACAAATGCATTAAGTAAAGTACGTAATGTAAGCTGTGGTTCTCGTCCATAGACAAAAGCACCATTATTTTCTCCCTAGTGGCAACAACACATCCCCCACCCGTCACGTTTCTGTCACTCGAGGACAGATGTAAGGGAGTCGTGAACTTACTATCTAGCATATAAATCCTCTCTTGTAGGTGAAAACAACTACGTGACCAAGGTAATCATAAACACCGGAGAGCAATACAATACAATATTAAAACTCTATACAAATATAAGTGAAGCGTCTCGGATTGACATGAACAAAATAATCATAATCTCATGATTCATCGGGTCCCAGAAAACACAACATGCACAATTACATAACGGTGGTCTCGATCATGTGAGGCAGCTCATCAAACTCTAAACATGGAGGCATAACGGAGAGAACAACCATATTGCTACTGCTATGGACCCGTAGTCCCGAGGTGAACTACTCACGCATTTGTCCGGTGGCGATCATGGCGACGTAGAGGCCTCTGGTGACGATTCCCCCTCCGGCAGGGCCAGAACAGGGCTGCATAAGCCCTAGATTGGACTTTCGAGGTTAGGGCGCTTCTCTATATGATTCGTCGAAAATAAGTCCATCCTCGAACGTTTTAGGGTTTAGGGAAATTTATAGGCGAAAAGGTGACGAGAGGCGGTGGCCAGGGTACCCAGTGGCCCACCAGGCGCTGCCTAGGGTGGGGCCACGCCTGGCACCTCCCTGGAGGCCCCGTGGCTCCCCTTCGGCTCTTCTTTGGACTTTGTCTTTGTTCCGGGTATAAAATGATCTCCGTGGATTTTTAGCCCTCTCCGAGAATATTTCTTTAACAACTTTTCTAAAATATAAAAACAGCAGAAAACAACAACTAGCTTAGGGCATCTTGTTAATAGGTTAGCCAATGAAAGCATGCATAAAATAAAGGGAAAATATGAAAACATGTGGAAAACATAAAAGTATTGGATATAAAATAAGCATGTAGTATCAAAAATTATAGATACATTTGCAATGTATAACATGCATGTCTAATCATTTCAGAAATATGCTAGCGGTAGAACCATACTCCAGGAGAACGCTTTTAGCCCTATTACAGCTCCAATCACTTTACCGTTCATTAGTCTAGTCTCATTTAATTTACTGTTTGTTCATAATCATCAGAATCAAACACTTTAAATATTCTCTTGCTCGTTTGGATTCAAACACAACTTGCAGGCATAAGTAAGGAGAAACTATCAAAGCTAAATACACAAGGCCATTTCCATAGCTCCACTATAATTCGACATTCCTATTTCGAAAGTAGCTATAACAACCATTTGCACTTGCAGGCATCAAACACCTCGTAGCCTCATGGGGTGCAGGAAAGACCCGCACCTTCTAGAAAATAAGTTCTTAGAGATAAGTTTGTCGGAGGGTGTGGGGTCGAGAGCAGCCGCCAGCGTCATCGCGATTGAGGAGGAGGACGCCATGGGAGGAAGAGAGGTTCTGTTGTTTTTCTGTAGATTAGATCACGTCGGTTAGCAAGGGAAGAGGACAACTTTGATACCATGGCAGCTTATACATGTTATCTGGATTGGAAGTGCGAGAGTGGATAGAATGAAACGGGGGGCATATGGTCCCCTCTATTTCAAATGTGCATTATACCACTATTTAAATATAAAAAATCTGGAACAAATTCAAATGCATAAGTGATGCAAACCAAGTGCGCGACACATGAGTTTCGTGGCGAATTTGTATTTACTTTGGCTCAAAAAAAAAGAATTTTTCGGTGCTATATAGCAGTATATATGTGACATATTTTGTCTTTTTACATAGACCAAATAAAAAGTCGTCTCTCCACGATGGTTTGTACTCTCACATAGTACCTTTAGATGTACGTCTAAGATTTTTTTTTTCGAAATTTTTTAACATTTGAAAAGTGCCTTTTCAAGACACGAGCATAGTAGATAGTACCTATAGATGTACGCCTACGGTTTATTTCCGAAATTTTTGAACATTTGAAAAGAGGTTTTCCAAGCCAGGAATATACACACACAGGTTGAAATGATTATTTTCCTGGGAAGAGCCCCCATCATGACACAATTACAGAGGAATATACCATGCGAGTGGAGTAGTACTATTCCTACCACACGTATAATGTACAAGTGTACAAGTTATTTTTCCTAACAAGGTGAGGTGATATATCGCTCTTGAGAGGAACATTGTCAAGAAAATGACAATAGACAAAGCTATGATGCTTGCCGATAGAAACCGGCCGTATATTCGGCTCTAGGGACCAGAAATCTCCGGCCAAACATCACGCATGATCGTTTGGTATTGTACGCGTTCTCGTCTCGTACATAGATTAGGAATACCATATCCACCCACCAGATGTGCATGCATCGCTTCTTTGAACCGGACAAACAAATGCGCACTGCAAGCTACATAGTTTTTTGGCCATATTCGAAAACAGCTCTATCAAGTGAGGTGCACCGCATCATTTATAATGGTTACGTACGTACCGCCGTTCACGTCAACTCGAAGAAGTTGTAACAATATTCGCCATTGCGAGTTCTCCGCGCAGTACGCGTGCTTGGAGTGTCATGGCTGGGTACAATCCGTATTCAGCCACCATTATATGCAAATGTCAAAGCAAACAAATATTATGTACTGGAGGTACTTGCATCCATGTCGGCTATATATAAGCCTTTGATTTCCTCCGTTGCTCCCTTTCGTTCTGGAAGTACCTTGGCACCTCGCAGACATGCCGGTCATGGTCCAGAAGCCCGGCGGTAGGTAGAAGTGATTTTAAGTTTGGTCACAAATTCAGATAGCAGGACTCGCAGACGGCTTCAATCTCACCTCATATATCCCTGCACGTTTCACTGAATTTTTCTAAATGGAATTTTGTTCACTGTCACGTGCATCCAGAGTTCCAGGCACGTACGTTTCCATTCTTCTTCGGACGTTGATATGGATCAATTTGGAAATTACGCTCAAGTAGAAACTTCAGCTGCCAAACATCGGTGACCGCTTCTAGGGTCGGCCCGGGCGAAACCCTAGACGCATCCTCCCATGTCTTTCTCTTCCAAGCCTATCCCACCGTCACTGGAGAAAACCGACCGGTAAAGCCTTCTCGGTGGATGGCGGTGGTGGGCTTTCATTCCTTCTGCTACGGGGACCTCCAGCCTAGTGTGGCGTTTGTTCCTAGACGATGTCGCAATGAGCCGAGCTCGGAAATCAGTTGAAAGTATGATTTGGTCAACTAGAAGGAAGGTGAATAGGTGACTAACATTTTATTTTAGATTGGTCTAAACAAGTAAAAAAAGGTTATCTAGATGTGCAACTAGGTGAATAACCTATGTGATACGAAACAAAGTAAGCAACGGAAACAATATGTAAATCACAAGATAAACCACAACTGTAAATAAGGAGATAAGGATATAATTCTCGTAGTTTCTTCCTAAGGGAAATACGTCTACGTTGGAGAGGTGTGGAGCCACCTAGACGCTCCAATAGCACGGATGTGCACACCTTATTCTCCTTGAGCTGCTCCGGCGAGGAAGATTCACGTTTTCACTACGAAGTCGACTTGAAGGTGTTGACCAAACCTTTACACAAGGTTGAGGCTACTCCACAAGATAGTTAGAGGCTCTCAACAATCCGAAACTTTTTGAATCGAGGTGGAAACAATAAGCACTAACATCTTATGCAGAGCTGGAAGAGTTGTTAGACACAACAACCCGCGGACGCTTCCTACGCTTGGTCTGAGAGTGTCCTTCTATCCCAAAAATGGCCAAACCCGGTACTGAGCACGGTAGTACAAAATGTGCACCAGTAGTACCGCGAAGGCAGCACAATGGGGCCACTACCGGGGGCAACTACCGAGCTGGAACCAAGGACTTTCTGTCCCGAAAATGGCCAAACCCGGTACTGGCGGTAGTACTACCGACATCCCAGTACGACCGGGCCAAGGGGCAGTACTACCGCACTTCAGAGTAAAAAAGCTTCTCCAGATTTCTGTGCACTCTTCTTTTTTTGTGGGGGGGGGGGGGGATACCAAGTTATCCTATAGACTTTTAAGGGACACAAATACATTTAGATACTCTAACCATGTTGTCATCAAACTTCAAAATAGGTATAGCACAGAATGCACTATCACCAGGGAGTCAACTTTGGAACCATTTGGTGGTGGCATGGTTGTGGTACCCACAAAGGTTGTATGGCAACCCACCGTGGATCTTGGCAGCGGCGGCTGCAACGACAAGTGTGGCGGCAGGAATGGGGTCAAAGGCAATGTCGTCAACCATGGTGGCCGGAGTTACTCGAGGTACAAGTGTGCCCCAATCTGAGTGAAAAACACAAAATCATGCCGTTCTGGCCTGTAGCTTGAGGCTTGGTCGCGGTTGTGGCCTATAACAAAAAGAATTATTTGAATGGGAACCCACTTTTTGCCAAGTTTGTTGTTTGCCGATGATGAGTATGGCATGGGTTTCCTAGAGGGATCCTTAAATTGGGTTTCAGCAATGCATTTCAATCCCATCATCGCACGGCAAAATATCATGTAGAACCATAGTTTTTGGCCATGTGATGTTGATATCGCCATAACTTTGCAACATTCATACCGAAGAAGTTTCATTATGTTTTCTTTCATGTATCTCGTGGGTAAGGCTCACACATGTTTGTTGTGGAGTGGTCTATTACACGACACATATGGGGGTATGGGTGTTTGTTTGTGTTCGGAAAGAAGGTGGTGGCCCAGTGGATGCGACGACACTTTATGGTCATGGTTTGGTGGTGCTTCTTCGGTAGCAGGATTGTAGCTCCGTGGATAAATCCCTTAGTTTGACCTTTATCAGTCATACCTAGCAACGACGATGTTTCAACGTCTTTATATGGTTGAAGGCATAGCATGGGATTTGCTTAGTTCTCCTCTTTAGGTTTAAAACGCATAATGTAATGTTTGATTGGATTCGGCTAGAACGCTACTCATGTGTTGTTAACCTTATTGAAGGTATTGTTTTTGGAGAATTTTCACATAGAATGTGTTTTTGTCAAGACAATAGTTGAAGCCGTCTAATGTCACCTTAGATCACTAGTAGAAAAAGGGCCTTTCATCCAACCCCTTTGATACGTCTCCAATGTATTTATAATTTCTGATGTTCCATTTTGATATTATGCCAATCGCTACATGTTTTCTATACACTTCATAGCATTTTTATGCATTTTCTCGGACTAACCTATTGACAAGATGCCACAGCGCCAGTTCTTATTTTCTGTTGTTTTTGTGTTTCAGAGAAGTTGTTCTGGAAATATTCTCGGAATTGGACGAAACAAAAGTCGAAGTCCCTATTTTTTTGTCACGTACACAAACATAGTTAGTTTTGCATATTGGCTAGGTTCACCATCAACAAAACATTCCAACCCTGCATTAGAGATCAAAGTTTGGAAATAGTGCAGAGTCCCTGCAGCATTCATGAATTCATAGCATGGATAGATGGAGGGGAATACACCCTCTTCACGGTGGATTCTCATGACTTCATGCACCTTCAACTCATGCTGGTCAAGTTGGTTTATATTCTCCTCCATTTCTGAAATCTTTAACACACCTCACAAAAATGATTATGAAGTAACTATATGAAAGAAACTACTGTAGAGACTTGTAAGAGGACTATACATCATCAAAACTAATTTATCTGCACATAGAACAAGCATGCAAGCTCACATAACTTGTCACCTATAGTATGAACATACTCAAGAAATAATCCACTAAAAAAAATTGGGTACTTGGATAATCGGAGGAGTCACATAGCGGAGAACAAATGCCCCAAATGTCAGCAGCAAAGATGGGCTGAGCAAGGAGATCAAAAATTGCGAGCAAAAACAGCAAGAACACAAGTTTGAGGAAGGGTGGTGTGTTTGGTCGGGAGAGAGAGTGAAGTGGTAGGTGAAGGAGCAAGTGGAGGGCCAGGGGGCCCACACCATGCCCTGGCGCGGCCTGGCATGTAGCCGCGTGTAACATCCCAGGATTTTCAAAATTCAAATAACATCATGCATACATTTGCATGATGACATCTTTGCATATTTTTCTTTCCACAACAAAATATTAAACTCATTTTTACCACATAGGCATAAAAAGGGTACCTTGAAGTCCTCATATTTGACCTATCTGAAATTATTTATTTTTGAAAAAGAACAATGCCAAAATACTCCTAATATCACTAGCTATTCAAAACATATTTTTAATTATTTTTCTGATAAAGTTTGAGGAGTTTATGGTTGGTTTTGTTAATGTTTTGAAAAAAAGAGAACAAAAAAGAAAAGAGGAAACCTATTCCACCGCACCCCGGGGACGAGCCCACCTCTCCTTTTTCCGCTTCCTTCCGCCTAGCGCGCAACACCCAGCAAGTTTCAGCCCACTGGGCCAGCCCGAGAAAGACTGCGCGTGCGCTCACTCCCTCTCACCCTACCCCCTCTCACTGCCCAGTGGCCACGCGGCCCACGTCACGGCGACGCCCCCCGTCTTCTTCCCCGTGCGGTGATCACGCCCTCGTGAATGGACCGAAACGGCCAAATCAATCCCGGTGTTAATCCTCGCGTTAAGTCCCCAAGTAACGCCTCCCTCCTCGCCCTTCTTAAGCCTCATACGCTCTTCTCCGTTTTGCCCCGAGACTCATCATCAGAGAGCCACCAGGCCGGGATATTTCGAGCTCGCGATCTCGCGGCGACCGACGGCGAGATCAAGGTCCCCTACACCGTACCGGCCATCCCGGACTCCCTCTTCCCTCCCTTTCTTCTTTTCTCGCGATGGCGAGTCGTATTGACATGTTTTTCGCCTCTTCTGTCCCGCAGCTCGACAGCTCCATCCTCGGCTTAGCTTCACCGTCGCCCCGAACAACTCCGGCGAGCAACAGAGGACGGAGAAGACCGCGCCGTGAAGGTCCACTTCGCCATCGACCTCACGTCCTCTCGCTGACCGTCTAGGTACTCTCCTCTGACCCTCTAGCCACGTGTAGCAACCGCGCTGAGCTCGCAGAGCCGAGCGCTCCCGATTCCGGCAACATTCCGGTGAACAGCGCCGCTCGGCCGCTCGGGATGCTTCTGCGCCGTTCGATCGAATCCAAAGGCTAGGAATAGATCACTTATCGAACCTTTAAGATTTAATCCTGGCCGCCCATCTCCCTTTAAATCATGCGGCCCGCGTTAGTCAATCCGCGCGAAAGGGTACGGGCCAATCAGAGGGCTCCATTTCATATACCTCGGATCGGTCAATTTATTTTCAAAACAGAATTAAACAGAATTAAAACCCAAACTTGTAAATTCAATAACTTTCGTTCTGTAATTCCAAATTAAATGATTTGTACTTTTGAAATTAGCAAGATGAGTAGAACACTTTGGATCTATAGAATTTTATTTTTGACACGTGCACAAACTTGTTATTCACATATCCATATTTTGCACTATTTTGCTCATAACTTTAATTCTATAATTCCTTTTTGAGCAAATCCAAGTGCTATGGTTTTGTTAAAATGTAATCTGTACAAAGAGTAGAAAATAACAACATTTAGACCACTTTAACATCATAATTATTGTTTTTGGTTAATAGATCTATATAAGAACACTAAAAATGTTATGATTATATTTTGGTATCTATTTTGTTTTCCTAAGTTTTTAGAAATGTTAGGAAACCAGAGAACAACATTATGTTCTTCATTCATAACATTTGTGGGGTTTATGCATATTTCATCATTGCATATCATGCATATATGTTTATGTAATGTTTTCCTTTATTGTTTGTTTATGTGTTGTTATTTTGTTTGTCTAGATTGTGAGGAGGAGCAATTCTACAATTGTGGTTGCTGTTCCAACTCATCCTACTGCCAAGGCAAGTGACACCCCATAATTTACCTATATTTTCAATAAGCATTAGTGGATTTTAGTAGTGTGCATGATAGAATCTTTTATAAAGTAATTATGCTATGCAATATCCTAGTAGTGTGTAGCTACCATTATACTTGATAGTCTTAGAACTTAGTAGATGCTCTGCTATATTACAAATTGTTTTACTAGATGTTGAGGAAAAAATTTCTAAGAATAACTAATCAATGAAACACCTGGGTGGAAATTGGATGTGATTGATTTATGTTGAGTGTTGCCTCAGGGCCCTTGTCAAAGGGTTATTCCACTTGAGGTTGTATTGTGGACGGCCACCCAGGAATAAAGAGATTAATAAGTCACTGTAAGTCTAGTAGCTTACCGTGCAGCCTTTTGACATATGGGCTTTGTCTTGATCAACTAAGTTGTGAGAGTTCAGCCTAGGCTTGAAAAGCAGATGTAGCAAAATTATAGGTGGAACGGGTCTTGTCGTTGGGTTTGGACTTCTTCTTCTGAAAGATCTCGTCTCAATTCTCTCCTTTCCATGATGCACTCAGAGTGTATAGGATGTTTGGGCTAATTGAAGACAAAGGGTGAAAGTGCACAACCTCTACAGAGTTAGAAACTATGATCATAGCCATGTCCCCGGAAATGGAAGACTTCGAGCAGCTGGACAAGGATTGACAGAAGAATCTCAAAACATTTTTCTTAAACTAAAATTTGCCTAAGGACGAAAAGTTCGTGGTGCTTGGGTCATAACCCAATCTTGCCACTCCTATTGAAAAGAAAAGATTGTTTTATAAAAAGGGATAGGAGAAAATTGGCCTTCTGCAAAAAGCTTAAACCCCACCTAGCCAAAATGTTCATGTAGTACTAGACTTGCCATTTTATATCCACCATAGGTGTCACTTGCCAGTACATCAAATTGTACTGATCTCCTTTGGGGGCTGCATATTCCAACGTGCAGGATATTCTGATGAGGAATGAGGATGTTTCTGGACTCGAGTCTACACCCAACATGTCTGCCAGTGGTGCATGCTTGAAGATGGAGGCTCATTGCTACTTTACTTATGTTGCGTGAACTCTGAGTTTTAGCTAGCCTATAAGGCTATGCACCTTGTAATAAGTTATATTTGGATACTCTGAATTCAGTTGTAATAATTTTGACTCTTATGCAATGATACCTTTAAGTTTTGTACTATGGTGCTAGCATTGATCCAGGGACTAGCACATAGCACAGGTATTCCTCCATTGTTGAAAGGTGGGATGGTACGAAATGGTATCAGAACATAGTGTTGCCTGTAGGTTTGAGCCCTTAGGTTGGAAGCCATTTTTATCTTGTTATTATCTCCTTAGAGTATTTTGGATCCTAGTGGCATAGTGAGATGAAGCGGCCCGGACAACTTTCTGTGTCCACGGACACGAGACCATTCCCTGATTGGCTTGCGGGTGCATTGTCCTTCTCACTATACTGAATATACAATTTACAATAAGTTGTTGATAACCCATTGATCACCCTAGAGAAAGTTAGATATTTTTCAAAGTATTTATGCACATCTAGTACTTCTTTATCTTATGTATTAAAACGTATGTTCTTTTACTCTTATGACTTAATATGGAGAGCTTCAACTTCGACAACGCCGAGGACTTCATAAACACTCGCTTTGGAAGTTGTGTTCTCGAGATGGTCACACTACTGGCGCTGCCCACACTTACCATCAGAGGAAAACATCTGAACAAGTTTAGAAAGGAAGGTTGCTGGGGAGTCAAACTTTTTCAACCAGGACGCCAAACCGAGCCCACGACAGAAGACATCACGAACAAGGTGATCAGCGACTCCATGGAGAGAGGCCTCAACCTTGTTATGCAGGAGCTGATAGGACGTCTCTGTGGGAAGCATTATAGGGAGTTGAAGAGTCACTACTCCTATACTCTAGGAATACGTAATGAAGATGGGGAACCATACATCTTAGCCCCGGAGACCAAAGCTACTCCTTTACGCCAGTATCTTCAGAACTTAGAGATTCATGTCAAGGACCTAGAGGAAGACAAGTATAATGAGCTACTGATGAATGACGAGCTACGTGACCAACTCAAGGAGGCATAAGAGAAGGTGAAGACTCTGGTAGAGGTGGTCAACACTCAAGATGAGAATCTCAAGACTCAAGACAAGAAGCTGCTAAGTCAAGAAAAGAGAATCAAGGCGAAGAACCAAGAGATTAGAGACCTGAAGTCAAAACTAGAAGACAACGACTTGTACTTAGAGACTGATTATGATCTGATAGGAAAGATACGTGGTGAGAAGAGAGAGTTACAAGAGAAGAATGATGCCCTGGAGAAATAAGTGAAGGAACTTAAGGCCATCCTCGCAGGGGAAGGAATCACAATTGAAGAAGTTGAAGAGGAAGAAGACGTCATGGTGGAAGATTAGATTTATTAGTTTGACCACCATGTTGTTATTTACGTTTTTCGACCCTAGTAAGTTTTGACCTATCAATTTGTGATATGGCAAAACTGGAGTGTTTTGAGTTGCAAATCAAGTCCTTTAAGTTTTCCAAGATATATTTCTCTTGTTATGCCTTTATGTTTGTGCATGGGTAGGAAGAGTTTTCTCCTTAGATATGTCTATCTTTTACTCACCTATTCTGAAAAATCACCACAGATGCCTCCTCGTCGTGACCCCGAGAACAACAACAATGATGCAATGCAGCAGATGATGGCAGCACGGACTCAGCTTATGCAAATGATGACCCAGATTCTGGCAGCAAACAATAACAACAATGATGACAACCCTCCACCGCCACCCCCAGTGGATAGACTTACGAGATTTCTAAGGCTTAAACCCACCAAGTTCTCCTTTGCCTCAGAACCAATAGTGGCAGATGACTGGCTCTGCTCAGTTAATAAGGACTTGGTGACTTGTGAATGCTCTAAGACTGAAAAAGTGAGTTTCACTGCTCATCTTCTTGAAGGACCCGCTACAATGTGGTGGGAGACTTATCAAGTGACACATCCTTTAGAGGGAATGACTTGGGATGCTTTCAAGGAAGGCTTTCGTAATGCTCATATTTCTTCAGGGATAATGAATCTGAAGAGGGATGAGTTCCGTAGTCTGAAACAGGGAGGTAGAACTCTGAAGGAGTATATGGATGATTTCTACACCTTATCAAGGTATGCACCAGAGGATATTGATATTGATGCTAAGAGGAAGGATAAATTCCTTAGTGGACTCAAGGGAGAATTGAAGATACCCTGTCTGTAGCTTATGCTCCAAATTATCAAACCCTACTGGACCAAGCCATCACTCTGGATAACAATGTGAGGAAGGAAGAAAACAAAAAGAGAAAGTTTGGAGTTAGTAAGACTCACTGTGAGTCATCACACAAGAAGCAACATTTCTCTGAAGGTAGTGGCCACAAATCTTGGAACCACCACAACAATGGCCATGGCCATAGGCACCATGGACACAACCACAATGGTGGATACAAGGGTAACAGTGGAGGATTCAAAGGAAAAAATCACAATGGAGATAGCCATGGAAATGGACATCATCGTCAAAATTATGAAGGGAAGAGAGATGTTTCCCAAGTGACATGTTTCAAGTGAAAGATGACAAGACATTATGCTAATGACTGCCCAGAGAGGAGAGTGGATGAGAATGCCAAGCCCAACCCATTTCAGAAGGTAAATGTGAACCATGTCAATGTGGAAGAAGTGATGGATGAACCTGATGTTGTGATTGGTACGTTCTTACTCAACTCCTTTACATCATTGGTTTTGTTTGATACTGGAGCATCTCATTCATTCATATCAAGAGCATTTGTAAATAAAAATGGGCTACCCACTGAAACCATAGGGAAAACCATTAGAATAAGCTCCCCAGGTGGGGAAATGCTCGTCATGCCAGATGCAGGAAGCTTACCTTAGAAATTTGGAAATACAAATTTCCAACCCATCTCTTAATTCTAGAGTCTCAAGGAATAGATGTTATTTTGGGGATGGATTGGATGATCACTTTTGGAGGAGTCAGACTGTGCAAACAGAGAAATTACACTCACCACCCCAGAAGGAAAGAGGATTATATTCAAATCCAACATGGAAATAAAAGGGATTAGGCTCAATTCTCTTAAGGGGGTTAGCCTATATCAAGTATCAATAGTAAGGGAATACCCAGATGTTTTTCCTGAGGAATTACTAGGAATGCCACCTGATAGAGATGTGGAGTTTACCATTGATCTATTACCAGGCACTGGCCCTATAGCAAAAAGACCTTACCCCATGTCTACTGATGAGCTAAAGGAACTTAAGAAGAAATTAGAAGAACAACTCAGGAAAGGTTTTATTCGTGATAGTTCATCAAGATGGGGAGCACCAGTTCTGTTTGTGGAGAAGGAGGACAGGAGTCAGCGTTTAGTTATGGATTACCGTTCTCTAAATGAAGTGACTATCAAGAACAAGTATCCTTTACCTAGGATAAATGAAATGTTTGATCAACTAGAAGGATACCCCGCGCGTTGCGGCGGGGATCCCTTAAAGTAAATGGCATGTGTGTGTTTTTTTTATGCAGAGACCAAGAGTCTGAACCTCCTTTTCGGAAAAATAAACAGCATGATACATTACATAGTGTAAAGAAATAGGAAAATTTTGGTTGATCATACTCGAGATACTAAATTTTATAGACCTGCGATATATGTTATAAACCATTAGTTTGCAAAATGGATGGTTTAAGAAATGTATGATATGTAGCTTGCATGTAATAATTAATAAATATTAGTGGAGATGACATAGATAATTGATTGGCTAAGAGGATGGATGATGTGGATAGCTTGCATGTTGAGATAGAAAAATAATTAATGCATGTTAGTGGGGTTTTGCTTTATAAGAAGTATAGATTAGAGGGAGCACGTGTGTTTTCCAAGATTGATCTTCGGTCTGGATATTTCCAATTGAAGATTAGGGAGCATGATATACCTAAGACAACCTTTGTTACTAGATATGGCTCATATGACTATACGGTGATGCCATTTGGATTAACCAATGCCCCTTCATACTTCATGAATATGATGAACAAAGTTTTCATGGAATTTCTAGACAAGTTTGTTGTAGTCTTCATTGACGACATTTTGATCTATTCCAAGAGCACCAAAGAACATGAAAATAACCTCCGTTTGATTTTGGAGAAACTTAGAGAGCACAAACTTTATGCCAAGTTTAGTAAGTGTGAGTTTTGGCTAAGTGAAGTAGGATTTCTTGGACACATTGTGTCAAAGGAAGGAATTCCTATTGATCCTTCCAAAGTAGCAGCAATAATGGAATGGGAACCACCCAAGAATGTTGGGGAGATTCCTAGTTTCCTAGGTTTGGCAGGTTATTACCGGAGGTTCATTGAGAATTTCTCCAAAATTGCCAAACCCATGACTGAGTTGTTGAACAAGGAAAAGAAGTCTGAGTGGATTGATGCGTGTGAAACCAGTTTTCAAGAGTTGAAGAAACGATTGGTGAAAGCCCCAGTCCTATGCTTACCAGATTTAGAGAAAGAATTCCAAGTGTATTGTGACGCCTCGCTCCAAGGACTTGGAAGTGTTCTTATGCAAGGAGGAAAAGTGGCATCATATGCCTCTAGACAACTCAAGAAGCATGAGGTTAACTACCCCACACATGATCTAGAGTTAGCTTCAGTGGTCCATGCCTTGAAGACATGGAGACATTATTTGATGGGGAAATGGTGTGAAGTCTTCACAGACCACAAGAGTTTAAAATACATATTCACGCAGAAGGATTTGAACATGAGACAAAGAAGATGGTTAGAACTTATTAAGGATTATGACCTAAGTTCGCAATACCATCCTGGTAAGGCTAATATAGTAGTTGATGCTCTGAGCCGCAAGGTTTATGTGAATGGCCTCACGGCAGGAGAATTACCCTAGGATCTGTGCAAGTCATTCAAGGATCTCAGACTGGAAGTAATTCCTGAAGGATTCATAACTTCATTGGTGGTACAACCAACCTTGATGGACAGACTACGTGAAGCACAGAAAGGAGACAAAGATATAGGGGAAATCAAAGTCAACCTAAGCACATGAAAAGCTAAGGGATTTCATGAGGATGAGCAAGGAACATTTTGGTTTGAGAAACGTGTTTGTGTAGCTAATGACACTGATCTTAGGAAGCTTATTTTGCAACAAGCACATGAAACACCCTACTCCATTCATCCAGGTAATACCAAAATGTACATGGATGTGAAGGAGAGATTCTGGTGGAATGACTTGAAGAAAGACATTGCAGAGTTTATAGCAAAATGTGATGTGTGTAGTAGAGTGAAAGCAGAACATCAAAAGCCAACAGGACTATTACAACCATTGAAGGTGCCAGATTGGAAGTGGGAACAAATTGGTATGGATTTTATTACTAGACTACCCAGGACTAAGTCTGGTTATGACTCTATTTGGGTAGTGGTTGATCGTTTGACAAAGGTAGCTCATTTTTTACCAGTAAAGACCACCTACACTAGCGCTAAGCTAGCAGAAATATACATGAAGAGAATTGTGTGTTTGCATGGTGTACCCAAGAGCATTGTTTCTGATAGAGGTACCAGTTTACATCTCATTTCTGGAAACAGTTACATGAGTCCTTAGGTACCAGACTAGAATTCAATACAACATTTCACCCTCAGACCGATGGACAAACTGAGAGAGTGAACCAAATATTGGAGGATATACTGACAGCATGTCATTAGACTATCGATCTAGCTGGGAGGATAAATTGCCTTACGCAGAATTCTCTTACAACAATAGTTATCAGGCAAGTATTGAGATGGCACCGTTTGAAGCATTATACGGGAAAAGGTGCACTACACCATTACTATGAAGTGGTGTAGGAGAACGAAGTTTCTTTGGTCCGGATATAATCCAAGAAGCAGAGGAGAAAGTTAGATTGATTAAGGATATACTCAAGATAGCCCAGTCAAGACAGAAGAGCTACGCCGATAACAAACGCAGAGATGCACTTATGAAGTTGGTGATAGGACTTACCTAAGAGTATCACATCTTCGTGGTGTCAAGATATTTGGAATCAAAAGAAAAATAGCACCTCGATTCATAGGGTCATTCAAGATTTTATCCTGCAAAGGTGAAGTGGCATATGAGTTAGAACTGCCTGTGATTTTGTCAGAAGTCCATAATGTGTTTCATGTTAGTCAATTGAAGAAATGTCACTCTGAGATGTTGGAAACTACGTTAAGGGATACTGTACCCCTTCAGGAAGTACAGTTGGACACTGATTTGACTTACGAAGAGAAGCCTATCAAGATACTAGAAACTGCAGAAAGAGTTACCTGCACCAAAACCCTCAAATTTTGCAAAGTTCAGTGGAGTCACCACACTGTAGAGGAAGCTACATGGGAGCGAGAATATGATCTTTGAGAAGACCACCCACAGCAATTTACTGACCTTTCCGAAGCTCGAGGGCGAGCTTCATCTTAAGGGGGTTAGTCTGTAACATCCAGGGATTTTCAAAATTCAAATAACATCATGCATACATTTGCATCATGACATCTTTGCATATATTTCTTTCCACAACAAAATATTAAACTCATTTTTACCACATAGGCATAAAAAGGGTACCTTGAAGTCCTCATAGTTGACCTATGTGAAATTATTTTATTTTTGAAAAAGAATAGTACCAAAATACTCCTAATATCACTAGCTATTCAAAACATATTTTTAATTATTTTTCTGATAAAGTTTGAGGAGTTTATGGTTGGTTTTGTTATTTTTTTGAAAAAAAATAAAACAGAGAACAAAAAAAAAGAGGAAACCTATTCTACCGCACCCCTGGGCCGAGCCCACCTCTCCTTTTTCCTCTTCCTTCTGCGCAGCGCGCAACACCCAGCAGGTTTCAGCCCACTGGGCCAGCCCGAGAAAGACTGCACGCGCGCTCACTCCCTCTCACCCTACCCCCTCTCACTGCCCAGTGGCCCCACGGCCCACGTCATGACCACGTCACCGCGACGCCCCCCCATCTTCTTCCCCGTGTGGTGATCATGCCCACGTTAATGGACCGAAACGGCCAAATTAATCTCGGTGTTAATCCTCGCGTTAAGTCCCCAGGTAACGCCTCCCTCCTCGCCCTTCTTAAGCCCCGTACGCTCCTCTCCATTTTTCTCCGAGCCTCATCATCAGAGAGCCACCAGGCCGGGAGATTTCGAGCTCGCGATCTCGCAGCGACCGACGGCGAGATCAAGGTCCCCTACAGCGTACCGGCCATCCTGGACCCCCTCTTCCCTCCCTTTCTTCTTTTCTCACGATGGCGAGTCATATTGACATGTTTTTCGCCTCTTCTGTCCCGCATCTCGACGGCGCCATCCTCGGGTTAGCTTCATCGTCGCCCCAAACAAATCCGGCGAGAATAGAGGACGGAGAAGACCGCGCCGTGAAGCTCCACTTCGCCATCGACCTTGCCTCCTCTCGCTGATCGTCTAGGTACTCTCCTCTGTCCCTCTAGCCACGTGTAGCAACCGCACTGAGCTCGCACAGCCGCGTGCTCCCGATTCCGGCAACATTCCGGTGAACAGCACCGCTCGGACGCTCGGGATGCTTCTGCGACGTTCGATCTAATCCAAAGGCTAGGAATAGATCACTTATCGAACCGTTAAGATTTAATCCTGGCCGCTAATGCACTTTGTTGGGAACCCCAAGAGGAGGGTATGATGAGCACAGCAGTAGGAGTTTTCCCCTTAGTTAAGAACCAGGGTTATCAATCCAGTAGGAGAAAGAGGACCTTCGGAAGGTTGATGCCACTGACGGTGGTGCTGGCGCTTCACCGGTGTCAGCAACAACGTGGAACCTGCACACAACACAACCAAAATACTTTGCCCCAATGGTACAGTGAGGTTGTCAATCTCACCGGTCTTGCCGAAAATGAAGATTAGACGTATAGTGTGAAAAAACAGTGTATGCTTGCAGAAAGTAAAGGGGGCGGGAAATTGTTGTGGTTTGTTTAACAGTGTGGAAAAATGGACCAGGGTTTTTAGTTTCACTAGTGGTGTCTCTCCATAAAATATAGCATGCTGGGTGAACAAATTACAGCTGGGAAATTGAAAAATAAAGGTTGCACTGTAGTGCACAATATGACATGAATATTACTATGTTATTTAGTGCGGGCATTACAACAAGATACATAGACCGACATTCATCTGAATCTATGACTAATAATCCACCCTCAGGTTATCATCTGAACCCCCTCAGGTATTAAGTTGCAAGAAATAGATAATTGCATTAAACAAAGTGTGTAATGTAAGCAATGATTATCCACCCTCAGGTTATCATCCTCCCCCTTCACGCTTCTGTCACTCGAGCAAGGCAACAAGGAGGCATGAACCCACTATCGAGCATAAATACTCCCGCTTGGAGTCACTAACAATTACTTGGCGAGAATAATCACTAGCAACGGAGAGCATGCAAGATCACAAATAACACATGCAAATAAAGACTATAATCAACTTGGCATAAGGTCAATAGTCATCGGATCCCAGCAAACACATCACCAAGAATTTTACATAAGATCAATCTCGATCATGATAGGCAGCTCACGAGATCTAAACATGGAGGCATATGAGGAGAAGACAACCATCTAGCTACAGCTACGAACCCGTAGTCCAAGGATGAACTACTCATGCATCACTACAGAGGCAGGCATGGTGATGAAGAGGCCTCCGGTGATGATCTCCTCTCCGGCAGGGTGCCGGAAAGAGCTTCAGAACCCCCTGGTCTGGGGTTGACGGTGACGGCGGCTGCGGAACTTTTTCAGGGATTTTGATCAGGTGTTTAGGGTTTTCAATCCGGGGGGCTTAAATAGGCGAAAGGGCGAAGGCGGTGGCGCTCCAGGGGGCCCACATCCCTAGCTGGCGCGGCCAGGGGCGCGCCACCCTATGGTGTGGCCCCCCTCCTGCCCCTCTCCGGCTCCTCTTCGGTCTTCTGGATGCTTCCGGGGAAAATAGGACTTCCAGGCTTCGAATTTTCCAATTCCGAGAATATTTCCAAAACAACTTTTCTGAAACTAAAAAAACAGCAGAAAACAGGGAACTGGCTCGGTGGCATCTTATTAATAGGTTAGTGCGGAAAACATATAAAAATGCTATAAATAAGGGAGAAAACATGTAGCAATTGGCAAAATATGATCATGGAGCATCAGAAATTAGGGATACGTTTATGACGTATCAAGCATCCCCAAGCTTAGTTCCTACTCGTCCTCGAGTACGTAAATGATAAAACAATAATTTCTGAGGTGACATGGTACTAACACAAACTTGATCAATCTAATGTAAAAGCATATGCACGCTGAGATCATAAGACTTTAAACACATGCATGATAAATAGAACTTTAATAATAAAGCATAGCAATTACTTTGCATCATGAAAAGTAACTCAAATAAAGGATCATGAATAATAATGCGAAGAAAGGTAAACGTCTGTTTCAGGTATAGAGAAAGCATGGAAAAGTGATATTTCGATAGTCCTTAAGAGTGGGGCAAAACATAAATGCCAGGACACCTTCAAAGTTCAAGAGGAAGACTAGAACAAATAATTTAAGAACAAATAATATCACATCATGAAGTAATTATTGATGCTTATGGAAAAAATGCACATAGAACTCTGAATGGCAAAAATGCTCTCTCAACTGTGCATAAAGTTAGAAGATGGAGACTCATCATAAAAGTAAAACAAAGGCCCTTCACATAGGGAAGAAGGGATCACTCATGTGCTAGAGCTTTTATTTTATAAAACATGGGTATTAAAAGTTCGACACTCCTCCCATCCATATTTCACAACCATGGATAACCGAATCCTCGGGTGCCTGCCAACAATCACATACCGTGGAGGAGTGTCTATATTTTGGGAGATGTATGCTAATGTCAACGAATGGTAAACAGAAAATAAAGTACGTCACAAGTCAACTGGATTCACAAGAGCGACTCCCATGGTGGAGGACGCAACTGGTATAGAAGGTCATCCCTCTTTATCTTTTGTTTACACAATTATGCTTTGACTAATAAATCAGGGGCAAAAATAGTGAAGAGAATTTGTATGCATTAATTTGGGGCTGGACACCCCGCTGCCAGCTCTTCTATCATTTGGATAAGTGGATGAAGCCACTAGTCCAGGGTGTGAAATTCAATCAACAAGTGAGATAAAGATTCTCTATTTATGTCCTCGTGAGCAAAAACATGAACATAAAGCAGGAGTAATTTTGAAGGTTTTAAAGGTAACACATGAGCAATTTACTTTGGAATGGCAGTTAAATACCACATGTAGGTAGGTATGGTGGACACAATGGGAAAAACTTTGGTTTAAGGGAGTTTGGATGCACGAATATAGCTCATACTCAGTACAGGTGGAGGCTAGCAAAAGACTGGGTTCGACAAATCAAGAGAGCATAAGAGTCATAATCATGCATAGAGACATAAGCATAATTAATTAAAACATAAGCAATATCACAAGTTCAAAAATTAAGTGGTCATGGAGGCTATTCGTGACTGGTTTGTAGTCATAAACATGGTGTGAGCATGCGCGAAGTCAACCAAATAAAACATTCGAAAGAGAATACCATAAATTGATGCTTTACTATGACAAGAACAACTCATGAATCTTTCAATACATATTAAACAGTCTCACCTATTTGAGGATAATCATGCTACTCAATAACCACAAGGCTTTAAAACTAAAATAACATTCAGCATGGCATGGAACAGTCCTAGCCACAGTCTATACAAGCTTCTACTAGTACTATTATAAATTCTACTTCAAGCAGCAGTTTTCGTTTCTACCAACAAGCACCATACAAAACATGCTTTAACAAAAATACTCTTTATGATAAAACAAGCAAACATGATAGTACTCAAATAAAGCTACTAATTTAAATTGGGTTTTCATTATTAGGTTCACTTTCTTCTAGAGCACCAACAATGTCTACACATGAGCCAAGCATATTAAAACGATCAAAAACTTTCCTAGCTTCTATAGCAACATCCCTAAATTATTTAAGCATAGCTTCTAAGATGAAGTTTCTTTTCTTAACATCTTTAGTGTTATTCAAGTTGAGGAACATATGTTGCATTATAGGATGGAGGTTAACAAACCTAGCTTCTAGCATGTGAACTAAGGAAGTTGCAGAAGTCTCATAATTGGGAGCAAGTTCTACTATGGATTTTTCCTCAAAGTTGTCATGCTTACTAACATGATCAAAGAATTCTTTAACAGTGTCCTTTCCAAGTATAGAACCACTTCCTACCAACAAATCTTTCATGGTAAACTTAGGGAACATTATGATGAGCAATAATAACGTAGAGACAAAAATAACAACTATGAAGTAAACATTTTTTGTGTGTTTTCAATATAGAGAAATAAACTAATTTTTTTTGTGTTTTTGATATAGAGAAATAAAAACAAGACAAAAATAAAAACAAGACACTAAAAAAAAAGATTGAGAGTGAGAGACTCCCCTTGACAGAAGACTTCCTTCTCCCCGGCAACGGTGCCAGAAAAATCCTTGATGCACTTTGTTGGGAACCCCAAGAGGAGGGTATGATGAGCACAGCGGTAGGAGTTTTCCCCTTAGTTAAGAACCATGGTTATCAATCCAGTAGGAGAAAGAGGACCTTCAGAAGGTTGATGCCACTGATGGTGGTGCTGGCGCTTCACCGGTGTCAGCAACAACGTGGAACCTGCACACAACACAACCAAAATACTTTACCCCAACGGTACTGTGAGGTTGTCAATCTCACCGGTCTTGCTGAAAACAAATATTGGACGTATAGTGTGGAAAAACAGTGTATGCTTGCAGGAAGTAAAGAGAGCGGGAAATTGTTGTGGTTTGTTTAACAGTGTGGAAAAATGGACAGGGGTTCGTAGTTTCACTAGTGGTGTCTCTCCATAAAAGGTAGCATGCTGGGTGAACAAATTACAGCTGCGCAATTGACAAATAAAGGTTGCACCATAGTGCACAATATGACATGAAGATTACTATGTTATTTAGTGCGGGCATTACAACAAGATACATAGACCGACATCCATCTGCATCTATGACTAATAATCCACCCTCAGGTTATCATCCAAACCCCCTCAGGTATTAAGTTGCAAGCAACAGATAATTGCATTAAACAAAGTGTGTAATGTAAGCAATGATTATGCACGCGGGCACTCTTACCGCTGTTCTCTCCCTAATGGAAACAACACATCCTTCCCCTTCATGTTTCTTTCACTCGATCAAGGTAACAAGGAGGCATGAACCCACTATCGAGCATAAATACTCCCTCTTGGAGTCACTAACAATTACTTGGCCAGAATAACCACTAGCAACGGAGAGCATGCAAGATCACAAATAACACATGCAAATGAAGACTATAATCAACTCGGCATAAGGTCAATATTCATCGGATCCCAGCAAACACAGCACAAAAAATTACATAAGATCAATCTCGATCATGATAGGAAGCTCACGAGATCTAAACATGGAGGCATATGAGGAGAAGACAACCATCTAGCCACAGCTACGAACCCGTAGTCCAAGGATGAACTACTCACGCATCACTCCGGAGGCAAGCATGGTGATGGCGCGGCCAGGGGGCCGGGACACCCTATGGTGTGGACCCCTGCTGCCCCTCTCCGGCTCCTCTTCGGTCTTCTGGATGCTTCCGGGAAAAATAGGAATTCCGGGCTTCGAATTTTCTAAATCCGAGAATATTTCTAGAACAACTTTTCTGAAACTAAAAAAACAGCAGAAAACAGGGAACTGGCTCTGTGGCATCTTGTTAATAGGTTAGTCCGGAAAACGTATAAAAATGCTATAAATAAGGGAGAAAACATGTAGCAATTGGCAAAATATGATCATGGAGCATCAGAAATTAGGGATACGTTTATGATGTATCAGCCGCCCATCTTCCCTTAAATCCTGCGGCCCGCGGTACTCAATCCGCGTGAAAGGGTACGGGCCAATCAGAGGGCTCCATTTCATATCCCTCGGATCGGTCATTTTCTTTTCAAAACAGAATTAAACAGAATTAAAACCCAAACTTGTAAATCCAATAACTTTCGTTCTGTAATTTTAAATTCAATGATTTTGTACTTTTTGAAATCAGCAAGATGAGTAGAACACTTTGGATCTATAGAATTTTATTATTGACACGTGCAGAAACTTGTTATTCATAGATCCATATTTTGCACTATTTTGCTCATAACTTTAATTCTATAATTCCTTTTTGAGCAAATCTAAGTGCTATGGTTTTGTTAAGATGTAATCTGTACAAAGAGTAGAAAATAACAACATTTAGACCACTTTAACATCATAATTATTGTTTTTGGTTAATAGATCTATATAAGAACACTAAAAATGTTATAATCATGTTTTGGTATCTATTTTGTTTTCATAAGTTTTTAGACATGTTAGGAAACCAGAGAACAACATTATGTTCTTAATTTATAACATTTGTGGGGTTTATGCATATTTCATCATTGCATATCATGCATACATGTTTATGTAATGTTTTCCTTTATTGTTTGTTTATGTGTTGTTATTTTGTTTGTCTAGATTGTGAGGAGGAGCAATTCTACAGTTGTGGTTGTTGTTCCTACTCATCCTACTGCCAAGGCAAGTGACACCCCATAATTTACCTATATTTTCAATAAGAATTAGTGGATTTTAGTAGTGTGCATGATAGGATCTTTTATAAGGTAATTATGCTATGCAATATCCTAGTAGTGTGTAGCTACCATTATAATTGATAGCCTTAGAACTTAGTAGATGCTCTGCTATATTACAAATTGATTTATTAGATGTTGAGGAAAAAAATTCTAAGAATAACTAATCGATGAAACACCTGGGTTGAAATTGGATGTGATTGGTTTATGTTGAGTGTTGCCTCAGGGCCCTTGTCAAAGGGTTATTCCACTTAAGGTTGTCACTTGTGGGCGACCACCCAGGAATAAAGAGATTAATAAGTCCCTATAAGTCTAGTAGCTTATCGTGCAGCCTTTTGACATATGGGCGTTGTCTTGATCAACTAAGTTGTGAGAGTTCAGCCCAGGCTTGACAAGCAGATTTTGCAAAATTATAGGTGGAACGGGTCTTGCCGTTGGGTTTGGACTTCTTCTTCTGAAAGATTTCGTCTCAATTCTCTCCTTTCCATGATGCACTCAGAGTGTATAGGATGTTTGGGCTAATTGAAGACAAAGGGTGAAAGTGCACAACCTCTGCAGAGTTAGAATCTATGATCATAGTCGTGTCCCCGGAAATGGACGACTTCGAGCAGCTGGACAAGGATGGACAGAAGAATCTCAACACCGTTTTTTCTTAAACTAAAATTTTCCTAATGAAGTAAAGTTTGTGGTCATAACCCAATGTTGCCACTCCCATTGAAAAGAAAAGCTTGTTTTATAAAAAGGGATAGGATAAAATTGGCCTTCTGCAAAAAGCTTAAGCCCCACCTAGCCAAAATTTTCATGTAGTACTAGACTTGCCATTTTATATCCACCATAGGTGTCATTTGCCAGTACATCAAATTGTACTGATCTCCTTCGGGGGCTGCATATTCCAACGTGCAGGATATTCTGATG
Source organism: Alopecurus myosuroides (assembly GCA_028641055.1). Classification (NCBI taxonomy): domain Eukaryota; kingdom Viridiplantae; phylum Streptophyta; class Magnoliopsida; order Poales; family Poaceae; genus Alopecurus; species Alopecurus myosuroides. The sequence continues at coordinate 116,468,665 of CM054060.1, read as the reverse complement.
AGGAATGAGGATGTTTTTGGACTCGAGTCTACACCCAACATGTTTGCCAGTGGCGCATGCTTGAAGATGGAGGCTCATTGCTACTTTACTTCTGTTGCGTGAAGTCTGAGTTTTAGCTAGCCTATAAGTCTATGCACCTTGTAATAGGTTATATTTGGATACTCTAGATTCAGTTGTAATAATTTTGACTCTTATGCAATGATACCTTTAAGTTTTGTACTGTGGTGCTAGCATTGATCCAGGGACTAGCACATAACACATGTATTCTTCCTTTGTTAAAAGGTGGGATGCTACACCGCTCCACCACATGGTGTGGTGGAATGGTGGGCCCCCAGGGGTTGCCCCAGGTGCTTCTCTGCCCCATTTTCAGCGCAAATATTTGATATAAGTTTTCTGGAATTTTTTGAGAAACTTTATTTTCGGGGAATTTCCAGAATTTGATAAATGATAATAATCTGGGAAAACGATTATGGAACGATGGAAAACAAATTCAAAACGAAATCTACAGAAGTTCTAAGACACTCTAATATGCAAATAACCAACGGAAACATGGGAAAATGTAGTGAAAACATAATTGGGGATGGTGAAAACATGAGTAAACAAAAGTAAACATGGTGAAAACATAGTGAAAACATTGTTTCCTTCATTCAAAATTACTTTGGTAACAAGGTTGATCAAGTCTTGTTAAGCAAAACTTTGCATTTCACTAGATTATTATGTTGCCTCGACTTTGATAGACATAGTCCCAATCATCACAATTTCATATTCTTTCTGTGGCATTCGAATAGGACAGTAGAATTATCCAATCTGGATGGTCTCAATGTTTTCAACTGAATTTAGACCATATTTATTATAGATCTTCTTGGGAAAATAAACCGTGTGCTTTTTGTCATTAACATTAAAAGTTACTTTTTCTTTGTTGCAATCAATAACAACCCCTTTAGTGTTAAGAAAAGGTTTCCCAAGAATAATAAACATATTATCATCTTCACACATTTCCAACACCACAAAGTCATTTAATATCAAACATTTCTTAGCCACTTGAACATGAAATCCTCACGTATACCAACATGAATAACAGTAGATTTGTCAGCCATTTGCAATGATATATTAGTTGGTATCAACTTTTCTAGAAGAAGTTTCTTATAGAGAGAGAAAGGCATAACACTAACTCCTGCTCCCAAATGACATAAAGGAGTTCTAATATAATTATTTTTAATGGGGCATGGAATAGTAGGTATACCAGGATCTCCAAGCTTCTTTGGAACATTGCCGTTGAAAGAGTAATTAGCAAGCATAGTGGAGATTTCCTCATTAGGAATCTTCCTTTTTTTAGAGACAATATCTTTCATATATTTCAAATAAGGAGGCAATTTAATAGCACCAGTCAAAGGAATTTGCAAAAACAAAGGTTTCATCCAATCACATAACTTGTTATAATGTTCTTCTTCCTTTGATTTGTGTTTCTTATTAGGAAAAGGCATTGATTTTTGTACCCAAGGTTCTCTCTCATTACCATGTTTATTAGCAATGATATCCTTCTTAGTGTACTTTGTATTTTTAGTTTGCTTTTCAGGTTCCTCTTCAATTTCTTGTTTATTAGAAGCATCATCCTTATCATTACCACTTTCAGTTTCAGCATCAGCGATAGATATACTATTAGGATCTTTAGCAGGTTCAGGAGATTCAACAACAGTTTTCTGGTTCTTCTTCTTTTTCTTAGAAGGAGTACTATTGTCTTTAGCTCGTTGAGAATCTTATTCAATTCTTTTAGGATGTCCCTCGGGATACAAAGGATCCTGAGTAGAAACACCACTTCTAGTGCTTATTTCATAAACATGTTTTCCTCTAGAAGCATTAACTAGCAAATCGTTTTGCACCTCACTGAGTTGATCAATTTAAGTTTGAACCATATGGAAATATTTAATAAGCAGTTTAACATCATTAGAGGTTCTCTCCATAATATCATGCAAATATTAATAGCTCTAGATTTTCCATTAGATGATTATGCACTCTCATATTAAAGTTATCTTGCTTAACAATATAATTATCAAATTCATCAAAGCATTGATCAGAAGGTTTAGAATAGGGAATATCTCTATTATCAAAACGTTGGAGAGAGTGTACCTCAATTGTGGATGAGTGAGGAATTGGCTTACATAATTCTTCTATAGGTGGTAAATTCTTCACATCTTCAGATTTAATACCCTTCTCTTTAAGAGATTTCTTAGCTTCCCTCATCACTTCATCATTTAATTAAATCATTCCCCTCTTATTTAGTGTTAGTGTTGCGGTCGATTCAGGTATAGTTCAATCATCATGATTTTGGCTTATTTTAGTCAGTAATTCCTCAGCTTTTTAAGTAGTTCTTTTCCCGAAAACACAACCGGCACAACTCTCCAAGTATGTCCTAGATTCAACAGTTAGTCCATTATAGAATATATCAAGGATTTCGTTTTTAGCTAATTGATGTCCAGACCGGTCCCTAATTAAAGAACGAAATATTGCCCAAGATTCAGGCATTTTTTTCTCCTTCAATTTTCTTAAAATTAAATATTCTCTACAAAGTAGCATGTTGAGCACTAGCAGGAAAATATTTCTGAAAGAAAACATTAACCAAACCAATAGGACTATCAATAGATCCATGTGACAAATTATTAAACCAAACTTTAGCGTCATCTTTCAACGAGAAAGGAAAATTTTATCGACAAAGTAACTACTTTTCTTAATATCATATGAAAATAAGCTACTCAAAGATGAGAGCTCATTCATTTGTCCTACAACACTTTCATTTTCAATAGCACAAAAAGGTTCTTCCTCAACAATATATATATACGATAAATCTAGAGAGAAATCATAATCCTTATCATTAATGTGTATGAGAGATGTAGCAATATAGAGACTTTCTCATCACGAGTAGAAACAATCTACAGATGGTGAATCAAGAGCAACATAGGTGTTCAGATTTGTACCTCTCCTTGTATTGGATGGCAATATAGATAATTTATCATCCCGAGTTTTACCCATGATGAATAACTTGGAGCAAACAATATCACGTTCAAGTGAGCTTACAAATAAAGCTATGCTCCTCGGCAACAGTGCTAGAAAATAGTCTTTATGACCCACAAGTATAGGGGATCTCAACAGTCTTCGAGGGAAGTAGAACCCTAATTTATTGATACGACACAAGGGGAGCCAAAGAATATTTATAAGCCTTAATAGATGAATTTTCAGTTGAGCTGCACCTGAAAATAGACTTGCTCGCAACAGTTTATCAGTAGCAGCAGTTTTATAGCAGTAGCAGTAGTGAAATAATAGCAGGAATGCAATAAAGACAACATCAGTAATTGTAGTAGACAGCAGGATTAAAATACTGTAGGCATAGAGACGGATGAACGGATGTTGCAGATAAGACAATTCATATAATAATCAAGACATGGGCAATTGCAGGTGAATAATGATAAAGCATCCAAGTACTAAGTAATCATAGGAATGTGTTCTGTATTTAGTCGTACGTGCTCGCAAGGAGAAACCTGCACAACATCTTTTGTCATACCAGCCCGTTTGCAGCCGGGCCTCAAGGAAACCTACTGGTAATTAAGGTGCTCATTTTAATAAAGCACCGGAGAAAAGCATTAACACTCCGTGAACACACGTGATCCTCACATCACAACCATCCCCTCTGGTTATCCCAATTCCTATCACTTTGGGGCCTCGGGTTTTGGACAATGATACGTGTATACAACCTGCAGGTAAGATAAAAAACAGTAATTATCCTCATGAATCAATAAGATGTTCAGACCTAAAATCATGGCACTCGGGCCCTAGTGTCAAGCATTAAGCATAAAAAGTTGCAACAATGTCAAAAGCACTAATAACGGATACTAGGCACCATGCCCTAACAATCTTGGAATCTATTACATGAATAATCTCATCCAATCCCTATCATCCCATTCAGCCTACAACGGGGATTACTCACACATGGATGGTTGATGGAGAGGCGTCGGTGATGATGATGGCGATGATCTCCTCCAATTCCCCGTCCCGGCAGGGTGCAAGAACGGAGTTTTTGGTCCCCGAATTGGGGGTTTCGGTCGCGGAGGAGCTACGGAACTTTTCGTGGAAAAACTATCTGTCCCCCGGTGTTTTGAGGTCAAGAGTCTTAAGTGTCGAAAGGGGGCACGAGGGTGGGCCAGGCGGCCACACCATGCCACGTGGTGTGGGCCACTCGTGGCCCGTCTCCGTCTCCTCTTTTGGCTCCATGAGTTTTCGGGTAAAATAGGGACTTTGCGATATTTTTCGGGCATTTTACCGAAAGTTGAATTTTTGCACAAAAACAAGACATCAGGACAATTCTGCTAAAAACAGCGTTAGTCCATGTTAGTTGTATTTAAAACTCACAAGTTTAGAGGAAAAACAACAGCAAAAGTGATCGGGAAAGTAGATACATTTTGGACGAATCATGCACCCTCTCCAACGCAGTTGCGTCCGCATTGAGCTGCCCCCAGAGACGATCACTAGGTCGTATACCAAGAGCCGCAACCTCCGAGATGCCCCCATATGCAATGACGTCCGCCCGTGAGTACCGCCCCCCAAGGAACACTCATGTTCCTTGCCGTGAACGACACCCAAAGGCCGAGCTTGAGACTATACCGCCACCTGGGGTACGTGGCGAGCTGCTCGGAGACGCTGAAGTTGTCGTATGCATGCTCAAGCCGGCGCTCCCTTCTAGAGAACTCGACGAGCCACCGAGCTGGACCATAGAAACTGGGGGCGCCAAGACCTCCTGTTTTGGTGCAGCCGGTTTGTCCGCGTTTGGAACCAATGCAATGTCCATCTCCGTGCTGACCAACGGCCCCCCATGAGCCACATGGTCGGCATCCACATCCTCCATATCAAGCAGGAAAGTACATGATCCAACACCTGTTGTAGCTGCCTTTGGAGGAGCATGGGAGTCTATCACACTCACGGTGCTCTGCCCGCCAGAGCAAAGGGTCGGAACACCATGCCCCATAGGAATTACAGCGGAAAAAGCTAGTGACGCACCCGTCATCATGTCCTTCCGATGAGGAGGGACTGGCACCGAACGTGTCTGCAATAGCTCCTCTTCTTCAACCATCTCCCACCATAAGCGTCTAGTTATTGATATGCTTTTAGTTTTAGGAGTAGAAGTGCGAGAAATGGGTGAGACCACATGTGAGAGAACCGAACTTGACCAAATTTAGTGAGATGGAAACGTCCGGCAGAACCTGTTGATTGGTGGCCAAAACTGAACCACCTAGTGGTTGTTTTTTGCTTCTCGAGATCTTGCTATTTTCTATGATTTTTATCTCCACCGCCCATATTAGCTGGTGTAGCTGTGATCGACATGGGAGGAGCTGATGGGAGTAGCGAGGATTTAATCTCCACATAACTATTATCTTTTGGGCGCGGATCATCCTCATCATCATCCTTTTTTACCATCATCATACGGATCATCATGTGTGTCAGCGTCCACCATATCATGGTCAGCTTTCTCGTCCACCTCAATACCAATGAAAAAACCAACACCCTCATATGAGTGATCAGTCCGAGCTGGAATGGATTTAGGATCAATGACAGTCACTCTCATGTGGACTATTCCACACTCGTGAGTAAAGGCCATATCTTTTTTTTGTCTTCCCGATTAAAGAGCCAACAGTAAAAGAGCCAAGTAATCCTTCCGAAGATCCTTCGGGAAGCCCCTAATGTGAACCCAAACATCCACAAATTTGTAGGATTTCACACCTTTGTTAGACCGATCAACAAAATGCAGTGTAGTCTCCTTCCCCTCCACTTGGATCGAACCAATTTTCTTGAGTCGAGATACCAGCAGAATGCCACATTGATCTCCGGGACATGTTCAATATTGACCGTGAAAGGACTTGAATGGCTGATATGGCTGCCGCCCTGATCGACGAGGAGTACAAGATGATGAAGGAAAACTTCCCCAATAAAAAAACACAAACTCTAGGAGAAGGAGCCACTTGACCATATCAACATTGAGTATGCGGCAAGAGATGGGTATGTTGCATGTGATTTGTACCACAAGATTGGTGTCTTCAATCATGGGTTGTGTCACATCGTACCGCTAGTACCACCACCAGTGCCACGCGGGTCTTCAAAGCGCAAGATAGATGTTGTTTGGGGGTCTCCTGCTGACCCATGCGACGCTGCCGAGTAGTGTTTGCAATGGCGAACATAACTTTTATTTCTAATATGTATGCAATGGACAATTTTGAGTACTTTCTGTAATGGATACTTGACCTTTATTTCTATTATGTCCCTGTTTAAGTACGGTTTGAGTGTAAGATTTTTTAGTATGATGTGAGCAAGCTTTCTGAAGCAATGTGATGTATGTGCTGAATTTCTTTCAAAAAGTTGTCATTTCATTCTATTACGGGTTTTCTCGTTTTCTATTATAATTTTATCCATATGAATGACTTTAAGCCGATTATTCGAAAGAAAATAAAAATATGTGTTGTTTTGAGTGGTCCAGCAAGCTTGTGTTATTTTAGGTGTAAGTAAACTCACTGGTATACTTATCATGTTCTCACTTGTTTCCCTTATATGTAGTGTTTGTAAGAATATAAAAATATGATGAAAACATATGAAAACAAAGTGCAAAAAAAATAAAAAAATGGAGAAAAACATGAAGAAAACAAGCAAAAACATGATGAAGCATGATGAAAACATGTGGAAACAAACTAAAAGCATGATGAAAACATGCAGAAAATATTGATCACTTTTCAAACATGAATATGTGATAACCGCAGGGTGTGACCAGCTTCAGCGACACTCACTCCTTATAAATAGATAAATTACATTTAGGGTGCTATTCAAAGTGTTGTCTTAATTGATTAGAAAGTTATCTTTAATAGTAGTGTTATTAACATGTCCTTTCATGCTAACTCTCTAATATTATGTTACTTTTGTGTTATTGTCATGATTGCATGTTTATCATGTTTTTATGGGAAGCATGATGACATGGAAGTCACATTTGAATTTCTCTCATTTCTGTAATCGATTTAGACATATTATTTTTCAAATTTCGATTCACGGATTTGTAGATATGAATAATTCAATATTAAATGGAAAAAGACAAACAAAATATTATTTAAATTGAAGATTATTATTACTTATTTATTTTTATTTACTTAAATAATTGTTTGAATTAACAAAATAAATATGTGTGACATCGTGGTCCAAGGTTAAATATGATTGGTAGCATACTATTGTGAGTAGAGCCGTCTTTGTTTCTTGGAAGTTCAGAGGGAATGAACAAAGAAGTTAAGCGTGCTGAGAGTGGAGCAGTCTAGGGATGGTTGACTGACCGAAAAGTGTTACTAGAAGTGAGCGATTTAAATTAAAATTAAGAATAATTTAAGTTAAAAATAATTGAGACTAAAGAAAAACCTAAACCCTAAACACCAAAATGGGAAACATAAACCCTAAACCCCATCACAAAAAGCCGAAAGTACGACTACGCACCGCTCTTGAGAGTCCACCGACAAACCCCGTCGAGAGCCTCTCCCGCCGCCGGCGTTAGCGCTGGTAGGCGCCGAGATGGGCTAGGGTGGTTCCCCTCCGTGTATAGAATAGAGAGATCTGTAGTCGTAGTGGTAGGGCTGGCTCTCCCTGTGTGGAGTCGTGGTGGAGTAGCCCCCCGATCCTCTGCAGCCAAGGATGGGGGACCTTGAAGCTTCGCTCTGTTTCTGCGTCGGCGTGGTGGCGCGCGGCGACGCAAGCGGTGGTCGACGTGGAAAGCATCTCCGGGAATAAGGCGTGCATCGGCAGCGTCGCCGGCGAGAAGGGCATCTCGCTGGACTGGTTGAATCAGTTCCATCTTCTTGCTCTCAGGTCGAGAAGGAGATGGAGGGGATTGGACCTCTGCCTCAATAAGCCCGATCTATCGACACTGCTTCATCTTCGTCTTCTCCGCTCGCTTCTCCAGGTCCGTGGCAGGCTCTCTGGGTGGGGTGAGTTATTTTCATCGAGGCGGCGTGGTGGTGTCTGCACCAGTCCGGTGAGCTCGAAGGCCATCTCTCCTTTTTCTTGGAATGCCAGGATGGAATTGCAGAAGGAGGAGGGGAGGATGGAGGGCGATTTGGGGTGGTGCTCGAGCCCAGGAACCTACGTTTGGAGCACCTCAGCGATTATCCATGATGGATTTCCGCTACTCATGGCCATCAGATGGCCAATCAATCCGAAGAACGGCATCTTAACCTCCCTTGTGAGGCCCTACTGGAATAGGTTTGCTGATGGAATCGCCGGGATGGAGGCAAGTGGCGTGTTCCCCGTTGAAATCCTCGGCTGCAGCAGGCCTGTTTGTCGCTCCGCAGTGGAGAAGAAGAAGGACCCCCAATTGCTTTCCCAAATCTGTCGACAGGGGCCTTTTTACAATTGCTGAGGACCTATTTGTTAATTTCTTATCTTCTGAGGTCCTTTGTACTTTCATTTTCATCCACTGTTTTTATGTAATGAAGGTTCTACCCCTTCGGGGTGCTCATTGTACAAAAACAAAACCCTAAACCCCAAAATGAAAAAAAAAGAGAAAAAAAAATAACAAAATCTTTACTCCCGGTTTGAATACTTACCGGGACTACGGGTCTTCCATCTCACGAGCAAGGCCGCGCCTACGTGGATGAGCATTTAGTCCTGGTCCGTGACTAACCGAAACTAAAGATGGGGGCTTTGGTTTCGATTGGGCGGCTAGAGCCTTTTACCAACCGGGACAAAAGCCCCATTTTCCACTAGTGGATCTTGAGTTTTTTTTTCTATAATTTCAGTAACTTGGTAGTTCGCATCCTCGATAATTCGAATTGTTGATGATACTGAGTTGTTGCAAAGTCCGAGCGTATTATCAAAATATAGAAACTTCACCGTCACAAGATTAAGAAAAGAAGAAACAGGACTGGTAGCTGGCAGTAAATATGTGGATCGCATGTCGGATGCGCGCACCGATGCTGTGCTCTGCTCCAAGCCTCCAACCAACCCAAATGACATGGAAAATCCGGGTGAAATCGAATGACGTCGAGATGGGATAGGCAGCTCGTAACACTTGGACGGCTGTACACATGGGGTCACGCCTTATTCGTTGCTGTCAAAGTGGTTTAATTAGGCCCAGACGGAACAAGCAGAGATCGAGCAGGGTGTACTGCCTGCCTGGGCGACACATGCACCGATCGGCGATCGCTCAGAGTTGGAAGGAACCCAGCCACCCAGGAGCCAGCGTCTGGTTGGTTTGGTTTTGGGTTGGGTGGTGCATGTCGCATGCGCTGATGCAACGCACGCGATTCCGTTCACATTTCGGGTTTTGCACGTCAGGACATGGGGGCACAACAAGTGACACCGGACGGACGGAGTCGGAGAGGGAGACAAACAAGAGAGGTGTGGGCGAGCGGAGCACTCGCTCGATGGCGCTCACAACGTCGACGTTCTTCGCCCCTTGATTAATTTTTCCGTCGCCTCCCTTTCACGTTTTTCTTTATCCTCTTCCTCCCTCCGTGAAGTCGTTGGTCGTGACGCGCGCAGCGGAACCGATCGACCCTGCCTGTGGCTGCCGGGGCGGCTTCCAGAAAAATGAAGACGATTAGATGAGCCAGCAGTTTGTTCGTAGCAGACTAGCAGTACTACTACTTATAAAAACTGTCGCCCCACACGGAAAATAAACACCGTAGTGCGAATTAGAGCCGCATGCATGCGTGGACGCACGTGGATCTTTTTTTTTTTCTCATGTTAAGCTAGACACCTCGAATAGTACACGGGAACTGTTCCGAATACAGCTCGGACGGCGTGACCGTGTTGGAAACTGTATGCATGATATACACCAGCTCGGATGAGTACCAATGAGTCATATGCAGATTGTTTTTTTCCTCACTAATGAATTTGCATGCACGTGCCCATCCGCTGTGTTATCCGTCGTGGCTTCCGGTAATAGCTCATACGTGAATTAATCGCTAGTACTTACTGGTAGATCATGTTTATGGTACGTTTTCCTACCCTAGCCACCGCAAGCCGTCTAGGGAGGTGAAAGGTGATCACCTTTCTCCGATCTCCATTGGCTAGGGAGTTGGTCCCCTCTTCCTCCGTTTGCGGCTTTGGCGGCAGGAGTGAGAGGATCCCGTTCCTCCGCTCTGTAGTTAGTTTTGTATTTATGTGTCATGGTGCGTCATTGGGTAGTGGGAGCGGCGTCCGGACGAATAAATATGCCCTAACTCCACTCCCACATCGGGAGTGCCCTTCATGGTGGTCATTTGGAGACGATGACATCGTGTGTTTGCCGATCTTTCAGATCGGCGGAGTTAGGTTTCACGGATGGTGTCGGCGAGGTGGTGTCGGTGACTCCATCAAGTGTGTCTCTCGTTCCGCTCTGTCCCTGTTGCTACGGCGTTGTCTCCGACGTCATAGTGGAGCTGGGAGGATGTGTCGTCTAGGAGTGCGCGCACATTGTTGTCTGCGCAGCTGGAAGATGACGCATCATGTGCTGGGTGTGTGGTTGGAGGCTTGCAGTTCTGATTTCCTCCTCTGACGTGGACGTCATGCGGGGGTGTCAATTATGTAGTTCGATGGTGTGTCCGTGGACATGTTGCCCCAGTCTGATCGTCCAACGACAATGTTTTTGCTTATGGCAAACTATTTTGAAGATCTATAAAGGTGTAGATCAACGATGAAGCCACGTCAAGCTCGGATGATGAGGTGATGTGTCTTCTTTTCCTTTGGTGTGCGCTTCGGTGGAGTTGGAGGAGAGGGACACGAGATCGTTTTTCATAAGATTATCATGTCTTTTCAGTTATGTAAGATCGGTGTGTTACCGTGAAAAAAATCATGTGTCTGGTATGGCCTCATGCGTTTGTACGTGCAGATTTTGCGAACTGTAAACCGTTTTCAGTGACAGTATGGCCCAGGCATATGGAGTATGTGCTGTTTGGGTGGCAGGTAGGCTTTGGTCCTAGCTAGCTTCACATGTGTGAAGGGCGACAAGTCCGTTGTCATATACACGACGTGGTGACCACGGTTGTGCACGGGAGCAGCCATCATCACGCTACCCGAACGGGCCGGGCCTCTCTCTGTACGTGCATGTACACGCTATGATTTCGAATCGATCGGTGCGTGTAACCAGCACCCGAATTCGGTTCAACCGTATCGGCTGGTCGGTTGGCCGGCCGGTTGGTTCCATTTACCAAACGCACGCGAGAGTGCATGTGTTAGTAACACCGTATATATTACCTCATGGAATTTGTCGCAACCCGGCTGGCCGGAGATGCGTGTGAAGGCACATGTTGACATGTACATACCGGCCCATCCGTGTTGAAGTGATCGCTCCAATTATCCGTTCCGGCGAAGAGCAAGGTGGTCGAAGGAGAAGAAGAGATAATATTCTGGAAATCAATAAGTAGTTATATCCATCCGTGTTGAGCTACTACTGTGCCGCTGTTTCTATATAAAAGAAAAGAAAGAAAAGACGAGATGGTTGCAGTTCGGCTACCGTCTCTATCCCGAGGCTTTTCCGTGTACATAAACAAAGTCATTGTTGAGTAAGGCAAACAAAAACCGGTTACTAGTACCAGCTACCCAGCTGCTAAACGATGGATCTTTATCGGAGAAAAAAAACCTTAAACGATCGAGCAAACCAAACACAAACGGATTCATCTGATCGTGTCTGAACGAAGGCGCCGTACGTACGTGGATCGACGGCCTGCCATGACAGCAACAAAACCACTAGCTAGCTCGCACCAGCAGCACGAGAGAGCAAGATCACGCACAACCACCCCCACGCCCAGTCTCGGAAGAAAGAAGAGAATCGCGAGGTAGTAGGAATTACACGTCCGTCCAGTGTGGGGCCCAGCCCGTATAGTATGAAACTAAAGGAGGAGGGAGCATCACATGCCATGCCCCATCCATGACCTGACCTCCACAAGATCGAAGGGCATACTTGTGAAGACATCAAAGGAGAGGTGGTGCCGGTGCAGGCATGGCCATGCCATTGGTATTTGGTATCGGCATGCCCACCCTCGCCTTTCCTTGCCCCGCACTTAATGTCGTGTACGTCGGGGTCTTCGAGCTCTGAACCTCGCATGGCCCTCCCATCCATCCACTCTCGATCGTCACCACACGCCCGGCCCGGTCGCCGGTCGTCACCGCGAAACTGCCTCCGCCCGCGTGGCGAGATCGCGTTTTAGCCGTGCTTTCCTTCTGACCGGCCTAATCAATCAATTAACAACGCAGAGAGGAACACGCTTAAGCACTGTACGATTACACAGCGTACACGTCCGCGCGCACGCACGCAGCGACGGACGCAGCTTAATTTGTCCTCTTGGGGACACAACTAGTGCATCGGTTTGGTGTGATTGACAATTCAGACGCAGCGGGATTATTGACCGAACCGTGCATGTGTTCCCAACCGAGACTGCATTCTTATGTCATGGGCTAGCGTCGCAGACAACAACTACAGCTTCTGGTGGCCTCGATCGTTTTGTGCTTGCCAGATGGAACGAACGGTAGATCGATCGAGACGGTAAAGCGGTAAAGCATGATTAACTCAAGGGAAGCCACCGGCCGAAAGATTAAAATTAGTAGCCTTCTTGGCATGGTTGATGACTAGTTTATGTCTCCAGCAGCGCCTCCAGATGTCTGCACTGCAGCACAAGTAAACTTCCCGGAGCCAATCACGATCACGTGCAGGTACATTGTCGATCGAGGAGAAGAAAACAAAACAAATCAAAGCTCGCGCGAGATGGAAGCGGCGTAAATCGGCACCGAGGCTAGGTTGTCCGCAAGGAAGGTAGACGCATCGAGTGACAGCCACCTCGGGAACAAAGATGGCAGGCATTTGATTCTCTCTACCCAGCTCTCTTTTGCATCTTTCGATCGCCAGGAAATACTCTAGACGAGGCCGGAGTTCTTTTTTTTCTTCCCCCACCCCTTGCTTCAATCGCCATGCTCTCCTTCTAAAGACGAAAAGCAGGCGATCAAGGGGTTTATTCTAGTTGGTCCTCCTCCTCCTCCTAGTGATGTTTACCAAATCTCAATCAGCTTACACCTAGCTAGCTAATTAGCTAGTGGTCAATAAAACCTGCCCGCATCTAGCTTTGGGCCCTACGCACGCCACTGCTCGCTGCTAGGGATCCGGATCCAGCACGCACTGCCGCTACGACTTGGCAGTTAAGGTATGCATGATGTCTGTATCATCGCTGCCGCGCGCCACGAAGAACCAATCGGAAAGCAACGATTTGTTCGCCAGACGAAATATTTTGGAGAAAGGAAAGCAACAATAATGTCTGTCTTAGCATGCGTACCTGTTAGTAATCCCTAATTCTAGCACGACGTTCCACTGGCGACCACGGAAGAAGAAGCCATCGTCTTTGGTACTAGTAATATCCTATCAGGAGTAGTATATTAAACTATGGACCGATGAATCATAACCTGCAGAAATTATTGGTGCTGACCAAACGTGAAAAGAAGAAATCCAGGGCAACCATTGTCGTTGTCAGCGTACTGGCGTCCGTTCAACCCACTCTTGAGTGGTTCTCAAATGTTCTGGCTGAACAAAAGTATAAATCTACAGCATTTTTTCTTGTCATTTTTCGCCATGGAATTCCAAATTCCAAATTCCAAATCGTAGCATTTGTCAACCACTCGAGAGCGAGCAGGCTGGCTGGATGCCTCAGTCTCTCCTCTGTTTCCATTCCCTCATCATCTTTTTTCCCAAGACAACGAAAGTCCTGAAAATGAAAGAAAGTTCAGAGAATTGCCTCCGAATAAAACCAAGCTACCGGCCGCTCTAGAACAAGGCACCAGCTTTCTCCCAACATGTCTTCCTTCTTATCAACAACGCGTATCTGAAAATGAGGCCACACCGAAAATTCAACGGCTGGTATGCTGCTGCCCTGTATTTATGCGTGATATCTGCCAAAGAGAAGAGAACGCGCGACCTGTTAATTGGTTCTCAGTTTATACTACTACCCCGTAGAAAGTTTCACCAATAGACTAGATAGGTGACAGCTGCTATATATGGCGCCTTCGGGATGAAGAATCTGGCAAGTTTCTTACGGTACATGGTAATTTCATCCATGTCAAATACAGTCGCCATATTATTGTATTTCGGCCAGGGTTGAAATAATTTAATGGGCTGGTTGGGAGTTCCTTGTCGCATGATATTGGTTGAGATGCTCGTGCAAATTATATTGTAGCATGATGACAATGCTACAATTACACGCTTATTTGGCTGGCTCACGTCACCAAATGTCAGAAATGGTTCGATTGGCTTAAATTAGGTAGCAGGTTGTTATATCCCAAATAGCACTCCTACTTTTCTCAATCCAACTGTTTTTGTTCCCTTACTTTAGTATAAACATGAGAGGAAAAATTCACTTAGTTAGATATAAATTGAATTCTTTAGGTCTTTTCTCGTATTCTTAATCATAACAGTGTATTGCCTCTTGCACGTACGACCCATAATTGGTATTTCGTGTGCACCTCACGAGTTTTAGGGCGACCATTCCTTCATAACACAAAATATCGACATGCACCTCTTGCATGCTTTAACCACCCTTACTATTTTCTCTCTCACACGACTCTAGCTATCGCTTAATTCTCTCACTTGTTCTTCGGCGTGTATCTTCTCCGTCTCTTCCATAGTCGTTAGTTCGGTGAAAATAAAAGGTTTGTTGAAGAGGAATAAGAGCGCATTTGGCAAAATATGGGCCATTAGATAACGTCGATTCAATCAACTGACATAACTAAGAATCAAAAAAATTTAGCTCTAATGCTCGAAAATATTAGAAAGTACAAAAAATGTACTTGAGCATTATTTAGAAATATATTTTCGTTTTTATGTTGGAATTTATCACGCTCTCTCTTTATTTTATATGTTATCACATATTCACGTGCCAACCATCGAGTACTCCGGCTATTGAACCATCCCTAGTCTTCTCGCTATTAGGCATGAAATTAATTTTGCATCCGCCTCTATTACGTATAATTTAATTCATATCCACTACCGTGTCTCGAGTTTTTATTTTGAAGACTTTTGTAGTTTAAAGGATAATTATTGTTGACACATTGACACCTATAAAGTTCCTAAATATTTATTTTGGATTACAGGGACTAACAAAGTTTCTGAACATTTGATAAACGTTTGACACAACCCAAGGTGCGAACACACCTCCATGAAAAGAGAGAGTTGATTTATTTTGTGATATTTTTACCACGATTTTTTACACACTCTACCAATATCCTATTTATGCAAGTTTGTTCCAGTTCTGACCCATCTTAAAGACCCATCTTGTTCTCTCAGGTGAGTCACATTGTTAGTCCTACATTGCACGCCGAATCGACCTCCAGATCGTAGGCATATTTCTCCTAGACACCGTCAACACACGAAACAACGTCGACAACTCGATTAAAGCCACAACTCTTTGCCTCCCGTATTTCCTCATCTAGTTAAAATACAAATGTATCTACTTAACATAATAGTGGATAACTTTAAAAGGATGAAAAAAATCGAGACAAACTTATTTAAACGTGAAAATTTTCACATTAGAAGAGTAAGAATTTTAGTATGGTTGGTCGTTCAATGTTCTTTTAGTTTGGTCAAGCCTCATGAAAGCACTTTGGACCTTGTTAGTGATTCGATCGATTCGTTTCCAGTCTCATCGAAACGTGCTGCTCAACGAGGGGCGGTAGTTTGATGGACGATCTGGAACACTAGAAATGATGCTTGGTTTAATCTTAATTCCCCCAACATCATATTTATGCAAGTTTGTTCTAGTTTTGATCCCTCTTAAAGAACCATCTTGTTCTCTCAGGTTAGTCCCATTGTTAGTTCGACATGGCACGCCGAATTGGCCCCTAGGCACATTTCTCCTAGGCATACTGCTAGTTCAATGTTCTTTTGGTTTGGTCAATCCTCATGAAAGCGCTCTGGAGCTGATTAGTGATTTAGTGGATTCTTTTTTGGAGTCTCGTCGAAAATGGTTCTCAACGATGGGAAGTAGATTGATGGAACACTAAAAATGATGTTTGGTTTAATCGTAAATTTTCCAGACGATCATACGAGTATCATATTTTTGATATGCTTAATTCATGTGGGATGCCGCAAAGAAGCTAGGAACATATAAGTCTTGAAGACCGAGTGCAACTAATCAAGAGGGTGACACATGAAGTGTTTTACAGGATCTCATGGATGGGTTGTGATAGCGGCTAGGCCGGTGAACTGTTTTTGTTTGTTGATGCTTTGTATTGGGTGATGCTTTAGCTACTTTGTATCGGATACTTGTTAGTATTGGGGTTGTGTTTTCCTATTGAGCATGATTTGTGGTTGAGCATCATGTGTGGGGTTGATCTATGTTTTCTTTTGTGCTTGTACAAAACTGGACGATTTTTTATATATAACTGACGAGAGGAGCTCGTTTGGTTAACAACCTAAAAGACTATAAAAATTTGTTTGGAACCTCAGTTTCTTCAAAGTCAGAGTATATCAATACATTCCCGTGCAAGCAATATTTCAGTTTTTCTCCTTTTGCCCGTTTTAGAAAAAAGAGGCCGGACAACTTTAAACAGTGGTTTCGATGGTACCACGGTTTTGGAAACTACGGTATTTGTGAGAGCTAAATACCATAAATAGTGTTTTTGTAGATCAGAATTATAAGAAAATTCTAAAAGTATTTATTTTGCTACCAAATGCACTAAAATATAACCATGTGGCGCACATGTGCATGATCGCGCGCATGCACACGCCAGGTAAAGCATGAACGATTGGATGCTAAGTTACAAATATCATTGGCATAAAAAAGTCAGAAAAAGATGCATTTTCTTCTTTCCTTGCTTTCTTCAAAACAACCTCACTGACCCTTGGAAACGCCTAGGCCATAATTGTTGTTTAGCAAAACTCGGGCGACCCCAAACCAAAACCAGCACCACCACCTCCATTTTAATCCCCGGCATTGACGTCACGAAATCGGGAACGGACGCGGCTACTTTTAATCCTCTAATTTTAACCACCCGGCCGTACCGTACACATATCTAAATCTAATCTTTTACCCCGATGGAGCGAGCAGTTTCAGGCTCCCCATGTTTTGCGTTTCCATTCAAGATTGAGCCCGTCCCGCGCCCGTTCCATGTGAGCGATGGATGGAGAGGTTTTAAAGAGAGCGTGCGAAGTGGGTGCGCGGAATGGACTCGGCTGGATCAGGCGGCCAGGAGGAGAGGAGGCTCCCTATTAAAACCACGAGTGGAAGTTTTCTTCCCCGTCACCTCCCGCTTCGCGAACCCACCACCCGTCGTCCGTTTCTTCTCCTCTCCTCGCCTCTTAACAATGGCTGTACAGGCCCAGTACCCTTCCAATCTCCTCTTCCACGATAGGTGCGCCTCCTCACGTCCCGCCCGCTCTCTCGCTCGCTTACTCCTCCTCCCCCCCACGACTGCAGTCGACGTCGTCGTCTGGTTTGGTTTTTGCTGATCGATCCATCCATCTCATGGGTTCGTCTGGTTTACAGAGGTGAGCCGGAGAGGAAGGAGATGGACATGCCCAAGCCGCAGCAGCTCGCCGGGGTCTCGCCTGCTGCCATCTATTTTGCCAGCGGAGGAGGAGGTGCGTTCGTTTGCCTGATTGCTAGACTGACATCGAATTAGGAAACCGTGGCCGCCGCGCGCGCCCAAGCGTTCTTGGATTGTGGCATGGGTTTAATCGGTTGGTTTCTTGCAGCCAGTGGCAACCGGAGAAAGCGATCGAGGGAGGCCATGGCGCCGCCGCCGCCGCTGCCTGTCAAAGAGGAGTACATCAGCCTGTTCGCGCAGCAGCCGTCGGCGCCGTTTTACAACCGGGCGCAGCAGCTTCACAGCAGGGTCGCGTCGTCCCCGTCCCCGTCCCCGGCGACGCGCGTCTCCACGGGCCTCCGGCTGGCATTGGACGAGCAGCAGCAGAGGCAGATTAATTCCCTGTGCTACGCGCCCACGCCGTCGCCGCTCGCTTCCTTGTCCGACGAGTTCGCCGGGCAGATGAAGGTGCACGGCGAGGAGCTCGACAAATTCATCCGCGACCAGGTAATTAGCATTGGCTCCCGGCCGTAATTCGATAGTTGTAGCGGCCAGCTTGTTTCGTGGCCTCATATGTTGTTGGACAGGGCGAGCAGCTGAGGCGGGCCATCGCCGATCGCGTGCGGCACCACAACAGGGCTCTTCTGGTGGCGGCCGAGAGGTCGGCCTCGCGCCGGCTCCGGGAGAAAGCGTTGGAGGCGGAGCGCGAGGCGCGGCGCGGCGCCGAGCTGGAGGAGCGGCTGGCGCGGCTCCGCGCCGAGGCGGCGGCGTGGCAGGCGAAGGCCCTCTCGGAGCAGGCCACCGCGGTGGCCCTTCACGCGCAGCTCCAGCAGGTGAGCGCCGCGGCGGCGCGAGCGTCCTGCGAAGAGCTCGCCGACGGCGGCGACGCCGGGCCGGCGGAATCATCCTCGTCGGCGTACGTGGACCCTCGCCGCGCCGGGCCGGACCGCGCGTGCCACGCCTGCCGCGGCGGGCCGGCCACGGTGGCGCTCCTCCCATGCAGACACCTCAGCCTGTGCGGCGGCTGCTTCGCCGCCGGCGACATGGACGTCTCCCTGGCGTGTCCCGTGTGCCATTGCGTCAGGACCGGCAGCGTGGAGGCCATCCTGTGCTGAGCTGGTCCCGAGCCCATCTCGGTCGTCCACCTTCCTTGTGAGTGCTCGACGCAATGCATCCCGCACCATAGCTTATTCCGAAGAATGGAAAATAGACCCCCCCAAAAACTTGGAAGCGTAGACTTTTTTTGTTCAAATTTTTGTTCATATTCTCGACCTTTTCCTTTTTTTTTGCTGCCGGGGAATCACTCCTCGCCGTGTTACTAGTATTACTTAGGAGGAATTCAATTGATAAGTTCATTGTTAATACTACCAGTGCGCGCTGCCTGTCAAGTGCAAACAAAAGGTGAACCCATCCCATGCGTCCTTCCCCCCTCCCGACGTTTACTGCTCGCCTTCCGTTCCCGCTGGCATTGGCAACGCCGTAGGAGGTCAGTTTCGTTCCCCAAAGCTGGTTTGCTTGTGATGCTCGCCTTCTTCTTCCGCAAACCCGAGAAGATACGGCGAACGAAATGGCGATGTCAGGGCGTACTAGCAGCGGTATTAACAAGGTGTAATCTCAACGACCACCGCTACTCCATTTGATGCGATGGCCCGCATTGCATTGCCGAAATCCCGCGCAAAACGTGACATCTCTGCACCGCGCCGCACGGGGTTAGGAGAAGTGCGCGTCCTGTGTGTGCTCGCAGTTTAATGATTTGGCAGTTTCGGCGTGGGAGGCACAGCAGCAACGGGCGCGGGCTGTTGTTGTTATCACGGGCTCTGCGCATCCAAGGCACGCGCGAGCGTCAGGGAAAAGTTACTCGGAAACGCGGGCACGGCGGTGTGGGGAGGAATGAACGGCCGGCGACGGCACCGGCACGCGCGCCCCGAGCGGTTGAGAATCGACGTGGAGGAACTGAGAGCGGTGGGCCCCACCTGTCGGCTCAGTTGTCCTTCCTTGTTGAAAGTGGTGGTGGGGCTGGGGTCGCAGATGGGGGCACGGCGCCGCGCCTCCTCCCGTTGTGGCTCCGCAACGTACGGCGGGTTTACTACGAGAAGATACCGCCTCTTTTCCTTTGGCGAAAGGAAAAGCTATCGCGTCCGTCCTTGTTATCTCGGCGATCTCGACGTGCCTGCCTCTCTGACCTCTGTGCATTTTTTTTCACGGCGAAGCTTTATGGGGACGGTCAAGGACGGACGGTGGCAAAGCTGACGCGGTACAGGCCGTAGCCAACGTAAATACGGGGGTTGAGCCCTAATAATCAGGTTAGTAAATCAGACGGTCCAAATTAAGAGCTCGACACCCAGGACCTCCGGTACAGGGTACCGCCCCCGTGCCCGGCGATCCGGTACGTACGGCCCAATAAAGACCGGCCCGTATCGCTAGATCATTCGGTGGCACGAGATCTCACACATCGCATCGCAGTGATGCGCGACACGCGCGCCGATGATCGCGCGGTGCCCGTCGCTGGCGCGCCGACGACGAACGCGACTTTGCTTGTGATGACTTCGTACGTGAGTGAGTGACCACGCCTCCAATTATGAAACCAACCCGTCTGGCTGGTAGCAACATGTGCGACGGTCGACGATTTTGCTTGCCGTTACAGGGAAAGGCGCGGCGGGCGAGCCATCTTCTCGAACAGGGGATCCATCGCTGGGAATCCGTGCGTGCTGCTAGGCGCTAGCTACCTAGCTGGCCGCGACTAGTGCCATTCACGAGTGCTCCTTTGCTACGTACGCACTGCATCAAATCGACCGATGTGGTTCTTTTTCCACGGATTAACTCATCCATCCATATCTGAGCTGATCCTGTGATATGAAAAGAATATCGGATCGGGCGATAGCTTGATGCGCTGTATTCCATATTTCTTCCATGTCGTATCCTCTCGTTCCGCAGGAGAAACGGGTGCTTCTGGAGAAAGAATCTGGATACGGTTTAGCTGGATTGGGAACCCATCCGATCCGAAATAGGATGAGCTAACTGATGCCGTTTTTGTAATCGGTGCGTTTGTCAACCTGATACACCTCACCTCGCCAACTGAAGTATAATACAGTACTTGTACTTCGTTGACCCTCCGACACATGCAATTTCAGAAATCGCAAACTCAGTGAACACCCAGCAGAACCAAGAGAAAAACTGCAGGACGTTTGCCAATCGTTAAGCAGCAAGTTTTTTTTTTTTTGGTAATCAAATTTGTAATAAGTATTTAAAGGGAATCAAAACAATAAGCATGTATTTTCAAGACTCAAACCAGTAGCTAAACGAAACTGTTCACTAAATGTGTGTTTTTCTCGAAAAAAAAAGTGTGTGTTTTCCTTCTTCGACCCAAATACATTGGAATAAAAGAATTGAACAAACACGAGTACGAAGACATAGAGGCCATATAGGAAATAGCCCTCCAATGGGCTAAACGTTGCGTGCTCATAGATGGGCCTTGTGTGCTCTGCCCAGGAACATTGTGTTGCGCCGAGAAAATGAAATGTGGCACTCAACTCTGTCGTTTATTAGTCCTCAAAAACAAAAACAAAAACAAAAACCTGTGGTGTTCGTCAATTCTTAAAAAAAACTGTCATTTATCTTCAATTTTTATTTTTTGTGGAACATTTGTCTGCAGATTTCAGTTTTTTTAACGAAAAGGACCTTGGCATTGAAAAAAATACCGAATAGTATAAAAAACCTCAATGAAAACGAAAATTAAGACGAGATCCTTAATTTGCCCTTCGTCTTCGACCTCCAGATCGTTTCGACGGCGCGCCACCGCTGTCGCTCCTCCTAGAGCAAGCCTGACGTTGTTGGTTGCGAATGGGAAGTCACCGAACGGGTCAAGAAGACCACATCCTTCCTGGAGGCAGAGAAAAAGGATGAACCCCCGATGAACCTCCATGAAAATCCGGAGAAAGCCACCGACGGAAGAAATTCTTGAGAACCACACCACTCCTACAAGCTTTTCGATGTCGTCGTCGAGATGGGGCTGAAGCATCGCAGACATTATTGCAAGCAGCTTCGCCGCCACAAGAAAGCGCCACCCTAGCAAATTTGGACACCAAAACTAGAAAAACAGAGCCCTCCTGCCGATGAGAGCCGAGATCCATCGTGCCTCCATGCCCCAAAAGCCACAGGGGAGCAGATAGGCTCCTATTAGTATGGGCGGATCCAAGGTCCCTGTTGCCCTGGCACTTGCCTAGGCTTCCGGCGGGAAGCCCTTTGTATCTCTACATCCATTTGACCAATAATTAGCATTATTACCCTTTAATTTGGCAGTTTGTCCGGGCTTTAACTTTCCTAGATCCCCTAATGACGGTTGGTGATTCTGTTCACTCACACTGGACTCCGAAGATGATCATCCATATGAAGCCGAACACTGAAAATGATGAAATAAAAGATGCCGAAAAATATGAAAAAGATATATACGATCACGGTAAAA